>CM060629.1:28530749-29070749 GCA_030578275.1 Meda fulgida
CATCCAACGCGCACACAAAAAAAGTATGTAATGTAAAAGAACATCACACACTGTTTTCACATCCAAAACATGCGCACAGAAAGCCACCTCTCATACGGAATAGTGTGCGATACTGAACCGAGTTCTCTTCCATGTCTTTTTGAACTTGAACGGACAAAATACACACAAAAAATATGTCAAAATATCCTCGTAAACACAGGCAGTTATGTCTTAAGTGAACGTAAACAGTTGACAAAGAAAAAACATGTGTAACTATATTGGATCTGTGCAGTTCTTAAAGTGAAAGCAGCCTAAAATTCCTATTGCTGTCTCTATAATAATAATGCTAATCAAACAACAAAAGTATTTTTTGTATTTATTAAGTGCAGTGTTATTTTACATTTGATTATAGTTTCTGTACCTGAATCTCTGAAAATGTCAAAATACTGTTTATTTTAATCTTATCTTTGTTCAGTTGTATTTATGAGCGTTTGCTATTTTGTTTACTTGTCTTTAATAATGCTTGACATTTATATTAATTAGGCTAGTTGTTTTTGCTATGGTATTTTTAAACCATAGGAAAAAGTTGTTTGTGTAAGTGTTTTATAGCCTGTTGATTTTTGTTCATTGTATTCAGCTACAATGAAATGTTTTGCAATAACACTGCAAATGTAAATGTGAAATAAATCCAAATTAGGAATCGATAAGAAGAATCGGAATTGGGATTGTTAACATATAAACGATACCCAATCCTAATGATATTGAGCGTTAAATTAAAACTTTTATTAGCTGTACCTTCGCCAAAGTCATCCTGATTGATTGCAACCTCCGTTATTGGCTCAAAGTCTTTGGTCATCGTGATAATGGTCTCCTGACCTGATATGCCATATAAGACAAAAATGGACACAATGCAAAATGTCATTATTATGCACTTCTAAACAGAACTAATTGAGTTAAATTAAAACTATAACCATAGTTAACATTGTTAGAGTATCTCAATGATTCTAAAATAACATTGCTAGAGATACAGACCTGTGGTCAGAGTCACCAACTCCTGGTCTGGGCTCCAAGTCATACCAGTTAGACCACTGTCCACACTGCCAACACACTCCAACTGTGAGAGAGAAATTATTAAAGCACAGTTAGAGGACACATGTTTTATAAAACCTTTTTTAAATGTAAGAGTATTTAGATCAAATGAATGATCACCTGACTCGTGTTGAGGTTGTAGAGAATGACATCACCACTTGCAGTGGCCACACACACTGACTCCTGATCTGGCAGGTCTTGTATTGCCACCACAAACCCACTACCATCCTCTGGGAGATAGTCATCTGTCGTCAGTGAAACCTCTTTATAAACCTATGAAAGCACATTATACAGCAAGATTAATGTATAGCTATTTGGTACTAGACACTAAGTCAGTCAGTCTCTCAATCTTCTGGGGTTTGAAACCATATGGAAATTTACATTTAATCTAGGAATACCTCTCCGGTCCGTGGGTCGTACTCTGTGATGGCAAGTTCGGAGGCCACCAGCACGGTTCTATCCTCGCTTCTGATGGTGAAACACTGTGGGGATCCCAGGATAGGAAGATCCACACATCTGAAGCGCTGCAGCAGGCTGAGGTTTCTCATTTTGGATGGATGCTTTCAACAAGATGAGATCTGAAACAATAATTTATTTTTTGTATTACTGATTGATTTAATTTGATAACAAGAAATGTTCTAGCCATGGAAAGGCACCTCAACTTCATGAGTCCTGGGATGCTTTTAAAACACATTCCCATTTATGCAAGAGATTTGTTGGTCACTTCCCTTTACTAACAAAATAAAGTCTGTCCAAACTTGTGGTTTGGTATAGTGTATACCATGGTAAGTGATTACTATATTCATGCATGTTGTTATTTACTCGAGGTAACTCGAGACATTAACATGGTAACTTATATGTCTAAAAACACGTTATTGCCATGGTGCAAATACAAGATATGGTTGTATCATAATTTCTCAATGCAATATCCAATAAATCCAATAAATAACTGATTTCAATTTGAGAATCATTTATTGGACTATAAAATGTAAAGTAAGCGACTGTCTTTATTATGGCACACAATCAAGTCAGCGTATGTCTAAAAGAAGTTACACTTACCTTATTGTGTTTTCTATTCTTTCTATATAAGGAAAATTATCATTTGTGGAATATCAATTCACAACACACGCACGTTGTTGACAGTGCAGTCTCTGACATCGTAGAAAAAGTGTCGCTGTACGGTGACATGAACAGATGCTCTCCCTAGCGGCGTGGAGGAAACAGCGTCGAATGTCAGATTCATTTCCTTGAATCGGTTCTTTTGAACTGGGCTCTTCAGCGATTCGATTTAGTGTAATAAAATAAGCGTGCAATTTCATGACTCCACGTCAGTTTGTTTACAGTCTATGGTTGAAGCCATGATTAATCTTAGTAAATAATACAGTTTCCATTTACATTATTAAACAATACTAAATGTCATTTATTTATTTTGGCTGCAAACGTATTGCATCATGTGTGTGTTTGTGAATAAATATTGATAAAACTCATTCATTCAAGGCGTAAATATAAATGCTCTCACGATGAGCTCACTATTGGTTGATTAACTGTATATTTATTACTAATTTTACATGATTGAAAAGGCGGTTTTGTGAACCGGTTTAACTGAATCATTAAAATATGAAAAGATCCGACCAAACCGTTTCGTTTACGAGTCGGACGGACATAGAGTAAAATTATAGATAGTATTTTATTGCATGTAGGCTACAAAACAAACGACATTGTATTTAAAGTGTTACATCGGTCATTCTCCCGTGCATAGTTAACGTTATATGGCTTAGGCCTAATCAAAATAACCCTGACTATTAATAGTAATTACAACACTTTATAAATTCCTGAGTTTGAAACCAGCTTGACAGGAGCAGTGATAAATCAGTGTATGAATGCGATGCCTCAACACGCCTGCCTAACGTCCGCGATACGACCCACATTTACATAAACCTGATGTGTGACATTTCCTGATTTCCTTCATGCTTGGACTCTCTGTGAGAAATGAAGCATTCACGAAGGAAGTGTTGCAGAGTGCGAGTTTAGTGCCATAGACGCGCCCTGGACAAACACATGGACTAAAGAACCTTTAAGCTTTTTAAAGACAAGGTAAGTTGTGTGATTATTATCAACTGCTGGGTTATGTTAGTGTGTTTTGTTTCAGTTTATTTATTCCAACTGACAGCGCGCGTGTAACTAGGTTTTGGCTAAGATAAGACTGAGTTACCATTTTATGTATTGTTTCATTAATAACATTAACATACATTATATCATGTTTAACAGTCTATTAATGTACATTAAAATAATTAAAAAGAAATTCATGCAGCTTGCAATTTGAACCTATATTTCTATATGAATGTATGGTTTACTGATATGAAGCATAATGTTTCCTACTAACTTATTAATACAGTTTACTTTAAATAATGACCTAGAGTTGTATACTGGTCATATTTAATTGTGAAATCTTTTAAGGTTGAAACTGAGATAGCTTTGCTATTATACTGTATTGTACAATTCGTTTGAAACTGGTTTGTATGACAAACAATATTAAGATGGGGTAACGTTAAGATGTCCCAAGATGACCTCCTCGCATTAATATTTAACCTTGACCATACTAACTATTTGTAAGATTTACTCAGCCAAAACAGTTTTACGGTTAATTGCTCTGATTTTTTGTCTTTGGAAAATAGTGATCTGTGACATGACATTGCATTGAATATCAAAGTTTTTTTGTGACAATGTATTAGGGATACATGGACACAATGTTTTTAGATTTATGGAGAAAAATATTGTTTTTATTTTGAGGTAAAAAAAAATTGTAATTAATGGGGTTGTTATTATTAAATTCCATGCTTGGATGTACATTTCAGACATCTTTGGAATTCATTAAAACTTATAGTCTATAGACTAAGGTAAGTGAATTAATTTCAGTTTGAATTCATTGTTGCAATTATGACATCTTCAGTGATAGTATTGGCAATTAAACATATGCATACTGTGTCATAGAATTAAGTTACATTTCAAATGAAAATCTCTTTATATATATATATATAAAGTTTATATAAGTTTTAAGTTTATATTAATAATAATCGATAAATTACAACAGTGGAGTAATATATAATAATAATAATAATAAAATAATAATTTTACATTTTGTGCTATTAGTACTAAATTAGCACATGTTTCTATTTATTTCTCTTAATAAAATAGCCTATAGGCTGATATATCAACATAAACATAAATATGTTTCATTTAATAATAAATGTACTTAATGCACATTGTTATTAAGCGGATATCTTACCCTAATTGTTCATTTAGAGCAGGGGGTAGGCAAGTTCTGTCCTAGAGAGCCGTTGTCTTGCAGAGACACACCTGAACAAGTTAATCAATGTCTTCAGGATCACTAAGGCTATAATAGGCAGATGAGGGTTTTTCAGGGTTGGAGCCAAACTCTGCCTGCAGCTCTAGGACTGAACTTGCCTACCCCTGGTTTAGTGTATTAGTATAGTATGCATATATTTTACTGAAGCTCTGTTTGATCATATTCTTCTGGTGTGGCTATGCTGATGGACATAATTGAATTACTTGGACAACATTTTGTCTGATGTCACTTATTCTCTTTGTTGAGATAAGCAGATGGAGGGCAAGGGAAGCTCCAGCACTCTACCTCCACCACCAGACATGCACGTATCTCCTGCGGATGAGTGTGTCGGCGCTGAGGAGAACCAACAGCAGAGTTTGGGTCTGTCAGATGGAGCACAGGCTAAAGAGGACACCAATATCCATGCTGCTCAGCCTGATGGGACCTCTGCCACCTTCAGAAGGACACCCGTTCAGTCCGGCAGTAAACTATGTGGCTACCTCAACAAGCAGGGTGGACCTCTCAAAGCCTGGAAGTCCCGCTGGTTTGCCTACGAGGAGAAGAGCTGTCAGCTGTTTTACTACCGCATGGCACAGGATATCAATCCTCTGGGTAAGGTGGATCTGTCTCGGGCCACGTTCAATTACCCGTTGCAGGGAGAGGAGGGAACCTTTCATATACAGACACCAGAGCGCACTTTCATTCTCAAGGTAATGTTATCACATGGTTTGAAATAACAGGCTTCCATAAACTGATTTTTGAAGCAAAAAAGGGTGACGTGCTGCTAGCGATGGGTTGATAATTTAGACTAAATCAATGAGAAGAACATGGCAACTATACAGGGGGGAAAAATAATATGAAATTGTAGGGAATATGTGCTTGTGAAAATAATGAATAAATGTCAATGCCTTTCATGTGTTCTATCTTCTGTTAAATATGGAATGTTATTAGTTTAAGGACCTGGGAATGTTCATAAAACATCTATTGGACTAAAATGAAAGAATAAAAATAACAAACAAAAGTGAAATCATTGTCTAATGACAGTTCATGATTCAAAACATTGGAGAGTCAGTTGCTGTTTAAAAAACAAGCTTCAGGCGTATTATTGAGGGATGAATATAAAGGCTTACTTTTTATTTTTTTCTTCTATCTTTCTGTTTCTTTCTTTCTTGTCTCCAAAAAGCTTGTTGTTATCAGTAGAGTCAGACAGTCCTTACACATCACATTCTTGAGTATCAACAGTGCTGAAATTAGGTCAGAGAGATAAGGCTGCTTGCTGTACATATCTTGATAAAGAGTGTTCTGAACAGATTTTTTTTTAAATGTTTAGAATATATCCTGCAGGAATATTAAATAATGTGGTACTTCCATAAAGGCACTTCTGAAAGGGTCTTTCCTCCTCATTTGATTATTTAACATTGGGGTTAAGTGTGGAGGAATAACAGAGGAGCATCTTGAGTAAGACAACAATGCTTTAGAAAACTTTAAATATAGGTTGCATAAGCACAGCCATATGTTAAGACAGTCTCTTAAGTTCTAGTGTGACCCACTAGCAGTTAGTCAGGGGCAGTCAGTCTTAGTTTTCGGTATAAAATTAGGCTAATCTACGTTTAAATGATTTAAAAAAAGCTATTAACAGTCTTAAAGAAAAGAATTTGATGTGTGACTTGTAATACTAGCCTTAGAGGTTTATGCAACCGGCCCAAACGGTGTGTCTTCAAACATCATTCTGTTTTCAGGCAGCTAACAGGGATACCCAGATGTACTGGTTGCAACAGCTGCAGTTGAAGCGTGCCAAATTCAGGGAGCAGCATGTTGAACATCAGTCCATGCCAAGACCAGACAACCTAAATGTGGAAAGCACACCCTCAGCAAACTGCCCTGGTAAGAGGAAGACCATACGAAACCTAGCATTCCTCATTTGAAAACAGTTACATTAAAATAACTGTTACATTACATTAAATTACACTGTTTATGAAATATCTGAGGGGGAATTTACTTCGTTTTTCAAAGGAAAGTTTAGTCGTTTGGCTAGTCATGTGATACTAAGTTAATAGAAAGGGAAAGATCTGCCCAATCAGAAGTTGAGGATTATTCCAGAATGATTGGAATCTGTACATCAATAATGTTTTATTGACGGAGGAGTTTCTTCAAACTATTATAAATCCTTCATTCAGATGATAATCTGAGTCTATTATATGTTTCTATATGCTACCTACATTTGGTGTTCAAGATAACATCCTAATTGTTACTAAACAATGTTACTAAACCATAGGCTCTGAGCATGAGCACAGGCCAGAGACAGAGAAAGGAAAAGCCAAGGATAGAGGGAGGAAAGCACAAGATTAGCGCAAAGGGAGCAGCTGAGAGCGATCAATCAGATAGCACGTTACTCAGCTGGTTGCATTGTGATAGTTTAGTCATCATTAGCCCAAGGGGCTTATTTGTAGAATGCTAACCAGGACTCATACAGTCTCCATCTATGTTTGTGCATGTATTGTCTGGAAGATCTACTCATTCTGTTATTCTGTCACAGCAGGAGGGTGTGACAGGAAAGGCAATGTTAATCATCTGCAAGATTTGAACATTTAGTAATTCTGGAAAAGGGTGGGATGGATGTAGATATCCATGGTATTGGATCATTATCGCAGAACAGCTATGCAACTTACTCTGGTTGCAGCCGATATCAGTGCTGCATAGCACTTAGCTAACAATCTGGGGTTTGAACTGATCACAAAATGACTGCTGAGCTCAGTTTCCCTGTGCACTTAACCTAAGAGGAGACATTTAAATGACTGAGCAAAAAGCCATTATCCACTCTCATCTGCGAGACAAACCTTTTCTATTTCTATGCTTTCACAGATCAGTAATTCATGACACAAATATAAAAGTATATATACTTATTATAAAGTATTACCAGAAACATTAGTACATCTTGAGTTACAAAAATATAGAGCTGTGTCAAAACCCCTGTGACAAACTTATAACATATTCACATGCAAATTAGCTTTTTGCTAAAACGATTTCATATGGAAATAAAGCAGAAATAGAATAAAATATAAAGTAATATATAAAATATAAAGAGCAAATCAAAGAAAATATATTTAAAAAAATTATAAATTAATATATAAATATTAATATATAAATATAAAAATCTAAAAAATGAAATGACAGAAGCACATTAGAAAATATACTAAAGCTACAATTAAAATGAAAACTTAAAGTATAAAAATAAAAGTTAATTCAAAACATGGTCTAGCTTTACATTAAGTGTCTTTAACTACGATGAAATAACATTTAAATTAATCAAAAAATGTTATAGTCTGACATTTAATTTAAACAGATTTATGAGGCACAGAAACCTTTTGGGATTTACAGTAGAAGTGTGGCAGCAGTAATTTGATAGAAAATTGCTTTAAAATGTATATCTGCTACAGTATATGACTTATTAATATTGAAAATTGCTCTCTTCTCTTCTTATCCCCTCCTCTTCTAATTTACAAGGCTTAAATGCATAATTTCCAGGAATACAAGTAGGGTTGGGCTTGTCATTGTGCTAAAAGCACTTTCATTCCTTTTACACAGACACCTCCTTCCAACCTCAAGCTCTGTTATCCAGGCATTAGGAAACAGCTGTGGGATAAGAGTCAAATACAGGAAATGAGGAAGTGAATGTCTGAGCAGCTGAATCTGTGGAAAATCCCAAATATTTCACCACCAGCCAAATATAGCCTAAAAGTATTCTCAGAGACCGAAATAATTTTTGTTTGTTTTACTCCGTGCTAGCTATGGTTAGCATATGGATCTTTTAAACAGCACTTTTGTGATTATCAGGAATTTCAGGCATGCGGAGACATGTGCCTCACCCTGTGATAAGTGCAACATTGTGTGGCTGTGTCATTAGAAAAGAACTAGGTGGAGAAAGAAAGAGCAGAAAATCACAGTTTCCATAAAGATATTAATCAGCACAACTAATTTCAACAGTTGGTAATAACAAGAAATGTTTTTAAGCACCAAATCAGCATATTAGAATGATTTCTGAAGGATCATGTGGCATTGAAGACTGGGGCAATGATGCTGAAAATTCAGCTTTAATCACAGGAATAAATTACATTTTAAAATATATTTAAATAGGAAACGGTTGTTTTAAATTGTAATAATATTTCACAAAATTACTGTTTTTGATTAAATAAATGCAGCCTTGGTGAGAATGAGACCTCTTTCGAAAACATTAAAAAAAATAATTTCTTACAAAACAAATAAAAAACAATAAAGTTTCATTATCTGAAAGCATCTTGTTATACTGGACAGATGTATTTAACGCAATGGGTTTGTTGAACATACTTTCTGCTTTCTTTTACACAGCTAACTTCTTGCCCATGGTGAAGACTCCTTCTGGCCTGGTGGGTGAAGAAGCTGCCAGTCTGCCCGCACCAGGATTAAACAACCCCCTCAATGTGTCAATCAAACATCCGCTTATTGAGCTGCAGTGAGTACCTGTACTTATTATGTTGTCTCTGTTTGTTCTAAAGAATTCACAAAATGGACACTGGCATCATGGCATATTTTTAGGGTAAAATGAAAAATACATCACACTGAAAAGCTGTGTCAAAAAAAAAAGTTTACATTTCTCTAGAATGATTATTTTAGGGAAGTTATCATTACTCTGTCACACACACATATACTTGTATGAAAGTGACAAAGCTGTCTTATGAGGGGTTCATAAACTAACATAAACTAAAATAAGATACAAAATAAACCAAGAAAATTGGCTTGTTTGTTTGCTGACTGAATTATGTAGCCATTGCAACGTATAGTCTGTCTATAAGATTAGGAAGTAATTTTGGTTTGATGTCTGTCTCAATAAGGATGTGAGTAAGTTGCTTCTATTTCTGAATAAAACACATCATGACAAACACTGTTTCGTCATCATCTGCAATGTCAAAAATCATTAAATTGATTACATAATAATATACACACAAAGGAGGATGTTAATAAATGAATCCGAATTCATTCTAAGGCAATCTTTTACTATTGCTCATACTTATGATTGGTTAGTTTCAATATCAATACTAAGTATTAAACTTCAGCACAACTTGTCCTGCACCAACTGTGCTATGGACATGATCCAAATCATTAAGTTTTTGCTTTTACTTTTTTTAAGCGATTTGACTTTAAATTTCACCGGATGGTTGATTAAATTGGCAATGAAACCCTTCAGACTGAAATTGGAGGGACCAAGCTGTATCTGGATACTTGAGTGAGCTCTGTTAATATGATCCAACAAACAACCACCCAGAACACCCTAAAAACTATAACATCTATAAAAACTATAACATCTATAACATAATAACATCCTTGTAACCACTTAGAAGACTTAGAACACCTTAGCAACCTCACAACAATGCCCTGGCAACCATCCACAACACGCTTAGCTTCATGTTGCAATGTTTACTCTGGCCTTTTTCTTCAAAAAATGTAGTTATTGTGAGTAATTTCTTCAGTGGCGTCTGTGTGTTTGATTTACAGGAACACAATGCACAGTTTCCGTAACCGGCAATCACAGGAAATTAGACAAAGTGTTTTCCATATTGACGACCCAAATGACACCCAAAAAACACCCTCATCTAAGACACACAGTAAGCGCTACTACTTTCTCACCAGAAAAAATAACAAACAATTGTTTTAAATGTAAATGCTCATGGCCACCTTCCTCCTTAGCTTTATCAGTTCCCACACCCGGATCTTCTCAAACCCCAGAATCCCCTTCTAATGCCAGGAGTGTGGACCTGCACAAAAAACATCTGTCCACCACAGTGTCACAATACAGGAAGAGTTTCAAAGAAAAGTTCCAACCTCTAGAACTAGACAGATCTCAACTTCAACATGAAAAACTGTCCCTGGCTGAAGAAGTCAAAGCACAGAAGGTAAAGTGAGGACATTAACCACTACTTCACCTTCATCTTCCTGCTGGATTATTCATTACTCATATAATCTACTAAAAGCTGCATATGTATCATTTGTCAGGAGTTGGTGTTGCTGTTACATAAAGTGCTGGAAGATGCTCAGCTGGAGAAACGAACCTGTGCTCAGTTTCTAGCTGCGGAGGGAGAGCAGGAGCGCTTGGAGCTCCTCAGACACGGTGAACGGCGTGCAGCCAAACTGAGAGACCATGTGGAGTCCCTGCAGCAGGAGAACGAGTACCTACGGAGGGATCTGAACCAGAGGGACTCTCATATCGCTGAACTCCAAGAGAGTGTCCAGCTCCTGATTCACAAGAACCAGGCCAAACAGGATGTGATATTGAAACTATCTGAGAAGTTAACAGCCTGTGGGGAAGACCAGCATTGCACCAATGGGCTGGAAACTGAGACCTTCAAACTGCTAACACTGGAGAATATGCATTTGAAAGTGAGAAAATAAACTTTTTACTATATATAGATATATATGACATTTTTTTTAATTTACACACATATAAGACGCAGTAAAGACATTTACAATGTAACAAAAGTTTTCTATTTTGATCTTTCTATTCATCAAATATTCTTGAAAAGAGAATGTATTATGGTTTTCACAAAAATGAGCTTGTTTTCTTGTTTTCTTGCAATCATTACTACCATTCAAAATGTTGAGGTCAGTAAGATTATTTTTCTTTTAGAATAAATAATACTTTTATTCAGCAATAATGCATTCACTTGATCAAAAGTGAAAGGCTGTTTTTTTTTTTTACTTTATATTCATCAAACAATCATATTAGAATTATTTCTGAAGGTCATGTGACACTGAAGACTGGAGTAATGATGCTGAAAATATGGCTTTGCCATGACAGGAGTATATATAATACTCTAAATCTGCATTATTTATAAATAGTTTGTCCGATTCTGAAATGGCTGTACCAAGCATGATTACAGCTCTACTGTAAACACAATCATGATCGTATCTCTATTTCAGGATGATTTGAAAGCATACAAAACCCAGAACCAGTACCTAAACTCTGAGATCTACCAGCTGACGACTCTTTGGAGAAAAAGTTCAGAACAGGAGCAAAGTCTGATAGTAAAGGTGAATTTTTTTCTGTCAAGTTTTCTTGCACCAAAACCGGCATGTTTTCTTGCTGCTGTACTTAAAAGACGTCTTTACACTTTGTTCTGCTTGGCTAACCTCTTCATCTGAACCCTGAATAGCTCTTTGTGAACTGAGAGATTTGAGTTTTGAAAGTTAGAGTGTGCTTATACAACTTTAAGGGAAATTCCATTTTTTGAAAATATTAATCTTATGGCATAATTGTTTGGTAAATGTCACTAAAAAAGTGTTTGAAACCAGATTTACTATAGCTTTACTATGTGTGTGTCAGTGTGCTGTTTTAGAGGCCAATAACTGTCAGATGGAAAGCAGATATTTGGGAATCCTCCAGAAACTCCAGGTGAGTGAGGAATTGAATCCGGAGCTGAGGGAAGCAATCAAGAAGGTGCTTAAAGATGCAGCTCAGGCAGACCTGAACGCAGCCATCAAAATAAACCCCATCAGGTACACAGTCCCATCAGTTCACCTGTTCATATCTTCTTTGGAGCTCTCAATTCTCATTCAAACCTGGAATAGTAAACCACTTCAGACTTGAATGGAATTAAATGACTCTTATTCATAGACATACTGAGATTTATAAAGGAATAGCTCAGTTGTTGCTTAGATAAGGCCCCTGCTAAAAGAAAGTAGAAGAGGAATGTAGAGCTTCAATTAAATAACGTGTATTAGAGTAAACAGTTATAGAACAGTTTGCCGTATAAGTGTTTGTCAAAGTTCTGTTTATGTTGGAAAAAAATTCAGTGTCAAATTTTACAGTGAGTACGATGAATATGGATTTAAGATCGCAGTAGACTACAAAGTTGAGGACCTGAAGCTCCTTGCTAAGATCCAGGCCCTGGAGATCCGATCCCAAAACCTGCTGAATCACGAGGAATGCGATGGGCCGCTGTCGGCTCGTTGCGCTCAGCTCCTGTTCGGACGTCCTGAAGCTGAACTCTCTTCATCAACAGAATTGAAGGGTCTACTCCGGACAGGCTTGCCATGCGAGTACCGCGTGAGGGTTTGGCGTTTTATGATACAGACTAGAACCAAGACGTTAAGAGAGCGTCATCCCGACCGCTATCAGGAGCTGTGCGAGAAGAGCAGAACCTCACCTCACCTGGTGCCCAGACAGATCCAGCTGGACCTGGATCGTACGTTGACCACCAATCAGTACTTTTCCCCTCCTTCGAGCCCCTTGATTCAGAAGCTGGAGAGAGTTCTGCAAGCGTTCTCATGGCAAAACCCCACCATCGGCTACGTGCAGGGACTCAACAGGTAATCACAATCCAAGCGACAACTGGTAATTGGTGCAGAGGCACAACAGACATGATAAAGAGAGAAATGGCTTTTATTGTTGCATTAATCCAATAACTTTTTAGCTGAATTTTGGCCACTACACCTAATAATAAAATAAAACATTTAAATAAATGGGGAATTGTGTATAACCCGTTACTAAACCAAAAAGTGCCAGATTTAGCCAGATTTACTTAAAAATGGCTATTAATTTATAAAAAAGGGTGTTTTACGTGTTTAATTTTACATTTAATGTCATAATTGAGTACACCCCTTTAGCACCCCATCTACATTAAAGTGTTTGTAGTCTTGTCTTCCATGCTGAACACTGAGTGCCAACTAGATTTATTTAGTACTAACATCATGCTAACCTTATATTGACCATGTCATGTGATATACTGACATCTAGTGGTCATCTGTTGATCAACAACTTGCTGAAGAGGGCACCTTACAGGCTCATCAAATTAGGGCTCGGTTTACCATGACACCTATATGCAAAAAGAAAGGTAAATACCAGCATCTATGCCACTGTGTTCAGACTGGCGGCCATTGCTCTGCTGGTACTGCAGGATGAGGAAGATGCCTTCTGGTGTCTGGTAGTGGTTGTGGAGTACATCATGCCTCACAATTACTACACTAAAGATCTGCTGGGCTGTCAGGTGAGAACTTGGAAAATCTTAAATATCTATGTGAATGTGAATGTATGTAAAATATGCTCGTTTTACTTTAATACTTATTTTCAGCATCATTACTCCAATCTTTAGTCACAGATCCTTCATTTTAATTTGCTGATTTGATGCTCAAGAAACATTTCTAATTATTATCAATGTTGAAAAAACAATTGAAAACAGTTTCCTGGATGAACAGCATTTCTTTATTTTTTGTAACAATGTAAAAATCTTTAGGGTCAATATAATTCATACTTGCTGAAACATTTTTTTTTCCAACAACAAAAAACTGACCCCAAAGCACTAATGTATATTCCTCAAAATGACCCATGGTTCTGAAATGGCCCGTCTTCATTTTACTGTCTCTCTCACTCACTTCTTCCATCTTTCTTCTTCTATACAGGCTGACCAGCGTGTGCTAAAGGACCTCATGTCAGAGAAACTGCCTCGACTCACAGCCCACCTGGAAGCGCTAAAAGTAGACGTATCACTCATCACTGTTGAATGGTTCCTGGTGCTGTTCGTTGAGAGTCTGCCTACCCGCATACTGTTTAAAGTATGGGACACCTTCCTGTATGAGGGCGTCAAGGTACATTGGATCTATAACAGAGCATTCTTGAAAATATTAAAAAATAATAATTTCTCTTGAATTACTGAATAGATTCCAAACTAATAATAGTTTGATGTTTCTGAATACTCTGCGGAACATTCTGCAATAGTTTTGTTCTCAGAAGTTTTCATCTTTTTCATAGGTGATATTCCGATATGCACTGGCTCTTTTCAAATACAGAGAGGAAGACATCTTGAAGATTCAAGACAGTGTCGAAATGTACCAGTATCTCCGCATCTTCCCCATCACCATTGCAGATGGAAGGTGAGATGGAGGATAGAAAAGAAAGTACTATAAACTGAGTGTGTATGTACAGCAACGGAAGTTATTTTACAGTGTAGAATAGTAATAGTTTCTGTCGTTGATGCATTCTAAAGGTATACAATTAATGTATGTATTCATAAAGCCTTACACTATCCATATAACAGTGTTCATGGTTACACCTTTTAAGGATGAATTATAACACAGGACAAATCACTACATTTGGTGTTTTTAATGCATTTTTTCTCTTTAAACATATAGGCTAGTATTATAATATATATATATATATATATATATATATATATATATATATATATATATTCGCCCCAAAAAAATGCTTTGACGTGCGAGTAGGAAATATCAGTATACATTTCCAAACATACATTTTTCCATTAATTGCAATAATCCAGAGAGATTTGATTTTTCCACGAAGATCTGATCTCACCATCATAATGGCTGTCTGTAATTACATGAAGAAACAGAAAAACGGAGACAGAATAAATCCAGAAGGACTGTGAAAACGTCTCCAAAACACTTGAAGAAACCTTCAATGGAGATCAGATCTCAGTGAGGATCATACCTGTTGTTGTCAGGCTCATAGTGCATACAAATATCTCACTGGATTATTACAATTAATGTCTAAATTAATTTTTGGAAATGTAAACTGATATTTGCTACTGTCACACTACGGCAAAATATATGAATTACTTTTATAAAATATATAAAATACTAATGTGCCTAAGACTTTTGCACAGTGGTATATATATTATATATAGTCTGTTTCTTTCTCTCTTCCATTTAATTTTAAAAGAGCTCCTGGTATTGTAGACAGTGACAGTGTAGCTTTTTTCACCAGTCAGACACCATTTATATATATATATATATATATATATATACACACACACACACACACACACATATACAGGTCCTTCTAAAAAAATTAGCATATTGTGATAAAGTTCATTATTTTCCATAATGTAATGATAAAAATTTAACTTTCATATATTTTAGATTCATTGCACACCAACTGAAATATTTCAGGTGTTTTATTGTTTTAATACTGATGATTTTGGCATACAGCTCATGAAAACCCAAAATTCCTGTCTCAAAAAATTAGCATATTTCATCTGACCAATAAAAGAAGTGTTTTTAATAAAATAAAAAAAAAGTCAACCTTCAAATAATTATGTTCAGTTATGCACTCAATACTTGGTCGGGAATCCTTTTGCAGAAATGACTGCTTCAATGCGGCGTGGCATGGAGGCAATCAGCCTGTGGCACTGCTGAGGTGTTATGGAGGCCCAGGATGCTTCGATAGCGGCCTTAAGCTCATCCAGAGTGTTGGGTCTTGCGTCTCTCAACTTTCTCTTCACAACTTCCCACAGATTCTCTATGGGGTTCAGGTCAGGAGAGTTGGCAGGCCAATTGAGCACAGTAATACCATGGTCAGTAAACCATTTACCAGTGTTTTTGGCACTGTGAGCAGGTGCCAGGTCGTGCTGAAAAATGAAATCTTCATCTCCATAAAGCTTTTCAGCAGGTGGAAGCATGAAGTGCTCCAAAATCTCCTGATAGCTAGCTGCATTGACCCTGCCCTTGATAAAACACAGTGGAGCAACACCAGCAGCTGACATGGCAGCCCAGACCATCACTGACTGTGGGTACTTGACACTGGACTTCAGGCATTTTGGCATTTCCTTCTCCCCAGTCTTCCTCCAGACTCTGGCACCTTGATTTCCGAATGACATGCAAAATTTGCTTTCATTTGAAAAAAGTACTTTGGACCACTGAGCAACAGTCCATTGCTGCTTCTCTGTAGCCCAGGTCAGGCACTTCTGCCGCTGTTTCTGGTTCAAAAGTGGCTTGACCTGGGGAATGCGGCACCTGTAGCCCATTTCCTGCACACGCCTGTGCACGGTGGCTCTGGATGTTTCTACTCCAGACTCAGTCCACTGCCTCCGCAGGTCCCCCAAGGTCTGGAATCGGTCCTTCTCCACAATCTTCCTCAGGGTCCGGTCACCACTTTTTCCTTCCCACAGACTTCCCACTGAGGTGCCTTGATACAGCACTCTGGGAACAGCCTATTTGTTCAGAAATTTCTTTCTGTGTCTTACCCTTTTGCTTGAGGGTGTCAATGATGGCCTTCTGGACAGCAGTCAGGTCGGCAGTCTTACCCATGATTGCGGTTTTGAGTAATGAAACAGGCTGGGAGTTTTTAAAAGCCTCAGGAATCTTTTGCAGGTGTTTAGAGTTAATTAGTTGATTCAGATGATTAGGTTAATGGCTCGTTTTAGAGAACCTTTTCATGATATGCTAATTTTTTGAGACAGGAATTTTGGGGTTTCATGAGCTGTATGCCAAAATCATCAGTATTAAAACAATAAAACACCTGAAATATTTCAGTTGGTGTGCAATGAATCTAAAATATATGAAAGTTTAATTTTTGTCATTATGGAAAATAATGAACTTTATCACAATATGCTAATTTTTTTAGAAGGACCTGTGTATATATATACATACACACACACACCTATCATACACACACACATATATATATATATATATTTCTTTGAGTCATAGTAAAACAAAAAGCCTGCATATGTCTGAGCAGCAGTCACACAAATAGAAACAGAATATGGATCAGATGCTTCTGTGGTGTGGTTTGGCTTTTTTAAACATAAACCCCTGATACTATGGATGCCTGCCGTGTATCTGCTCATTCCTGCTATTAGTGCATGGATGGAAGAGTTAAAAAAAAAACACAAAGAAGAAAAGCTTGCTTTGGGAGTCTTTCCAAATCACATGTTTCTGCAGGAAATAAACATATCAGCTAGTTCATTCCTGTATAGGTTTCTTAGATAAAATGTCGATATACCTCATCTTCCTTTTCCACAGAAAGCTGACAAGCATTGCTTTCAATGACATGAACCCACTGCCCATGAAGCTGCTACGGAACCGCCGCGCCGTGCATCTGGAACACCTCCGCGCTGAGATTAGAGAGCTGGAGAACTTGCAGAAAGCATATAAAGCTGAACACGTCCGGTGCAAAGACAAAGAGCTGGACACCCTGGCTAGTGAAGATGAAGAGGAGGTATAGAGTAGTCAAACATAAGCTCTTGATGCATGTGCAATCGCCTTGAATGCTGAATGAGAAACACTACATAAAAAGAATCAGTTACTCACCCTCATCTTATTCCAAACTCATTTGATCAGCCATTTCCATTTAGTAAAAGTGAATGGAGATGGATTCTGACCAAAAAAGCACCATATAAGTAGTCATAAAACTATTCTATATGCTCTATATTACAAGTCTTCAAAAGTCATATAATAGGTTGCATGAGGAACAAACCAAAAAGCTTTTTTCAGGATGACATGAAGGTGAGTAAATTATGACAATTTCACTTTGCGACAATGACAATGCACAAATGGCTTGAACAAAACGGTCAATAATTTGTATCAGTAGGGGCAGCTGACCTCAGTATTGGGCATGTCCAGGCCCTACATATTTGCACAGATGCGTATATGCAACTATGCCACTGTTCAAAAGATTCGGGTCAAAATTTTACAGAAATGAATTTAATTTAGAAAGGATGAATTAAATTGATAAAAAGCAACAGTAAAGAGTTTTTCAAATAAATGCAGTTTTTTTTCCTATTCCTCAAAAAAATCAAAGAATTCAACATTGATAATAAATGTTTCTTGAGCATCAAATGATTTCTGAAGGATTATCAGACACTGAAGACTGGAGGAATGATGCTGAAGATTCTGCTTTGCATCACAGGAATAAATAGGAAATAGTTGTAATTTTTTTTTTACTGTGGTTTTTGATCAAATAAATGCAGCCTTGTTGAGCATAAGAGACTTCTTTGATTAAAACATCTTGTGACCCCAAACTTTCGAACAGTAGTGTATATGTAACCCCTTCAGGGAAGAACTGTTTTTAAATTTGAAGCTTTTATGTTTTTTGTTTAAAGGTTTTTTTACTGTGCTACTACTGTATATAACACATGCATGCATATATTATCAGCTTCACGCATATAGTTTACAAACCAAAATGATATTATCCCGAAAACATGCACGTAATAAATATAAAACTGTTTTTCACTCCAGTTTGTCTTTATATTTGGTGAAAACCCAGTGTTAAGTCTGTCTGATCAGCTGACACTGAAGAAACAGTCATTTTTCCCCCATTTTATTACTTTAAAAAACAGGATACATATGAAATCATAAATATAAAAATCAAACAAATCAACAAAAACTTAGTTCAATGTTACAAACAACTTTACTGCAGGTAAGAGCTAATAGCTAATATCACACCAGAAGAGTAAACTGATGTATTGCCTATCCATGACTGTATCTGATAACAGAATCTGCCTATTCCCTTGTGTGACAAGAACAGAAGCACAGTTTCCCAAAATAAAGAGGAGAAACAGACTCACAATCTCACCTCGAAAAATAAAAACAGTGGCTTGTCGCATAATAAAGCTATTGTTCTATCAGTGTTAAGTCACATGTATTCTAATGCCAAACAGTTCACGTTCCTACAAAAATGGCTCATTGTTTTAAAGAGTTAGAAAAATCCCTTGTCAGGAGCATGCAAGTCGTGTGTGTGTGTGTGTGTGTGTGTGCGCAGTGGTTATGGGTTTTACTAGCTTGCCTCTAAGCACAGCTCGTCTGTCTCTTTCTAATACACACTGACAGGACTAGCGATGTCACAGCTGTTACTGAGATGCTTTCTGTGATTTAAAGAAAGAAAAAGGCTATGAACAAAAACAAAAGCTAACTTGTTTTCAACCAGGTAGCATAAGAGAGTTTGTGCACTGCTTATACCTTGTGCACATTTGGCAATATAAAGTGGACAGCCAAAGACCATGTTTGAGGCCAAAAAGATCCTGTCCCAGTGATTATGACACTGGTCTCCATAAAAAAACCTTTCTCAGGCAGTAAATGCCCATTGTAAGGTCAGTTTTCTGGCCTAAATCCCTAAGTTCAATCATTTTGAGTAAAAAAAAAAAATGTAAAAGATGCATCTCACAAAAAACCTTTTCTTTTTTTTGCATAAACAAAACATTTTTTGCATTGTGACATTATTGTATGACAATTAAGCACAATTGTCAAGATCATTATTAATAAAAAGAATTATAATAAAATGGAATAAGTTTACTAAAGGGATACACACACACGTGTGTGTTCTAAATTGCATTTATACCTCATATAAGGGCACATATTCCTGCCCTTGTGCGGATTTCAATAACATTTATTGTAAAATAATAATAAAAAGTATAGTATTAAAATCAAAACATATAGATGCATTACACAAATTAAAATTAAGCACATTTTCCCTCAGAATTCTCATGAAAATAGTGTCACAATTACAAGAAACCTTAATGGTTCTAATGTTCTTCATGCAAAATCATTTCTTTTTTCTTTTGTTTGTTTTTTTATTTGAGGTGATGTTTTTGTGAGATTCACCCTAAAAGGCAAGTTCCACCGTTCATCTTTAATCACAACCTACTTGTTCAGTCATCAAGTTAATGTTACCTGATAAAACTGGGTTGGTTGTGTAACCAGAAACTGCAACGAAGCAAATTAAAAGATAATTTTGTTGACAGAGAAGATTTTCTTTGAACATTTATGAAACATCTCTATATTGAATGCGCTATAAGATGATTTGAACTATAAATGTTTTACAGATATCTTTAATTCATCTCTGTGTTTAATGTATGCCATCTTAGTGCAATATTTAACATGCTTTCAGCATAAGTTTTGTGTGGCAAATGTTAAATCTCCTAGATTTTTTTTCTTAATTCATGCTCTTAATATTTCATAATTATATTTCTGAACCCTCCCAAAAAAAAACAACTCTTCATTTTAACACAATTCACAACATTTCCCTCCAATGCAAAACACAAAAACATGGAATAAAAATAATAAAAGAAAAAAAAAACTATTCCTCAGTCAATATTTATCAATATGTAACATGACATGTTCAAAACATCCATACAAAAACTGCACACATCACAGACATTTTTGCTAAATCTGACATTTGTTAGAAAAAGAAGAAAAAACAGACTGCAGATCCTCAGTCACATCTACCACATTCTGGCATCCGATGGGTTAGTTCAATTACTGTGAATGGTTAGATCTAGATCTTTTTAAGGCTTATGAACCGTTTCAATTCCGAGTCTGTGTAATCCAGCAGGGGGCGACATTCACTCAGTTGGTTAAGGCAAAATGCAAGTTTTGTGTGACTCTCCTCCTCCCCACTGTCTAGCAGAAAATAAAATGACGTTTCCTTTCAAGATACTTTTCCTCTCAAGATTCCTTTCTAGATACACAAGTAGGAAGACTTAAGTTTGATGCCGATATGAAAGTCGGCGTCCCTAGAATTCTCACTAGCTTAAAGCGACCAAACTCTCCATGGGTTGCAAAGCAAAAGAGAACACTGAAATGACTAGTTCTAAAGATAATTCTACAAAACTATGTAAAAGCTAACATTAGTACATATCTCCCAAAGTAGAAAAGGCATCATTGTGCCATTTTTCTCCTACAGGTTGGATAAGGAATTGCACCCAACGAGAGATCAGTGCTTTATGCTGTGGATCAACATCATAGATACTCATGCACATACTCATCAAATGAGGCAAGGTCAAGTTACTTTAACAACCAAAGACAATGTCCAAGCCAAATCACAGCACCAGAATTGCCCCACTGCTGAAAGCATTTCTTTGAAGGATGCTGTTAAGCTAACAAACCATTTCTACATGCACTACCGGTTTGGAATCATTACAATTTTTTTTTATGTTTTTGAAATTAGTCTCTTATGCATATTAAGAATGCATTCAATTGATTAAAAGTTACAGTAAAGACATTTCAAATGTTAGAAAATGTTTCTATTTCAAGTAAATGCTGTTCATTGAACTACAAAGAATTCTAAAATATATATATATATATATTACGGTTTCCACAAAAAAAAGCAAGCAGCACAACTGTTTTTAACAACGATAATAATAAGAAATGTTTCTTGAGCATCAAACCAGCATATTGGAATGATGAAGGATCATGTGACACTGAAGTCTGGAGTAATGATGCTGAAAACTCAGCTTTGCATCACAGGAATAAATTACATTTAAAAATATATTCAAACCGAAAACAGTTTTTTTTTTTTTTACTTGTAATAATATTTCACAATATTACTGTTGTACTGTATTTTCTGTTCAAATAAATGTGGCATTGGTGAGCATGAGACTTTTCAAAAACATAAAAGAAAATATATATTTTGACTGGTAGTGTAATTGACCAGGTGAAGTCACCATATTGTGTAATATATTTGTTTTTGTATGTGCTTTTTGTTGTAAATGTCACTCATACTCATAGTTACAGCAACTGTGGATTGTAGTTAGAAACCATTAACATCTTCCTCCCAGTTTAAGATAACCCAACCCAGTTTCTTCCAGTATTAACAGACACAGCAGGAAAAATGGACCTTTTGACCAGTTTTATCTCAGCTCAGAAACAAACTAAAAATCATCACCATTGGAGGGAAAGCAACCAACCAATCTTTTTACACAGAAGTGAAAGGCCCTCAGACTTCATTTTCAAGCATGGTAACGTTACTTTAGTAAAATAACACAACCAAGCATTTTCTCTCTCTTTTTTTTTTAAATTAAGAAATAAAAAGCATAGATGCTTCAGTATTTGGATTAAAAGAAATAAAAAGAACAAGTGCTGCACTGCAGTATGTGGGTTTCTCATAAACGCAAAGAAAAGTTTGTTATGAAAAAATGTACAATAAAAACAGTGATTCTAGACATTATTAATACTGTGTTTCACTAGATGGCAACTGTTTTTTTTTTTTAGTCTTATAAAAAGGACATCACTACGAAAAATGCATCAGGCTTTTTAAAATATGCAGCGCTCCAATATAAAGTGCTTCATTACATTGTTATTTCATTTTTTTACAGTTTCTTATTAAAATATTGTATTCCCTGGAGTGAAACCATAGTAAACATGTTACACATTGGTAAAAATAAACATTTTGGAATGTCTTTAAAAAGTCCCATGGGCTGATTTTGGTCAAGCAGAGCTTGTCCCGGGAGCCTACAGGAAAGAAAGACGTCATTAGTCCCAAACAAACCAACAACCATTCATCTGATCTGGATCTGGAGGAGTTAGTCCACTTCATCAGTTTTCAAGGAGCAGAATGCCATGCAATAGCATTGCAAAAAGCAGGTGTGAGAAGCCATGCTTATTGAGAGGGTGTTATGATGGATGGTAAAGGTTGTCTTGAAACCAGATTCTCCCCTCTAAAACACACCAACAATATTAATAACAACAGATTTCAGGAACAGGGCGTATATGGGTAGTTGACAAATAATGTGAACTTTTAAAAAGACCATGAACTTCTTCAACATCAAGAGTTTAGGGTTAAATAAGGACATTTATAAGGAAACGTATATATTTTTCTTGCAGTTGATGTAAAAAGATGTTTGACCCAGAAACAAACATTTTGAATGTACTTTTTTGTTTGTTTTTTGTATTTTTGCCTTGCCAGAGACTTTCATACTATGAACATGTTTGGAACAACATGAAGTTTTTCATTTTTGGGCCAACTATCCCCTTTAATAATCTTGTGGAGTGACAAACGATATTTTAGTGGTATTAAAAAAGTTATTTTTTTAAGTTCCCATAAAATGCTATTTTAAAGGCTCCTAATTTTGTTTTGGAGGTCTCATTCAATACAATGAACCCAAAGTAAAAAATTAAAAATAAAAACATTAGAATTTTCCCATAATATACATTGCAGCATCACCTAATTTCTCAAAAAAAATGAAATGGTTCGATAAAGGATTTAGTTTCTCTTAACCCGCCTTACCGAGAGACTACTCTTCTCTGATTGGTCAGAAATCCTTTGAAATTGAATGTGGATTCGCTTTCGCAGTGCTGAAAACAGCTTCTTTTCGACATGTCGACAACACGCACCAAACTCTTCCAGTCTCAGCTACAACTACAATATTTGAGGGTCAAAGTAGACGTTGTTCACGGGCAGCCAATGAAGACCATAGGCTGGAATTATAAGTTCGAGAAGGAAATATGACTGGAATTACTGACGACTCGTTACAGGCAGTTCAGAATCAGTTCTTCTTTCTTTTGGGAGAAAATAACTTTGATCTTTAAAACTTTGCAGAGCCTTTACATTCACAGACAGTTATATTACACACTACACAAAAGGTAATGTCCGAAAAAGTTCTGCAAAAATTCTGCACCATCTCTCCATTAGTGTCAGGAAAACTGCATGTCAAATAATAAAAGAAAAACAAAGTCATCAACTAGTCATCCTACAACACATTGACTAGTCGATTTTTGAGAATCTTTAATAGCATGTCACACAAAAGAACCTGGATTAACATTTCATGTCAACGACCCATATAAAGTCAGTCCCAATATTATCTTACTAAACAAACTAAACTGACCCAATAGTTCTTTTTTATAGTTTGAGTGTTTCAACTTACGATTTGCAGTGGTTTATCCAGTAAGCCAAGAGTTAAGTGTCAACAGCTAAATTGCTAACTAAGAATTGTGAAGAATCCTTTTATATTATAGATCATAATATGACCATCGATGTGAGAGTCTTTCCCTTCCTCTCCTCCTCTTGTTTTTCAAGCCTGGCAGTTTCAATTATCTTTCCTCCGAAGAGCAACATGGTGTTTTTAAGGCCACGGATATACAAGTACAGTTTATAGCTGCCATATGAGACAGTCAGTAAAAAACGAAGAGGCAAAAACGGAATGAAAAAAATATCAATTAAATAATAATCCACAGATAGAAAAATAGATGCTCATGCTCTGTTAGTGCGATGCATAGAAAGATGGATGAAATGATAGAAGGAGGTGAGGAAGCGTTAGTCAGCATGCAGCAACAGCCACGGGTGTGTTCTGGAGCAATGTGACCAGGAAGAAGAGGGTGGAGGTGGGCAGGCAGACAGACAGGAAGATGATCATGTCTTGAGTGAGGCACAGCACCAGATTGTGCTCCGTCAGGGCCCAGTCCATCAGCACACACAGCAGCAGATAGTACAGGTGGAACTCCTGGAGCTCCTGCCACTCTGCCCCTGCCTCACCCACGTCACCACTCACCATGGCCTTAACCTCCGTCAACTCTACCTCTTCCTTGGGACGGGCGCGCTTGCTGCGCCCCCGCTCCTCCATCGCCATTGACCTCCTGCTGTTCTCCACAAACTCCTGCAGAAGATGAAAGAAAGAAATCAAACTGCAGTCCCGTATACCTAGAGGCTTCTTCACTCTAGGTTTGATTTCTCAGTCTGAATTCATGTTTGATTTATGAAAGAAGCACTAAAACATTCTAATGATAATTAATCACGTTTTAATTCCCAAATTCTCATTACTGTCCTCTATCTTTTTATATATTTTAATAAAATAATATCTATCTATCCAGGTAGATAGATAGATAAGGTTCATACAATATTTTTGTATTTAAATCAGCGTAAATTAAATGCAGAACAACAAACGCTACAAACACACATAAATTATATTTACATTTTATTTACACAGAATTTGTTGTTCTGCTCTTTATACTGATTTAAAAAAAATGAAAATAATACAATAAAATTACTTCATGACAGTAAAGAGGAATCACCACTGAGAACAATGTGAATTATAATTTAATTATAAAACATATAGATGCATGATCAACTAAAAATGTGTTTACCAAAAGCTTTTTTATTATGAAAATATTATCCAAATGCAAATGGGACCGAAATAATGGCCCTTCAATTTTTTTCAAAGCTTTATTTACGAAACTTTAAAAAAAAAATCTGTTGAAAATGTTGTTTTCCAGCTCAGCTCTGCTTCTAAAAAACATTTACATTCCAGTAAAACAAATCATAATTTCCACTTCACCTTGTTGAAGTAAATGATGCGTAACCAATAGCAGATCATTTCCAACTGCAAATAGTATTCCGAATTTCTTACACCAGAAGAGCGTTTTCAAGCAGACTGCAGTTGGAAAACAGCTTTCCCGGCAAAAATAAAAACGTTCTGAACTGTTGCCAGTAATTGAAGACTGAACACATATTTTTAACCAAAGCCGCTCTCAAAAGGAAAGTCCGTTGCTGTGCTACAACCTTTATGGTTTGTGACTTTGCATATCTGAAGGGCTGTGATTCTGTGCAGCACCTCAAGGCTCAAGCCTTCTCTTTTGATTTCACAAAGCTGTTGGCTACACGATTTGGCTGAGTATGTGAAAAGGAGAACGCTTTCATAAGAGTGCACAAGAAACCAGCCTTGTGTGAGTTTTTTTTCCCCCTTGCAAAATCAACCAGCTTTTCAAAACAAAAGGTGAAAGTTGTCCAGAGAAAATATATCTGGGACACTGTCTGAATCTTAAAATATTAACGTATCCAGGCCAGCAGAGATCCTGCATTCAAAAGAACGAACGAAGCTACAACACAAATAAGAAACGTGACTCAGGTGGCAAGTGCGCTCTCAACACTGAGACTATTTATGGTGACAGAAGGAGAGATTGCACAGATAGTCTGCAAGCTTTTCTTCAGCGTCGACTCACCATCAGGGCCTTGTCCATGTAGAACTCCCTCCCAGGTGTGCCATTGTTGTATTTGGTGTCGATGGCAAAGCAGAGGAAGAGCACGTCCACTACGATCTCGAAGATGGACAGGAAGCAGTGTGCCACCAGGAACGCGAACAGACACACGATGATGAGCGGAAGGACCCACTCGGTGTAATCTCTCTGATAGTTCAGCGCTAACACCCCGGCGAACGCAGTGCACGACACGATCAGGATCTGTATGGTACCCAAACGCTCAATTAGCAGCTATAACAACCAAGAAAGAAATCCTACTGGACAGATTTTGGTTTACAGCATGGGTTGCTTAACCATCAAGGCATTCTTGGTAACCCAGCTTCATCAGAAGGATGATGAAACGGCTTAACCAGTTACATTATGTTAGCACGAGTACACTGGTCCAGCCCATCGGTCTCCAAACTTGGTCCTGGAGGGCCACTGTCCTGCAGAGTTTAGCTCCAACTCGCCTCACACACCTGCCTGGAAGTTTTGAGGATGCCTAATAAGACCTTGTTTTCCTGGTTCAGGTGTTTAATTGGGGTTGGAGCTCAACTTTGCAGGACAGTGGCCCTCCAGGAGCAGGATTGGACATCCATCCAGCATAAACCAGCTTGAACTACCATGAGAATTCATGCAGATGTAAATTTTGTAAGCTTGTGACTTTTAGTTCATGTCTGTTTGAGGCCATAAAAGTTGACAAATAAACTTTTAGCAGCAATTTTATCATTTAAAATTTAAAATGAATTAGAAATATAACCTAAAACTAAATCTGGCCTCATTATTAAACATCTTTTCATGAGTGAACTTTTTAAAAGAATTGTTATTATTAATAACTAAGAGTTATGCTGGATGTAGGACATACACTACAATTCAAAAGTTTGGGGTCAGAAAGATTTTTTTTAAAAGAAATTAACACTTTAATTCTGCAAGGATACATTCAATTGATCAAAAGTGACAGTAAAGACTTTTTTTAAAGGCATTCAAATAAATGCTGTTCTTTTGAGCTTTCTATTCATTGAAGAATCATGGAACAAAATTTGCACGCTTCTCACAAAAAAGAATATTAAGCAGCATAACTGTTTTTAACATTAATAATAAAAATAACTGTTTTTTTACCACCAAATCAGCATATCAGAAATTTAGAATGATTTCTGAAGGATCATGTGACACTGAAGACTAGAGAAATTATGTTGAAAATTGAATAATTTATCACAGGAATAAATTGCCTTTTAAAATATAGAAAAAAACTAAAAACAGTTATTTTAAATTGTAATCATATTTAACACATCATGTAAATGTTTTACAGTATTTTTGATCAAATAAATGATACATTGGTGAGAATGAGATTTCTTTTGTCTCTAAAAAGTTTTTTTTTTTTTATCTTCCTGACCCCAAATTTGAATGGTAGTGTATGTGAACATACAAAAGAAAATGGCACTCCTCAAACTACTGAATGAGACAGTGTATCTTGCATCATTTATAGTTACTACTACTGTCAAGACTCATCTGTCTTTCACCTTGCCCAGGAAGAGAACGAAATCTCCAACGGTGTTGATGGTCGCCACCCTAAGAGCGTTTTCCACCAGGATCATGAAGGCATCACGGGCCGAAGTGCAGAAACTGGTGCTGTTAATGGCCGTCGCCGCATAAGCATTCTAGAAACAGATTACAACAATTAATAGATCACAGTTCTTTTAAAATCCCCTGGAGTCAATAAATGTATCCCTTAAAACTCATCTTTGATCACTAAAATTACATATTGAAATGTTTATTCCTGTGAAAATTTCTTCATGCCTTAAAATAGCTTGAATGTAACTCTAAGCCCTTGCCTCATTTAGTATACGTGGACTCATGAATATGCAAATTAGTCCCCGGCTCCCCGCCTCCACTCAATCACACGAGCTCAGATCTCCACTCGGTCAACTTTACTGTAGTAAACACTGCATAATGGCAAGTGGAAATACTGGTTTAATTCAGCAGTATATGTTTGAACCAGAAACTGTTTCAGAAGAAGAAGTGGAAGAGTGAATTATGCAGGCTCTTCTAGAAGTTGATGTATCAGAATAGTAATGCGCTATATGTATCGCTCTCTACACGTAATGGTATGATTAGCCTTTGGCTTGACTACATTTTTAAACAGCTAATAATGTGTTGCTAATGTTAAACAAACCATGTTCCCGTTCACCATCTCAGACTCAAGACAGCTCCCTTCTAACAATCAGCATCCTTAGAAACACTTTGAACAACTCAGAGAGTCAGTGGAGGAAGGCATATAGTTCATAACATCGTAATATACATCATATAATTCACCCGATTTTCATATAAACAGAAAAATATACTGGGATATCCTGGCTTCTCTTGAGACTCCCCTGCTTTGCATCATAGTTAATGATATGCTAAAGCCCGCCAGCACGTTGACGTGATTGGTTACAACATGTTTGTGACGTAGAGAACGGGGCGATTTTCAAACCGCGTTTTTGAGACTGTCTTTGGTTAACTGCAGTTTAACTCAGTTTGTTACTCAGAAATTGTGTTGACTTATGAATTTGCACATGGTATTAAAAACACCACATAGACAATTTCTACCTCAATTTGCAGTAATCCATTAACTGACCTACCTGATTCAGATAGTTGAGGCACTTCTCCAGACACCACAGACAGCAGATACAGGCCTTCAGCATGCAGCGAGCACAAGCGTTTTCCTGTGGGCCGCGTAACATCGAACAGAATCAGAGCATGCGCAAACCTTACCCACAGTGCATGTCTGTTGCACATTTGTCAGCCACTACCTTAATGCTCCAACTCTGTCTCTATAAAGCTGGTGCTGATATCTATAAGAGTTCATTATATTCCCAAGATAACAAGCCATATATCAAGTAAATGATAGTTCACCAAAGTGGAATCCGAGAGGACAGTAATAAATAGCTTGCAGCAATAACTTCAAAAGATACCCACCCAAAACACTAGAAAATACCAAAGTAAGTATTTAGAAAAACATTTTCAGACAAGAAAAGTAATCTGACTGCTGATTCAAAAAGACAAAGCAAAAAAAATGTTCAGTTTAAGCCATTCTACAGTATATATACAATATATAACTAGTATTCTTCAAGACTGCATGAAGTTAAAATTGAGCATATTTACTGAAGGTGGTTTGATTGCACGATTTATCAGTAAATTAGCACTCAGACACCCCACAACATTGGGAATATAGGGTCATTTTGTGATACTTTTGTGTCTTTTTGATGCTGGTTGCTATTTAGCACCATTATATGGTCGAGTGCGAGCAGGACATAAAAGAAAAAGAAAAATCTCCTTTTGTGGTCCGAAAAAGAAAGGGTATACAGCATTAAAACAACATTAGGCTGAGTAATCCCTTTAACTGAAATACAATATTTAAAATATAAAATAATAATTAAAAAATTTTTTAAAACTTTTCTCGTGTGTTCGTTTTAACGTGTCTTGACTGTCGTACACTCTGACATTTATGACAGCTGAGATCTTACAGTGTGACATGGCTTACAGAGAGCATGATGTTTGTGCAGTCTGACATGCAACAATCCTAAAGGATGATAATAAATCGCACAGTGTGCACCCGGCTTTACTATTAGTTAATCACTGATGTAATTGTCCCAAGCACAACATAAGCACTTTCTTGTGCTAATGAAAACTGCCTGCTATAAGCATAAACATGCATAACAGTTAAGATTCTTGAAACAAGAAAGATTTGCAATTTAGATCCAACAACCCAAGGACACGTCAGGTGAGCTGTGACCTTACCTTGCCTTTGAGTTGGTTGTGGATGTACATGAGAATGAGGCGTGGGATCTTGACGAGGGTGATGATAAAGGAGCCCTTGGCCACAGTGCCCAGGTGATACCGCACCAGACGCAGCACTGATGACAGGATGGGTGTCACTGGGAGTTTGGTTTTGTCCCTGAATGGATATGAAATAAATGACTCATCTTTCACGGTTATAGGTGTGAGCTATTTTAAGACAAACACCATGAATGCAGGATTTGCCGAAGACAAATGCAATTATAGACTTAGACTTATCCCATAATATTCAAAGTAATTTCAAATAATGTAAACCAATATACTATTACAAAATAATAGTTGTTGTTTTAATGGCTAAATTGCAACCTCTGCGTTCGTTCTCAGCACTGGAAAGCTTTTCTAATAATGCGGGTTCTAAAGCTCTTCTTCTAAAGAATTTTTTTTTCTTTCTTCAAATCTCCCTCTTGCTCACTCTCTCTCCTCCGCCATCATGATTGGACACGCCCCCTACTGCTAATTGGCTACAAGTGTGTTGTGCTGCTCGGTCCGATCCACTTTCAACAGCGTTTCTCAGAAATCGCTTGCTGCACCTTTAACAACAAAATGTTCACCAGTGGCATTTGAGAACATTTTCCACTAAAAATACAGACCTTGTGAAATAGTAGGTTACCACAGCACCGGCTACGGTCATCTGCTGACAGGCCAGGATGAACTCACTAATCCAGATCAGTCCCACTGCGTGGTACCAGGTCATGTACTGCAGCCCTCCTGTGAGCCTGAACTCAACCAGCCCAGTATCCTCATTCTTCTCCGGGTTCCCTGTGGACCGGACAGAGATGTTTGCTTTTAAAGAACTTTCTGCAATAATAATTCACCTTCAAAATGAAAGCAAGGTGCCCAAGCAAAGTCGGCTAATTTATGCAGCAGTACGTAAATGTCCCACATTATCTGTACAAAATGACTTGAACAGAAGGCTATTTTAAGCCTTTCACTCATCATGTCTTGACAAAACAAATGCAAAGCAAAGCAAATCCTAAAATGAAATTAACATGCCATTTTCCATATCTGCAGTTCAAAGTACACATTAATACGTTTTTAAAGAGATAACCTTTATAATAATATGAGTGAAGGTATAAATCTATACTGTTTAATCTGTTTTTAAGCTTAAATATAATTTAAACTAAATGGAATCTGTTTAAGTGAAATCAGATTTAGTTCTTTTTGAAAACTTTTGAATATATTGTTTGAGAATAAAAAGTTAAATAACAATAAAACAACAAAATACAACAAAAGAATACAACAAAAGAAAAAATGATTAAAAAATTGTTTTATATATATGTATATGTATATATATATATATATATATATATATAGGTCCTTCTCAAAAAATTTGCATATTGTGATAAAGTTCATTATTTTCCATAATGTAATGATAAAAATTAAACTTTCATATGTTTTAGATTCATTGCACACCAACTGAAATATTGCAGGTGTTTTATTGTTTTAATACTGATGATTTTGGCATACAGCTCATGAAAACCCCCAAAAATTAGCATATCATGAAAAGGTTCTCTAAACGAACTATTAAGCTAATCATCTGAATCAACTAATTAACTCTAAACACCTGCAAAAGATTCCTGAGGCTTTTAAAAACTCCCAGCCTGTTTCATTACTCAAAACCGCAATCATGGGTAAGACTGCCGACCTGACTGCTGTCCAGAAGGCTATCATTGACACCCTCAAGCAAGAGGGTAAGACACAGAAAGACATTTCTGAACAAATAGGCTGTTCCCAGAGTGCTGTATCAAGGCACCTCAGTGGGAAGTCTGTGGGAAGGAAAAAGTGTGGCAAAAAACGCTGCACAACGAGAAGAGGTAACCGGACCCTGAGGAAGATTGTGGAGAAGGACCGATTCCAGACCTTGGGGGACCTGCAGAAACAGTGGACTGAGTCTGGAGTAGAAACATCCAGAGCCACCGTGCACAGGCGTGTGCAGGAAATGGGCTACAGGTGCCGCATTCCCCGGGTCAAGACACTTTTGAACCAGAAACAGCAGCAGAAGTGCCTGACCTGGGCTACAGAGAAGCAGCACTGGACTGTTGCTCAGTGGTTGCATGTCATTCGAAAATCAAGGTGCCAGAGTCTGGAGGAAGACTGGGGAGAAGGAAATGCCAAAATGCCTGAAGTCCAATGTCAAGTACCCACAGTCAGTGATGGTCTGGGGTGCCATGTCAGCTGCTGGTGTTGGTCCACTGTGTTTTATCAAGGGCAGGGTCAATGCAGCTAGCTATCAGGAGATTTTGGAGCACTTCATGCTTCCACCTGCTGAAAAGCTTTATGGAGATGAAGATTTCATTTTTGAGCACGACTTGGCGCCTGCTCACAGTGCCAAAACCACTGGTAAATGGTTTACTGACCATGGTATTACTGTGCTCAATTGGCCTGCCAACTCTCCTGACCTGAACCCCATAGAGAATCTGTGGGATATTGTGAAGAGAAAGTTGAGAGACGCAAGACCCAACACTCTGGATGAGCTTAAGGCCGCTCTCGAAGCATCCTGGGCCTCCATAACACCTCAGCAGTGCCACAGGCTGATTGCCTCCATGCCACGCCGCATTGAAGCAGTCATTTCTGCAAAAGGATTCCCGACCAAGTATTAGGTGCATAACTGAACATAATTACTTGAAGGTTTACTTTTTTTGGGATAAAAAAACACTTCTTTTATTGGTCGGATGAAATATGCTAATTTTTTGAGACAGGAATTTTGGGTTTTCATGAGCTGTATGCCAAAATCATCAGTATTAAAACAATAAAAGACCTGAAATACTTCAGTTGGTGTGCAATGAATCTAAAATATATGAAAGTTTAATTTTTATCATTACATTATGGAAAATAATTAATTTCAAAACATTATGGAAAATAATTAATATCACAATATGCTAATTTTTTGAGAAGGACCTGTATATATATTAAAAAACAAAACAAAAGAAAACATAACAGAGCAGAGCAAAATAAAAAATGCAATAAAATAAAAATGGTTTTAGTACATTGCAAGTCTGACAACATTTGCCCACCCTCAAATCATTCCATTACCTATTTTACTCACTTTCTTGGAAAACAAAATGAAAAAGTTAAAAGAATATTAATGCCGCTTTCCCTAAACACTGAAAGCTCTCTGTGATAAAAAAAATGATGGAAGAAAGAAGCATGTAAAGGAGATTTAGGAGCAAAATAAGGGTAGTTCAATGACTTTTTTGGTGAAACATCCCTTTAAAACCCACAGACATCTTCAGCTCACCAGTGGTGCCGAGAAAGAGGAGGACCATGATCCAGTAAACCCAAAAAAGAGAAAGAGCGAGGAAGGTGCAGAAGGGCTGCAGTGCCAACAGAGGCAGGTGGATAAACACTTTTCCTGCCACGTGGAACAGGGCGATGGTCAGGGCAACCCTCTTCCTCATAAACAACATCAGAAGCAACAATATTCCCTGCAGAAGCAGAAAGAGGGAAATTTGCAGCATGACACAGCCAAAAACACCAGCCATATTTCATATCCTCATTTCTTGGAGAGCTTACAGTAAACACAGTTGCTGAAACTGCGTAGATGAGCAGTCCTTGAGCGTGGTCTTTGGTGGGTTTCATGCCACCGTTGGGTTCTTCTGTTTCCCTCAGATCCTTAGACATGGTCTCGTTCATCGTCATTCTGTAGTCTATATACAACCACCACAGAACGCTGCTGCCACCTGAGAAAGAACGCATGCCAAATTCACATTCAACACTGCAACAACAGGTGTAAGCCTAGAATAGAACACACTGTGTTCATGGTGATTCACCTTTGTTTGGGACTAGATTACTGTGCATCTTTTTGGAACAGATACATAATCATTTTGGCTGACAGTCAATATGGACATATGAAGAGTGATATTATGAATCTATACCGTTTAGTCTGTTTTTCAAGCAAAAATATAACTCGCACTAAATTTTGGAAATGGAAGTAAAATCAGACATCAGAAACTTTAAGAATTATATGTAAATCACTATAAGAATTATAAGTAAATGACAGCATTAATATGGATAATTGTACTTATAATAGATATAGATAATAGTACTTTTGAAACCGGCAAAAATTATATTGTTTTGGAAAAATAACTAAAAACAAAACTAAAGAATAAATAAATAAAATAAAATAGAACAAAGTTATGAAAAAAATAGACAATAACAACATAAAATAAAACAAATTAAATTGTAACAAAAGTAAAATAATAAAACAATAAAATAAAATTAAAATCTAAACAAAATACAATAGAAAAGAACAATGTAAAATAGCAATATTAAATATAAAAATATAACAAAATTATAACATAAAAAATAATATATAACAAAATAAAATAGAACAAATTAAAATATAACCAAGTAAAATAGTAAAATAAAATAAAATTAAATTAAATATCAGACCGACATGATCATTAAAAACTTTGGGTGATGCTCATATGGTCACAAATGTATTGTGTATCCCTAGCATCCTTGACAACTGGCTAAACTGTTTAATTAATCAGATTGCGCTATTGTGCTATTTTGCATTCAGGAATAGTACGTGCAAATGAAGAAAGAAAGAATGTTATTTTCAGCTCAGGAGTTGAGAAAAGATCAGAGAAAGCAGACTTGCCCAAAGAACCCAGAACCACCATTGCAGTGAGGATCCAAACCAGGACAGCAGAGATGTAACGAATGATCACCATGAGGATCATAGACAAAACTGCAGCATGCACAAAACAGGATCAGCCGTTAGAGGAACAAAATCAGATTAAGATATTCTTAATCTAAAAACATTGTATTATGGAATTTAAATGTGTTGCAAATTGTTGTTTCATGTTATCTTAAAGGGATGACAGAATACCTAGGTATTCTAGGTATTAGAATACCTAATACCTAGCCTTCATCTGATAGTGGCTCAGAACACTGCAATAATACAATAGTGAGCCTTATATTTAGATATTTAATAGTATAGTATCCTTGATTTTATATGGATATCAGGGACCGTAATTATCCATTTCAACTCATTTTACAGATAAAAACATTAAGAATATGTAATCTCAGCAGCAGCAGCAGCCAGAGAGAGTAGACGTTTACCTAACGCCAGCAGACACAGCCCAACAATGATCTCTTTGCTGGCCGCCACCCCGGCAATCAGCCTGTTTAACATGCTGTTATCACTGACAAACGTGACCACCGCTTCAGCAAACTTAGCATAGCAGGAGATATCCACCGGCGTGCAGCGGTTAAACACTGGAAGAGCTTTGCTGCAGAGATAGAAAAGGCCAGAGGATAGAGGACAGATCAAGGGGGAAAAGAGCTGCGCTTTATAGGGAGAGTTTGTTTGTCAAGAGTTTGTTTCATACCTCTCTGGTACTGGAAGTTTGGGACACTTTTCGAAGCGCTCGGGAAGTTGTGGGTACTTATGACCAGGTAACTCATACGAACAAAGCTCAGACCCTAAAAGAGAACAAAAAGATGCATTATACACATAACATCACCCCTATAATGCTAGCTCATGGTAACTTAAAGAGATAGTTCACCCAAAAATAAAAATGGTCATTTACTCACCCTCGAGTTGTTCTAAACCTATATGAATTTCTTTGGTCTGTTGAGCACAAAAGAAGATATTTTGAAGAATGTTGGTAACTAAACAGTTGCTGGCCCCCAATGTCTTCCATTCGTTTTTTAGAACAACTTGAGGGTGAGTAAATAATGAAAGAATTTTTATTTTGGGGTGAACGATACCTTTAAGGTGGACAATAAGTCGAAACAATAAGTTGAGATTACTCTTAATAGGAGGAAGCAAGCTTCACTAGGTGACCCGACTAGCTCAAATCAAAATAGTCAACCAGCTTTAATCAGGTTGACCAAAATGGTCAGGCAAAAAAATTTTAATAAACATTGCTCAATAAGATTTTCTTTTTTTGAAAGAAATGAATACATTTATTCAGCAAGGACACATTCAGTTGATCAAAAGTGACAGTAAAGACATTTATAATATTCAAAGTAATTCACTAAAAATATATATGTAAGATGAAAAAACATTTTTAAACTTAAACTATGCCTACCTGAAATAGAAACAAAAATTACTAAAACAAAAATTGAACTTAAGATCAATTTAAGCTAAACAGAAATATTTTTTTTAAAAACTGCAGAACAATATTACTAAATTGAAAAGTATCAAAATAAAATCCAATTAAAAAAATAAGTGCTATATAACAGTATATAAATATTACTAAAATAACACTGATATCAGCTATCAGTACAACAATCAGCTATCAGAAACTGGTTTAGCTGGGTTTCAGCAGGAATGCGAAATGAGATATTAAGGTCACTAATTAAATCAGTTAACTCACTACGCAGTTAATATGAACGTGAACTCCAAATTTATAATGAACTGTCCTCATAAGCAGATGCACAGAAAACACTGTCTCTGTGTGGGAAACAATGATGTCATTCATATTCCCCCTTGGTGTCAGATGGAACGTGTCAAACCCTACAGAGAGCAAGACTGGCCTGTAAACAACAGAGACCCTACAGCAAGATGGGTCACTGGAATCTTTGTTTAGGCAACTCAACCGGGTTTTACTGGCTATGGCTGACAGGAACATATGTCTATATCTGTGTGTGTGAGTGTGTGTGTGTGTGTGTGTGTGTGTGTGTGTGTGTGTGTGTGTGTGTGTCTCTTGTTGGAACCCCTGAGAAAAGAAGAATGTGAAAAGACACGCACTGGGGGTCATGACCATATATATATATATAAGGAACACCTTTGTCTTTCCCATGGGTAAATGTCCAGTCAATGTCCTGGCATTATTTCTGTGACGATGACGTTACATGCCCACAATAGCTAACTGGGTGATCAACTCACCATTCATCATGGCAAACCTCTTGAGGTCGTAGTAAGTCGCCAGTTCCTCGGTAGGACACTGTGACACGCACAGCGCCATGGACTTAATCTTCCTCTGAATGATGTCAATGTTGCATGGATCCAGGAAAAAGACGAATCTGTGAATAAAAGTCTCATTTTTCAAGACAGGAAAAGGACATAACCTCAAATCTGATGACAAATGAAATACCAAAACAAGATGTTTATTTCATGGAGTCTGATACCACAGTGGGACTTAAAACACAGCATTGTGCGATAAAGATCAACTCAGAACAGCAGATATTTTTCATCACAGGACCGTTCAGCCCAGTTTTTTGGCAGAGGGGAACTGAGAGCTTATTTATGAGCCAAGCCTCCTCTGCGGCTGTGGCTTTACTTCATCTTTTCCTGGGGTGTGAAGTGGGCACGGTGCCCACAAGGGGACGAGGGACCCATTGTCTTGTGTGCTCAGCACAAAAACAGACTGTCAGTAGCGGGGGGGGGGGGGGGGGGGGGGGGGCACGCGCTTGATGAAAGAGCACTTCAGCATTAGCACAGATCCTGTCAAAAAACGGCCTGGCCACAGAAGAGGTTTACTGTACGGAGCCCAGACCTGTCCTCGAAGAAGTCTAATGTGAAAAGATTTGACAGGAATAGCAAACTACAACTTCAGCCATCTAGAACAGGTTGATGTTTTACAATAGGATTATAGATGGAGACCGAATTAATGTTATAGGTTTTTTTCTATAATCATGGAAATTTACAGGGACACATCATGAAAACCCGGAATTTCTTGTTTTATAATAAAGGCTTAATTTACTACATAGACATACACTAAAAAAAGTTTGTGAGAGGTACGATTTTTAAAATGTTTTTCAAAGTAGTCTCTTATGCTTACCAAAGTTGCATTGATTTGATCAAAACTACAGTAAAACAGAAATATTGTGAAATTTTATTACAACTTGAAATAAATTTTCTATTTGAAAATATTTGCTGTCCAGCCTTGATGAAAATATGAGTTAAAAATGATAGCCTTTGAGGACAGTAAAATTATGTCATTTGCCCATTTACAGAATTTTTTTTTGTGATAAGCAGCGATTTATGTTAGCGTTTCACATTAGTAGTTTTTTTATGAGGCTGATGTTGCTTGTGTGTGATTTATCACGTGTCCAGGTGTTTGCGTGTCCTATTACAACATATAGCAGTTAACATATAACTAACAAGCAGTTAGTGAAAGTTAGTTCATGCATTCATGACCTCGAGACTAGATTACTGTAATGCTTTATTAGCTGGTTGTCCTGCATCCTCAATAAACAAGCTACAGTTAGTGCAAAATGCAGCCGCTAGAGTTCTTACTAGATCAAGAAAATATGGTCATATAACACCTGTTTTATCATCTCTACACTGGTTACCTATTAAGTTCCGTATCAATTACAAAGTATTACTGCTGACCTATAAAGCCCTAAATGGTCTAGCTCCGGTGTATTTAATGGACCTTCTATCGCCCTACAATCCATCGCGTTCTTTAAGATCACTAAATTCGAGGCTTCTGGTCATACCTAGGATATCTAAGTCCACTAAAGGAGGGAGGGCGTTCTCACATTTAGCTCCTAAACTCTGGAATAGCCTTCCTGATATTGTTCGAGACTCAGACTCGCTGTCCCAGTTTAAAACTAGATTAAAGACGCATCTCTTTAACCAAGCATTCACTTAAAGCTTACCTCTTATACTACTGCTGAATCAGTTTGAATGCACTAATATTATGAACATCAGCTATGCTAATTATTTCCCATCTGCCTTTCTGCTGTTATCTCGGGACGACTCAACGCCTGCGAAGAGACGACTCAACGCCGGCGATATGTTATTCCCTAAATTAATACATGATTAACTGACTGTATTTTTCAATGTACATTTCAGAAATGCACTTTCTGTAAAGCTGCTTTGAGACAATGTGTATTGTGAAAAGCGCTATACAAATAAAATTGAATTGAATATAGCTTGGAGTAATTGCTTCATTTATTCTTGTTATAAAAGAGACAGATGTGGTAAATACCACCTAGAGTGAGCTATTCCTACAGGAAGGTGTGACTGCTTATTTCTTCTTGTCTTCCTCTTATTACAGCTTTATCTCTGGCTCAAAATACAGAACCACTAAAGATGTGGAATCACCCCTGAGCAGCACTACATACCCTCCATATCATTCTCTCTTTATACACAGACACACACGTCGCCAATAGGCTCATTGGAAATATGTGCCTCTACCTAACGTACCTATACATACAATTCACTGCAGTTTTCAGATGACAGGCCAGTGGTTCTCCAAAAAAATAAAAAATACCCATCAAACACCCCTACTAGAAAGACCGTTGCTGTACTGGATAAAGTACATGCTTGGGATGTAACTATGTGTGTGTGTCAGGAGGCAGACTGAGTTAGCAAGCTAATGTTGTTAGCCGAGCAAACTTCATCTGGTTAATGCATTAAGCTTAGTTTTACTTTCTCAGCTTCTAATACCATGATCCAGCAGGCTGCTCCCATTACCCACAATCCCTCACTTTATACATCTCTGTTTAATGGGGCTGTTTAATTGGACTTTTCCTCTCATGTATTTCATTGTGTTTATTGCATGATGTAAAGGTTGTCAGCAGTTTTTGTGCAGCAAGCTTTGGGTTAGATTAAGTTCAGTCGTTATTTTCGTTTGTCTACATGAAAATATATATTTTACAGGCCTAATATTTTGTTCTTATCCCGGAATCTGCTTATTACCCTGTTCCAACTCAAGTATAGTGTGTCGTAACACATTGGCTCTTTCCCGCCATTTATTGAATCTTCCACAATTTTTGACACATTGTTTCCCCGCCATTGACAAAAATTTACGGCAATCTATGTTTCTACTGTTATACGGTAGGGGGGCGCTATTACGCATCTTCTGAAAGAGTACAGAATCTCCGGATCAAAACACAGGTGAAAAAGAAGCAGAAACAAGCGATCACACAGTCCAAAATAAAACAGACATTCCGACACGGAACGCACATTTCAAAGTGGAATAACTGGCTGTAGCATTGTTTCTCGGAGAAACAAGTATGTGAGCTTAGCATCTTTCCTAAATCTCATACATATTATGGTAAATTTGTGCTTTAGTACAGTAAAAAAAACTGTATATAAGACTTATATATGTAGACCTCTGGTTAGCAAATTCCAGTGTAGCAAAGTCTACACTGTTGTTCATCATGTCGGGTCAAGCGTCTGAATATGTAAACATGGGAAGACATATCTTAATATGGGTATAGTTATGATAAATGTTGCACTTTTTGCAACTTGGTTTTCATAAAGTTTGGGGTTAGTGAGATTTAGTGAGATTGGACCCCATTGACTTCATTGGATGAGCATTAAAAAAAAAAATCAGATTATCTTCTTTTGAGTTCAATATAAAGTCCTACAGGTTTGGAACATCACGAGGGTGAGTAAATACTGACAGAATTTACTTTTTCAGGGGAACTATTCCTTTACAAGCTTAAAATTGCATTTGTATGAAGCCTTGTTGTCATTTAATACAATGGTAAACCGCATGCCCTCCGCCAGCACAGACATCTCTCTTACAGCTCCAGCAATACATTTTCAAGCCATTATTAACTTCACGTCTTCTCTGACAAGCCAGTGAATACTCCACCAAATGAATCACTCTGCCTTGTGATGAGTCAGATTTCAGACCCATCTCTAAAAAGCTACATATAATTCAGTTCAACCACAAAGGAGAGCCAAAAAAACGTAATTTGACAGCTCTACAAATGAAATAGCCTGCAATACCTGTCTTTCCTGCAGGCTAGCAACCATTAAGGGCTGCACACTGTGATAGTGCCCGTCCTCAGGGCCAGTACTGAATTATTCAAGGCACTGTGTGTGTAGCTCAGATAGTCCTCAGCCATCTCGAGGTGAAACGCCAGCCGTTTGACATTTGCATTGATGTGATAATCAAAGGGCAAGGAGCTGGAGCGCTCTGATTTCACTGCTGACCACTTTACCACAGAGAAAAACGGGTGTGCAATGAGGATGAGGAGGAGGTGAGGGGATGGTGTGCAGGCTAAGTGTACAAAACAGGTGAGAGAGGGATGAAAGGCGAACTGACTCACTTTCTGTCAATATGGTCGAGACCGCTCAGCCGGACCCCTTCGATGGGCTCGTTGCGTTGGCCGCATGTGTTCCCGTAGCTGTCATATCCAAAGACGAGCCGCGCCGCCCCTCCAGTTGCGATGGTAAACCCACAGATGCCACACTGGAATGAGAGTGAATTAGCAGATATCATGGAAAGCGTTTGTTTAAAATAACTACAGGCAACGATGTGGGAAAAGCTCCTTTTGGGAAAGTTTCACCACTAAATGAAGAGATTCCTGTGAGTTTCTTCATTTGGTCAGAAGTCAGCATCCTTGCAATAACAACCAATCAGAACATATTTGATGTACTATACATTTATGTGGAACAGGATTTTGAAGCAGTGATATATCACAGTGGGTGGATGTACCCGGCAAAACACCACAGAAATAGAAACCAAGTGAGACTAATCGTGGCTGGTTTGGATGAAAACTCAAGATTTTCATTGGAAGAGATGTTGCGTTAATAGCTTTATTGCATCGCACTGGTTAGGGCATCTAGTTCGGTGTCAATGTGGGACATGTAGAGCTAAACTAAATGTTCCCATTCTATTAACCCAATGAATTTCCATAATGTTACCAATTATTTGTGATGACCAGATGAATTAAAAAAGAAAAATCACAAGGTGACAAAACCCTACATATCGAAAAGGTCATTTAAAGCAAAAAAGCTGTGCCATAAAATATTTATGCAGCGCCATCCTAAAAAAAAAAGAGTCTTGAATGCATTAGTATGGTAGAATGTTGTATTATATGGCTATTTACTAAATAAATTAATTGCCATTCATTATTGCTTTCAGGTATGTATTCTATTTTTAAGTTATTTTATTGTTTTATTATAAGAGAAGAAAGAGACTGTCGAGTCAGTGTCCAGGAACATTGAACTCCACTTATGCTTCACATCATTGTCCTGATTTATCTGTCGGATTATGTTCCAATGACCATCTGCTTGTACACTGTCCTGCTTTTATCAAAAATAATAAATAAATGCATGAAATACAGTAGAGCTGCACGATTATTCGTTAAAAGATTGCAATCTCGATTCAAACACCCATACGATCTTATTCCTAATTGAAAACAATTCGCCTGTGTCTATTAAACCTTTGACAAGTACGATCACAGCAAACATTCAAATCTGCGTTTGCTGCTGCTGACCCAGAGAGAGCAGTTGACATATAAAGGTATGAAACAGCTTCACAAACAGTTTTTTCAACCACACAGTATCAGTATCACAGAAGTACTGGGATAAAAGTTAACAGTTTGTATATAAACAATGATGTCCACGGCAGTGGGCATAATAGACCACATGACCATTTGAAAATAACTTGAAGCTTCAAATAAAGATTGTATCGATCACATTGTTCCACCAGTAGGAAGCGACATGTTACTGTTAAAATGTATATTTGTCATTGAATTATTCATTCAAGAGATTTATAAAAAAAAAAAACACAGATTCATCTAGCAATGAAACAAGTGAAGTCTTTATGAGTGAGTCATTGAATCATTCATTCAACCTGATTTTTTTTTAAATAATCAATTTAAAATGAATTTAACATTTATTAAATAGACTGCAGCAATTAACATTTTGTCAGAACCTCTAGTAAACTATGTTATTTTCAGTTGTCTATTCAGAATTGTGGGAGAATCATGATCTCTATTTTAACCAAAAATAAATTGTACAGTTCTAAAACACAGTTACACAGTGTTGCCCTGGACACCTGTGATTGACATCTGACTGCTGAATGCCATGACTAACCGATCAGGGGTTCCTGAACAACGACGTAACTCGCTGCTTAACTACCATAGTATGATGCATCGTTGAAGAAATCAACTAGCTCGTCACGACTGTTTCCCGTCTGTCGCAATTTTTTTTTCCTTCAACCACGTTGGTTAATAATGTCACGCAGGTAAATAACTTTTTTTAATTGATTTGAGAATTAATTAATGCAAGATTTGTTGCTAGAAATAACAGACATGGCATCTGAGGACTAATTGTTTTTTTTAATCATAGACTCGTTCTTACATACCAGAGCCCGTACGCACATGCCCACCATTCCAAAACGGCTCTTTAAATCTCTTGACAAACTAAAAGACGTAATTTATATTTGTATATATACGAAATGAAAGCTAGATTGTTCTGAATGTCAGCTTGCTTATTTTGCTCCAGATTTGGGGATTTATTAAGTTTACATGTCATAAAACAAGGAACTCCACCTCTCAACCACACCAATGCTGTTTGAGAATGTTCGTTGGAACTGTGGCTTCAGAAAACACTATCGTTGAACTCTTCTATTAAACTACTTAACGATTTGTTTGTTTAAAATAGAGATCACGACATCTTTGATTTTTTTTTTTTTTTTTAATTGAAGGTTTGAATGCATTATTCAATGAGTCACTCATCAAGACATGATTCATTACTGGATGAATCAGCATTTTGGGTTGAATGATTCAATGACAAATGCATTTTTACAGCCACTTGACGCCACTTACTGGTGTAACAATGTAATTGATGCAATCTGTACTTGAAACGTCAAGTAACATTCAAAAGGTGATTTACTCCCATAGACATCAGTGTTTATATCCGAACTATAAAGTTTTACATGTCAAAGGTTTAATAGGGATTATATTGGGTGGGTGTTTAAATTAAGATCACAATCTTTTAATTATGAATTGTGCAGCACTGAGTACCCATATATGTAAATACACAGTAACATGAACATGTGTGACCAGAAGCACCTTCATAACATGCATATATGAATATAATATTGTATATAAATTATGAATAAAGTGAATTGTTGATTTACCATTCCCACAAGGAACAATGTAAATAACAGGAACCACGGCAGATCCGTGCAGCTTCGGTCCTCCAAAGGTTTCCATTCTCTTTTTGTCCTCTGCAATACAAAAACACAGTACTTCATGTTCAGTCATGCTTAAACTGATTATGATATGATTAAAATGAAATTCCTTCACATTAATGATAAACTGATAATAAGCTGATTAAGAATGTCTACTGATATTTTTTTTTAAATAAATTGGTTCTTAAAAATGGTGTTGGATAATAAATCATGCCTTTTGGTAAGTCTTTTAAAAAAAACTGCCAAACAGGGAGGAACATTTTTATTGTATTATTAATAATAATTTTATTATTAGATTATTCTTATCTTATTATTGGCTATACTTCAGAGATTAGTAATGAATAATACATCTATTATTGTATCAAAAAGCAATAATACAACAATAAATCAAATCTGTATTATTTATCGGTTATGAAACATTTAAACATAACATTAATCATAAAAAATGACATCAGTCAATCTCTACTTTACATAACTATTTAACACGCTGCAAATGTTAATTAGTAATTCCATATGAATATAACAAATGTTACAAATGTAACCTGTCAAAACGTACATCAATTTCACAAAACGAGCATCGGCCATATATCCAATTATAAGAACCTTTGTGTAACCAGTGTGTTGTAAAGACCAGCAGTCCCTATAAACATGTTTACTAGCACACTACACAGTGTTATGAAGATCATCAGTGTGCTGCTGACAAAGGTCTAACGGTTTGTCTTTTCAAGCACTGGCGAAATCAACATATAACTGTCATGGTCAAATGTATCCATCGCTATGTGCGGCCGCATAGGACATAATAATAGGATTACATGCAGCGCAAGAGACAGTCCAGCACTTCACTGGCCCGTCAAAGGCGATCAGCCGTGAAACAATGAAACAATGTATCAACACATCCGCTCGAGATTCGACACACTGTATCGCGGATGGTCGCGGGCAGCATCGCTTACCTCTGCGCTTTCACAGCATCCCATTGCCGGAGGGAGGTTAAGACCGCAAAAAACCTAAACGCTACACCGCAGGAAAACAATAACCCCAACTTGCAGGGAGTTGACGGTGTTTTTTACCCTGCATTAATCGCGCGCGTCGATCACATGAATCTAATCGGAGGGCTTTCCCCGGATACACTGCATAATAATGTTTGTTCGCTCCTCTCGCTCCAGGTAAAAGGGATTATTACTTTAGGATTTATCGCCCAGCACTTCCTGGTGGATTGAGCAGGTGTAGCCGGAAAAGAACGGCAGCCGTCCATTCACAGCACGAGCTGGATGAGGCGGAGCGCGCGCTGAATGAAGGGATGCTGGAGGAACCCGGGAAGTTTAAACCGCTCTGCTTTCATTCGGGAAAAGCTGTTGTTGTTGTTGTTTTTTTTGTTTTTTTTATGGGCTTTTAAATGTATGTAGGCTAATTGTATTTTATTACTAATCGTTTATTTAATAGTATGTTAATAACACAACAGATTAATCATAAAACAGCTTCACTGCTTATCTTTGAGAAATAATAATAAAAAAATTATGCAAAACTGTATATCAACATTTCTGATCTTAAGCACAACTAAAATATAAGAGTGATTGTTCATCCTTTTTAACGATGTTTCCAACATAGTTAAGCTTCTAAAGGTTCTCACATGGAAAACCTGGTAATAGAGGGGTTTGTGCAAAGAAAAATTGTAGAAATTATCCCATAAAAGTAATTACAATTTTGGTAGCACTTTATTTTACAAATATTCTTTCAAGAAAGTTACTCATAGTTTAAGAAACTGTGTAGGCAATTAAAAAAACTGTAATCATAAGCATTCATATCTTCTGTTGATATAAACATTTATCTTGGCTTAGAATAAAAAAATTAAAAACGATTTGTCTGTGGCCCCAACCTGACCTCAATGCATTTTCCTACAGATTGCTATAAAAACAGGAGCAACAGCTCACTGCTGCTTGACCATGAGCAGCACAAGAGCACAAACGTCAGTCCATAAGGTCATCATCACCACCCAGTTGGGAATCTGCGTCACTGCTGCCTCTCAGTGTGCTAGTCACTGTAAAAACTACCCTAAAACACACACATTTACAGGCACTCTATTCCCACCCAAACTCTTCATACACTTTAACTGGAGATTAGGCTATCACAATTTTGGCTTTGAACATCAATAAACGTAACTAATAAATTGCCATTAGCCTACTGCAAAAGTTGATAGTAATTTGAGAATTCCTGAAAACACAACTTTAAATGTTGTAAAAATGTCAACCCAATAAAGTTGTATAAAAACTTCCAAAGTTTCCCAACACTTTAAGTCAAATTGCTGCCTTAATTTCTACTAAATCTAAGTGGTGCAAGTCACAACATGCTTTGAAAGTTCATTACACTTTTTGACCACTTTGAATTGATCCCGTAATTTATTGTGACAGGATTAACAGATAGATAAACACAACAACATTAATTTGTATTGCTGTGTGACAGACCTTACCCCTAAAAGAAATGAGCACAAAAACAGAGAGGAACTATTTTTTTCGAAGCTCTATTTCATCTTAGAAGTTCTAAACTCGTCAATCATAACAACTTTGTCCCACCTTTATCCTCCAGCTGGAGCTCGGGCGGTAGGAGCTGGATGTTGACCGTCTCACCTCGCTCATCACAGCGCTCTGTCTGACGGGTGAAGCCTCAGCCACAGAACAGCTGCATTGTTCCATTGTTCTCTGTAGTACCAGGGAGAGAGTGAACATAGTGACTTATTGTGTGTGTGTGTGTGTGTGTGTGTGTGTGTGTGTGTGTGTGTGTGTGTGTGTGTGTGTGTGTGTGTGTGTGTGTGTGTGTGTGTGTGTGTGTGTGTGTGTGTGTGTGTGTGTGTGTGTGTGTGTGTGTGTGTGTGCGAGAGGAGGGGGGAAATCCTCACAGATTACTGTAAACAACACAAGTGATTTGGTTGTCGAAACTGACTGTACTTTAATGTGTCTGTCCACTAGAGGGAACTCAGACACAACAAATACAGAATGAATCGAAACGGAACAATTCTACTGGATTGCTTTCCAGATATAATTTTTTATCATGTATCATTATATTTCAGATTTATTCAAAACTTCAAAAGTTTAAGATCACAAAGATTTTTATAAAAAAATAACTTTTATTCAGCAAGCATGTATTAGATTGATCAAAAAAGACGGTAAATACATTTATGTTACAAACGTTTTTATTTCATTTATGTTACCTTTTTATTCATATAAAGATCCTGTACAAATATATCACGGTTTCATTAAGATATTCACAAAATATTAAGCAGCACAACAGTTTTTTAACACTTATAATAATCAGAAATGTTTCTTGAGCAGCAATTGAGCATATTAGAATGATTTCTGAAGAATCATGTGACACTGAAGACTGGAGTAATGATGCTGAAAATGTGGCTTCCCATCACAGGAATAAATTACATATATAAATATAATAAAGTGGAAGACAGTCATTTCAAATTAATATTTCACAATATTACTGTATTTTTGACCAAACATTAAAAACATTACAAAAAACTTTTAACAGTGCAGAATCTTACATAGGCCTATTTAATAATTTTATATCATAAAGTTTTTAAAATGTGGGGGGGAAAAAAAAACAACATGCATTGCATTCGGTTTATTTCCAGATTTTCAAAAATGTCGGTGTGATCTCGGACTTTTGGACCCCTTGTATATCATGAAGTATATTGTACATAATAAAATAATACAATTCATAGTTTTCTTAAACCTCAGTTTTTGTTTTTTTAACTCATTATTTATTTTTTGGGGTAGTCAATGTCAGGATGTGAATGTATTATTATCTCTCTCTACGCGCGTGGCACTGTAAATACAAGGGTCATATAACCAGAATGATCTCTCACAGCTGGGTGGAACATTCAATTTGCTTTCCTACTTCATGTTTATGTGCAATCTTCAGCAGTTTTAGAGAATGCATCAACACATTTTTAGAAGAGATCTCTGTAGGAGGCTGTTTTGCTCTGCTCTTATAAACAAAGCAGGCCTATTACTCCTTAAACCTACGTAGCCTGAACTTTCCCCTTAAATGTGATAAAGCAGCATTGACGTGTCTGTCACACACTTCCTTAGTCAGTAGGTTTGCACAGTTTATCAGTCCATTCTTCAGTTTAGGTGTTGTGATTGTTCCACAAGAGCCTTTACTCTATTTCTGACAAAGAGTAATGTGATATTTGTTTACTAGTATTCCAGCACTGTGCATCATTCCATGTTTCATTTTCTAGAAAGCATAAGTCCTGCTCTTTATGGACGTGAAACAGTGCGAGAGCGTGCCGAATGCGGCAGGTATTTCCCTGCAGGACACATGAATGATCCACTTCATGTGTCCTGTTCAGGGGTTGAAAAAACCTGCATGCCAACCTCTTGATAGCAACTGCAGGATACTTTCATTATGTCTTCAGAATCTGTATGATTAATCAGGTGCAATAATGGTTTTAAAAATGGATGAATTTGTTTTATAATGGATATGGCACTGGTGCATTTACCCCAAAATCTGATTTCAATTGCTCAAATGTTAACTGAAAAAATGTTAGAGTTGCATTTACATACTTTAAAACTATTTTCACTTAGCAATTGCTAAACTTCACATAGCCTATAATTAGATTGTGTAGAACATGTGTTGCCTGAGTTTCTGAATGTATTCCATTATTTCATCAAACTCCTCCACTTAAAATGTCAGAAATATTCCCGTAACAGAGGAGCTGACACGTGTGTGTTGTAGTTGTAGCAGCAGATGCAATACAGTATGAAGCTTAATATCAGCTGACCCTTCCTCCAGATATGAGATCACACACAGGTTACTTAAAGGGATAGTTCAGCCTAAAATGAAAATTAGCCTACATTATCATTTACTCAACCTGGTGTTGTTCTACTGCTGTCAGCCCTTCTTTCTTTTATGGACCACAAAAGGTTTTTTTTATTCTTTTTTTTTTGTCCTGCTTGTTCTCATCCATAGTGACCAGCATCAAGCTTTTAAAAAAGATGCAAAATATCACAGAATGATCCCATGTGACATGTGCCTGTATTCTAAGTGTTCTGGGGGTTTAAGATAGAGTTTAGTGAAAAACAAACCAATTTTTTAATGTAGGCCTATTGTTTAACAAAATTCTTGACCTTGGCCGTTGGTCTTGTGTGCACGGCTGCACGACGTCCCACAGTTCAGTCCGTCTCTCCCAGAAAAAGCACACAAGTTGTGAGAATAAAGATGAACAAAAACGCAACATAAAATTTAAAACCTACCATACAGCCCCAGAATATACAGCACATATCACATGGGATCATTAAGTGATACTTTTGTGTATTAATTTTTTTTTTTTACTTGATGGTCACTACTATTATATGGGCGAGAGCAAGCGGGACATTTATTATTATTTTAGTATTTTTGTTTAGTTTAAACGATATCATCAGAGGGTTGTCATGTACAACTTCAATATAGTCTGTTTTGTTCTGCCAGTATCATGAAATTGTAAAATACCGTCCATTAAGATATCATTAATAGGTTAATTTGGATAATGAGCTCTGCAGTATTTTGGGGGATTAAGATGACAGTGTTTGTGTTTCTCACAATGCTAGAAAACAGGATCTGGCTTGAGAACAAGGCCATGATTTCCCACAATTTCACAATATCGGTTACATCTGTATTGCAACATCATGACAAACACCAAACACACACAAATGACATCTTTCTTGGCATATGCCATGGCACAAGATTGTTGCTTAGTTTGTTCCTGAAGAGTTGAGATTACTTAAATGGTCTATGGAAAAAATATTTTCCGGATAAAGATTAAAGGATTAAGAACATAAACTCAATCATAATAAGTGGGTCAATACATCTTATTCTGGTCTAGTCTGACGTCATTTATCATACAGTTTTATTTACATTCTTGTACTAAGAGAATAAATACGCTGGAAGATAATAGATAGGAGAGCATAGAAATTGAGAAGACATGTCCTCCCAAATACAGTCATGTGAAAAAGAAAGTACACCCTTTTGAATTCTATGGTTTTAATTAAAAGGGCATAATAAATAAAAAAAATCATCGGGTCTTTAGCAGGTCTTAATATTAGGTAAAAACAACCTCAGATGCACAACAACACATGACATATTACACTGTCATTATTTATTTAACAAAAACTAGACCATAATGGAGAAACCATGTGTGACAAACTAAGTACACCCTATGATTTAATTGCTTTTAGAACCACCTTTAGCAGCAATAACTTGAAGTAATCATTTTCCATATGACTTTATCAGTCCCTCACATTGCTCTCTTAAGGTCCTGGCACAGCATTTCAATCGAGTTGAGGTCTAGACTTTGACTGGGCCACTGAAACACCTTGATGTTTTTCTTTTTCAGCCATTCTTTTGTAGATTTGCTGGAGTGCTTGGGGTCATTGTCCTGTTGCATAACCCAATTTTGGCCAAGATTTATCTGTCGGACAGATGGCATCACATTTGACTCTAGAATACTTTGGTATACAGAGGAGTTCATGGTCAACTCAAAGACTGCAAGGTGCCGAGATCCCGTGGCTGCAAAACAAGCCAAGATCATCAGCCCTCCACCACAGTGCTTGACAGTTGGTATGAGGTGTTTGTGCTGATATGCTGTTTGGTGTTCGCCAAACGTGGCGCTGTGAATTATGGCCAAAACATCTCCACATTGGTCTCGTCTGTCCAAAGGACATTGTTCCAGAAGTCTTGAGGTCTGTTCAGATGCAACTTTGCAAACCTAAGCTGTGCTGCCATGTTCTTTTTAGAGAGAACAGGCTTTCTACTGGCAACCCTTCCAATCAAGCCATCATTTTTCAGTCTTTTTCTAAATGTACTGTCACTTTTAAACATTTAACATGCTAAATGAGATCTGTAGAGTCTGGGGTGTAGCTCTTGGGTTTTTTACAGTTTCTTTTTTTACCGTTTTTTTTACAGTTTACAGCATTGCACGGTCTGACCTTGGAGTGAATTTGCTGGGACGTCCACTCCTGGGAAGATTGGCAACTGTCTTGAATGTTTTGTACTTGTGAATAATCTTCCTCACTGTAGAATGTTGGACTTCAAATTGTTTGGAAATGGCCATATAACCTTTCCCAGATTGATGACAGAAACATTTGCTTCTCCGAGATCACGGTGCCATTCCTCCTTGGCATTGTTAACACACACATGAATGCTCCAGACCAGCAAACAGCCAAAACTTCTGCTTTTATAGAGGTGATCATACTTGCTGATGATCAATTAATCAAAGACATTTGATTAGAAGCGCCTGACTGCTACTTACCCTCTTAATTCCTATAGAAACAGTAAGGGTGTACACTTTACATAGAGTATCACATCCCATCAACCATATCCAAAAAAAATTGATCTCACTGAAGTGTTCTGCCTGCATTCAAGACCCTGAGACTGCATATAATAGCCTACTTTGCCATCATCTGCCTTTTAAATAATAAATCGTTCAAATTGGATTCTGCGGTTTAAAAAAAAAGCAAACAAAATGTCATAGTTTTCCAAACATAAGTGGAAAAGGCACGTTTCCCTCTGCATTGTTTTCATAGCATTCATTCGTCAGCAGATGTTAGCAGTTATGCCGTTTAAGAGCTGTTTTGGGCTCCTCTTGTAGATTCAGACCCAGTTAAATATGCAGTACACTGGATGACCGACAGTAACCCCGGCGCTCAGAGCGGGTGCGCTATAAAACCACTTCAAAATGTTCAGATGCTTCTTCGCACGAGCACCACCGGCTTCACCAGAGTGAATCAATACACATCTGATTCATAGGGATTACAGCGAATGTCCATCAAAGTTATTCAGCTGCGTCTGGGTAAGATACATTTATGCTTCGTTTTCTTTAACAACGTTTATGTTTTTTTAAAGAATGAACGCAAACGTAACATTTTAGATGGCGTATTATTGAAAACAATAAAAATAGTAGGCTAAGCGCTATATAAACAAAAATATTTTGGAATTGATGAAGAGTGAGAGAGAGTAACAGTTGTCAAAAGAAATGATTGAATGAAAGTTATTTTTTGAAAGAAAAGTTTTTTTTCTCCCATCGAAGTAATGCTTCAAATGAAATTATGCGACAAGCACTTGATTTTTAACTGCATTACAAATTCAGAAACAAAATCTGACGTTGTTTAAAATAAATAAATAAATAAATAAATAAATAAATAAATAAATAGGCTAACAGAAAATGGCAAAAGTGACAACCTGTGGTTCTTTATCAGTGGACAGAAAGATCAGGGTTGCTATTTGAGAACAGAAACATTAGAACAGTGAGCCAGACAGACAAAGGTGCATGGTTCTACCTTCGGATAATTTGTTTTCACGTTTTTGTCTTCAAAACGGTAAGACGAATACACGTTAATTTATCACATAGCCTATTCGACCCTTCTCATGAACACACAGAACTAATCTCTGTTAGAGAAATATTATTTTCTTATGTGTAGCCTATTCAATCAATGCCACTGTTTATAAATGATTAATTTGGTCTTAGTCTTAATCTTAGATTTCCTTATGACAAGAGAAGTGATTCCCAGGTAGGGAATCCCATCTCGTGTATGTTTTTTTTATTTTTTTCATATTTTTATTCTTGTTTTCATGACACTTTGTTCTATTTTCCCAAATGGAAAAACAATAAATCAAAAATATGTGGGCGGGAATGAAACGCCCATTTACACTGATTGGTCAACCAAACATCAAATTCCCGCAACAGAATAGTCATCGAAATGCGAGTCCTTTAATATATTTACCTAATGTTTAGCCTACCCCCCCTGGCTGAATGTTTTTCTATGTATATTGCAGTTCTGACTGTACATTGACTGTATTTGTTTGAAGAATAGTCATCCGCTACCACAGTTGTACTGATTCTTAAAGTGTTTATTGCATCTATTTAATCTTTCTCATCAACCAGACTAATGGCTTGACACAAACCCTACCGGGGCAGAAAGGTTTCCTTCTGTGTAGACATAGTATGCCAGAGAAATGCACTATATGTGTTTATATCAGAAGTATGTATGTACCTCGCATCTGCTCCCACATTACCCATTAGTCTACTTATTTGACACACCGCCTGTTTTATTTAGCTGGCAGCTCAAAAACTGCTGTCATAACTTTTTTTAGGCAATACGCAGAGTTTGTTTCATTGATATTGAGTATTAATTGATGTCAATCAAAAACGGTGTATTATAGTTTCTCTGTCAGCTAAACTTCTAAAGAAACTCACAGCGTAGCCGCACAGAGTGGTGTTTAATTCCTGAATGAATCCGAGACTTGAGCGAATGAATCGATTGAGCGAGTAATTCAATGACTACGTTTAAGTCCAATTTTCCTCGCTAACTTCCCTCTGTCTCGTTCACGCCGTTGTACGTCATTGCTTACGTTGCACCAGTGCCCACTACTGGCGGAAACCTTGCAATGTGTTTAAATGGAACGCCGCCTTTAAGCCCTTGATCACTGGGAATCCGCAAAGGAGCCGATTTATTATTTACAGTTTTTTTCCTTATGAATTTGTTTTATGCACCATAAATGAAGCATAATCTGCTGTGCCGTCACAACACGATGCATTGTGCTCTATGGATCTGCCTGAATTCTACATATTAGCTGCGTACCAATTCAGTTACTGCATCCTTCGAAGGCCACATTTGAAGGCCGATTGCATCACAGCGGTGCGACGAAGGCTGTCCCAAATCGAAGGCTCCTTTAAATGTGGCCTCCAAATGCGTTTTTGTTTCCCGTGCAATGAAGGATACGACAGATGGATCATCCACGACCTTGCCCACCCCAGAATTCATTCCGTGCCAGTTTTTTTGTTTTTTTTAGAGAAATTGCCTAATTACACTTTTAAACGTAAGCATTAGGTTTCAACTTAGAAATAAAATTAAAAAAAACTTTAAAGCGGTTCAAATGTTGACTATATATTACTAAGATGCGATTTTATATAGTTTTTACTCTTTATTATATACAAAAATGGACCATGGTGAACACACATGAAAACAAGTTTTTTAGACATTTGAATATAACTTAAAAAAAAAACCTAGTACAAACCTGATCAACGGCATCTGTCACAGTTGCTTGGCGACAAGAACAGTCCTCTGTAGGCTAGAGCGTCCCATTGAACAATGCTCAGTCCGACCTTCGTGGCTTTCGAAGGATGCAGCCTCTGAATTGGGACTCAGCTATTGAGTACACTAAAACTTGCGTTTTGCATCAGTAGCAAAATTATGGGTAACAATTTCTTAGACGACTCCCCTAAAACTCCTTACAAGAGATGAAAATACATATAAACGTGTCAATTGTTGTATAGAGCTGTAAAAGGAATGTGGATAGCATGTCAGATCATTTGATCTCAATGAAAATTTGATGGGAAATGTCTGATTTGTCTTGTGAGAGTCATTTTTCTAAAGGAAAAGTGTCCAATATATCTCAGTGCTGCGTAGGAGAAAGAAGTGAGATATTTTATAGATATATTTTATTTCCTTAGGGTGACGATTAACCAGATAAAGCCTACTGTACTTTAGCAAGCGAAAGGCCTTTTAGTACAATTCAAAAAATCTTTGCTACACGTGTCTTTTTGCTGTGAAATCTTTACTGATTTTTAAAAAGTAAACGTAGGAAAAACTTATATTGTTAGTAATATTTCAAGATGAACACTTACTAGAAGCAACTTAGATTTAGTTGTCAATCTATCTATGTCTTCTAATAATATGTCTTAGTAAGGTGATATTATAAATGCTTAGTTTTATGATCAAAGCTCTGTAGTTTTGATTGTGAGGTTGAGGTGAGGTGAGGGGAGGGGGGGGGCGTAATGTAATAAAAGCCTCAAAAGCCTGATGTATTATATTTGATACTCATATTTTAACATGACATATGGATAATCAAGTAAATCTAAGTTCTGATAATTTACATGCATTTAAGTAGTCTGCTATATTGTTACAAAGATCTCATTGATTTACATTACAAGTTATCAGAATTTCATCTTACTTTTTGGCCTTATTAATATCAGTAACTGCATCAAATTGCATATATTTGCTCAGTTTTAGCCTCTTAATAAAACTGAGGTGTTTTTCCTCCTTGAGTCTGAGCTCCATATTCTCACTACTATATGAGCCTGATGTATCAAATATGATACTCAACAAAAACATGTATCCCAAAATATTATTTCATATGTCAGGCTTTACAGGGTTAATTTTTGTTTCCATCCTATCCCATCTAACACAAAGCTGATCATTTCAGTTTTGGGATAGTTGATTAAATCACTGAAAGGATACAGAGAGTGAAAACAATGTGACCATTAGAAGATCACTCAAGGCCATTAGTGTGTCTGGACCCTTTTCGCATTTGAATAGAATCATTGGCATAGAGCAAGGCCACCGATTCTCTCCTTGACTTCCAGCAAACCTGTGCATTTTAAATGAAGCTCTTTGATCAAACATGGCCATTAGGAATAAAGCTACCTACCCCAGAGACCCTAATGGCCTGTGAAATTCCTTGCTTGACGATACTCTGACACTACAAGGTCCACCACTGCTAGGAATCATGGGAAAAATAGAATGCTAGCCTTCCCTAAAACGGGTCACGAGAGGAGAGATGAAAAGGGAAGACGTGAGCGAGAAGCAGAGAGTCAGATAGGAGGGCTGCACTTTGTCCTGGACTTTTGAGCTGCTCTGTTGTTCGCTGCTGGATGTCAGTGTCTTTTTCACTCTGCGCTCCTCCTCTGTCGCTGCAGTCGCGAGCTGAGAGCTGAGAGGGAAGAGGGACCCGAGTGAAGATGTCTGTCTCCACTCAGCTGGGTCTGCTGCTCTGGAAGAACTTCACCTATAGAAGGAGACAAACGGTGAGGACAACAGATTTATTTTCTACATATCATTCTAGTTTTCTCGTTGTTTTTCCATCTGCTATCACTAACAAGAATAGCATTTATTCAAATGCAAATATCATTTTGTGTTACGCATGTTATGCATTATGTTAAGGAATATAGCTTACTAAAAAAGGTCAAATGTGTCATTTTGTGTTACGCACTATCTTTAGGAATATAGCTTACTAAAAAAGGTAAATGTGTAACAGTTATGATTCATTTCACATCATGCTGCTATTAGGGATCAAAATTGTCACTGGTGATTTTTTAGTCACTTTAGATTTAATTTTATAATATCTTATATAATCTGAAGATGTTTATATCCTTTAACAACCCACATTCAGTTATTTTAACGTCATATCAATACAGAATGCTGCTACGTAAATATTCTCAGGCCAATGCACATTCAAACCACTTGTATGTGACTCTCCTAAAAGTGATGCAGATACAGATAGACATAGAATTCAAATCTCAATCTCATTCAAGTAGGATATTTTGCTTTTTAAACCATTATAAAACATGATGTGTTCTCTATATAACCTTTTAGGCTGGGGATCACATCATGAGATCATTTTATGAATTTCAAATTAATTTTGTTTTAATTAATTTATTTGTTTTAATTTAATTGTATTAATTAAACAGCTTGCAAACATACTCTCTAACATACTCACTCTTTAACATCTCTAGTTAAAATTGAAATAACCCTTTAAACATGAAAGTATTATGCAATCATTTAAGAAATTTCCTCTTCTATAGAAACTTTTTGGCATCAAGCATTCTTGAAAATTGAGCCAAGAACCCTAGGCTTATTTCCTAAGAGCGTGGCTGTACCATACTACGGTATTTTGATATATAACATGGTACTGAAATTTGTGTTTTTACAAGGTACTTCCAAGAATATGGTAATTACAAAGAAATCTTTGTGAACTTCCAAATAAATATTTAAACACAAGATTACCATGGTACTATCATGGTACATGTCTTAAAACATGGTTGGCATAGTTTGTCCAAAAACACATGTTGGAAACTGATACTTTTTATATCTAAAGACTTGCATGAAAATACAGTGCTTAATTTACTTTTCTACAGTTTAATGTTTTAAAACAGTAGAATACTGACACAGAATGTTTTATAGTGTATTGTTTAAAATAAATAAGCATTACCCACAAAAGGGCTAAATGGAGAAAGAGTGGTCAGATGACTTTCATTCGCTATTGGGTCGATGCTGACATGCCATGTAGTTCTATATCTGGAGGGTCTGACCGATTCCCTGTCATGTATTAATAATAAATGTTAATAAAAACTTGCCCTTGATGACATTACTCACCAGAAGCCCTTACTTTAGAGATTGGAGACAGAGCTTTTTTTTCTCTGAGAGCTCTAGAAGTCATGTTTGGTCTCTAGTGTCTGCACTTCAGAAAACACTGACTGTTTTTGTCCTCATGTCTTTGACTTGTGCAGCTTCAGCTGCTGACGGAGATTGTGTGGCCTCTCTTTATTTTCTTCATCCTGATCTCCGTGAGGTTGAGTTACCCGCCTTACGAACAACATGAATGTAAGTATACTCCACAGTTGTGGACTTTTTAACCTGTGAATAGAAAGAAAAACATTTTAAGAAGTGATGTGATAGTGATTTGTCTTCACAATGCAACATTTATCTTGTTTTGTAACAATAAATTCCCGACTTGGCATTGGAAAAGGAAATGGGTTCCACGTGTTGCTCGGAAAACAACTTTTGCACTTCAACACGTGCATATTAATTGCATTGTGTGACCTAAATACATGGTGCACGCAGGGGTGAAAATGCACGTTTTGTTTCATTGCCCGATTCTTTATGGTGCATTATTATCAGATGTGTCAAGCTCGCAGGGTGTTTATGAGTTCTCGCTGATAACTAGAGGAATGTCTTCTGTCAGTCACAGATGATGTGCAGAAAGATAAGGTGATCTTACCAGGAGCATGCTGGGATTTAAATTTTAAAGAACATTTAAACATGGACAAAAAGTTCTACTTTTTATCATCAGCTGTTATTTGATAGAACAGTGACATAGATGTTCACATATATTAGCTGGTTTGTTCAGTGTATCGTTACATCTTGTTTAATAGTACCTGAGCTTTTAATGTGCCTGATTATTTTTCTAACCTCATTGTCAACATTTTATATATAAGGAATGTCACCATGACCAAAGAAATGCTACTCATGCCAGGGGGTAAACTACTCATGAATTCAAAACACAATGCCTGACTATTAGCCTTTGAAAAGACATACTACATTAAATGTAGTATCTTAATGGATACGATTTTGTGAGATGAACTTTCTGTTCTTCTTTGTGGAACTGTGTGTCTGGGTCATGAGATCTTGTTGACGTTCAAATGTGTCTGTGTGCTACCGCTTTGGTTTAAACAGGATATAGGACGCACTGAGCAGAATTTCACTTCTCCTAAATTCTGGATTCGTGTGATGATGGATGAGTAGATTTGTCATATGCGAGTACAGGCATGTTGCAACCTCTCTTGCTGAAGTGATTAAATGGACATAGAACAATGTCCAACATGTTGGTAATAATCAATTTTAGGACTTCAAAAAACAGCAATATTAATTAAGTCCCTTAAGCTGTAAACACAAATTATGTGGATAAATCAATCCCATGAAATATTTCACCTAAAAAAAAAAAAGAAAAAAAAGAATAACATTTTATTTTGAAAGAAATTGATAATACAAAAATGATTTATCATTTTTAAACCATAAAGATTTATTTTTGTATTGTTTTATGACAATTAAGCACATTCTGTAAAAATACTGTAATGCATAATATTTTTGGTTTAAATTCAGCATAGATTAAAAGACGTCCAACAAATGCAACCAGGATATATAAAAATGTCATTTATTATCATGCATAATTATAATATATACAAGTTACATTTTATATATCCTGGCAGTATATATCTTTATCTTTTAATTAATGCTGACTTTAAAATAAAAATGTTTACATTATTACATGTTTGTATATACATTATTACAGTATTTTTACAGAATATGCTTAATTGTATAACAAAATACAAAAATAAATATTGATGGTATATATATATATATATATATATATATATATATATATATCTTTCATGAGAACTGAGGAAAATGTGCTTGATTATTGTGGGGGAAAAAATAAACTTTAATGTTCCTAAAAATAGGCTTCATATTCTCAAGTTACAAAATAGCCTATAACTTCTTCATTCTCTTTTTAGTTTAAGTATGACCCAAATATGCTTTTCATCCGATTCACCCTTTAATAAATGATTTAAAGTTAAATAAATATATGGAATTGAGCAAATATCCCCTGAATTGATTTATTCATGCTTATAGTATTATCTTATCTTTGCTGTGCTCAGCAATGGAGCAGCTGGCAGTCTTAAGGTTGACTGATAGCAGACCTATACATTTGACTCATTATAGAAATAACAGTGAGCCTCTGGGGGGGGGGGGGCATAGGGGCATAGGTCACATATACTGCTTAGGTAATCACTTGATAAGGTCTCCTCGTAGAGTATGCTTCTTCCAAGGATGGGGAGTCAGATTTTTGCTGATGTTTTTAGGTCTGTGGGAAGATAAGGAAGTCTAAGGGTGCACGTCCATTATATGTATATGGGCATGGGGATTGGCCGCAGGCTGCGCTGGGAGGTAGAAATAATCAAAATCTCATCCGGCACATCATGTCCATGCCATTGGATGTCAATCTGATAGTGTATCATTCACTATCTAAAAGCTCCCTGTTATCATGATCAGTCGTCGTACATGAAGTAGATGAGTTTTTGAAGTCAAATAATTCATTATCTGGGAAAAAAAAAATATTTTACAAGAAATTTACTTTTTCAAACATCATCACTCTATGCCATTGTGTTGATTATGCTGGTTTTATCATGTACACATTCTCTTCGTCTGTTCTCCTAGAAGGCCTTAATGTGGAAACTCTTTTCAATCCTCTTCAATAAGGTAGTTCATTTCTTCTCCCTTTATTTGTTACAGGTCACTTTCCCAACAAAGCCATGCCCTCAGCAGGCACCCTGCCATGGATCCAGGGCATTGTCTGCAATGCCAACAATCCGTGCTTTCGGCACCCAACCCCTGGGGAATCTCCGGGAGTTGTTGGGAACTTCAATGATTCCATGTAAGTTGTTGCCTACAGCTGAAGATTCCGAAATAACAGGGTTGTTAGCTCTAATGTTGACCTATTATATGTAATATAAGACACTGAGTACAATTTGGTAATAATTGTGCTTTCTTTTTAGAATCTCACGCCTGTTTTCTGATGCCAAGAAGATCTTACTGTACAGTCAAAATGACAAGAGCTTAGATGGATTCAAGGAGCTTATCAGTGCTGTAAAAGTCATGCAAAATAACACAGCTGGTGAGTACAGTACAGTGGCCTAGAATAAAAACATTTCACATTTTCTTAAAGAAATAGTTCACCTGAAAATTTCAATTCTGTCTTCATCCTCTTATCATTCCAAACTTGAAATGCCTGAGCTGTTCTTTTCCATAAAGTGAATGCATACAGGGACCAAGCTCTTAAAAGGACAAAAAAGACATATTACAATAAAAGTGATCCATTTGACTTGTGCACTGTACTCCAAGTCTTCTAAAGTCATATTTACATTTATGCATTTGGCAGACACTTTTATTCAAAGTGACTTGCATTGCATTCAGAGTACTTTTTTTTTTTTTATCAGTTCTTGCTTTCCTTGGAAAGTCGAACCCATAACCTTTGCTTAGAGCCATGGTCTACTGATTGAGTTATATAACATATTCTTATATATTTTAACTTCGTATGCAAATGATCAAATGAGATGCAAGCACTACAGCGTGAAGATTTTTTCAGAAACGTCCATAGCAAATACTTTTCCTAACATGAAGTGACTCATTCGAATTATCAGTAAATTCTTGTAAACATACAAGTAAAAGGTTGATGCCCATCAGTCTTTGAGGATTTGTTGGAATAGTGAATTTTTTCCCCTGGGAGAGGAGAAGGTGGGTGGCTGAATGAAGGATCAAGCCTTTCATACAAGCCATGGCAAGTCGGTTTGAGGGCTAGTGTGGGTGTAAAATATGCACACTTATCCCAGAATCCAATCTTCTAGCATTACCTTCTCTATTCAACTGAATTAGCGTGTGCTGGGTAAGCAGCGTGAACTGTCTCTTCCTGTTCACACTCTTCTCATGCTAAGTGAGCTTTAATCGCATTTCTCTTCCTAATGGAGGAAAGGTTGTACAGACTGGATGTTCAGACTGGATGTAGAACGTCTGGAGTAACAATTTACAGAGCGCATTTAACATGTAATGTACAATTACATTTTTAGATCTGTGACAGTTAGTGAAATTGGTAGATGACTTTTAATTGCTCCCTCACGAGCTATACAGACAGAGAATAAAATAAAAACAAAATTGAGTTAAAATGTAACCATAATACACCTTCCTGTTTTCCCAAAGTAGGAGAGTCTTAAGGAAAAAGAGCCACGTCAGCCCACCTGTTAAAATTAAAGTTTCATTATTGTGTCTCAGGCTGTCATGCATGACAATAGAAATGCTTTGAACTCGCCATCCAGTCATTGTGAGGCTTATCGTGGCATCCGCATGCTGCGATCTCATTCATTTCTGTCTTTATTCTCCTCTTTTGATTTCAACTAATGACAACAGACATGACAGAGTTGAGTTCATTGGGTTTAAGTTAAACTTTAAAGCCTAAACTCATTCACACCTAGATCATTTGCTATGATAGCTGTAATGCTGGATTCACAAAGAGCTTTAAAAAGCTGCTTTACAAATAGCCACATAATGGGTTATAATGTTCATTAAAAATATTCAAGCTTAAAAAATTACGGCAATCGTTGAAATGGCCAAATTAAAAATGTAATGGTGTTCTCTTTGGCTATTGAGGGATTAGTTGAGCGTATGACTTGCATATTCAACTACCTGTCCTGATAGCACTTAAACGGCTTAAAATTCAACAATGATAATAAAATAAGAAATGTTTCTCGAGCAGCGAATCAGCAGAATGATTTCTGAAGGATCATGTGACACTGAAGACTGGAGTAATGATGCTGAAAATTCAACTGCATTGCAGAAATAATTTATATTTTAAAATATATTCAAATAAAAAAACAGTTATTTTAAATTGTAATAATAGTTTTTACCATATTTTTGATCAAATAAACGCAGCATTGGTGAGTAAAAGAGACTTCTTTCAAAAACAGAAAAAAAGGTCTTGCCAACCTGAACTTTTGAATGGTAGTGTGAATTTCAGACATAGATTTTCAACTGTCTGAGAATTGATTTCATCTGTCTGAGAATTGGACTCGTTTAAACTCTTTTAGACTTTCTCATTGTGAGCTTGCATATACCTGTCCTATCTAAAAAGGCCTTACAGATGTAATTATCCATGACTTTACAGAAGGTCCGTGCACATGTGTTTTCAGACGCCATTGCACTCCCCTATTTCTACCCCCTTAACCCTCTTTTCAAAAGACTGATTAGTGTGGAAGCGAATGAATAGTTCAGGAATCTGCCACCTCCTGGGGGTTTCGCCCCTCCCTTGCAATAGACACACTTCCAGCCTTTGTTTCCATGAACAGCACAGAAGGAAGAGACAGTTGGGCTGCTCTGGCCGAGGGCTATCGCAGATAGTTGTTAGCTAGGTGTGAATGACTAAACTTTACCCAAACACATCAGGTATGACTTTCTGTGTATCGATTGGAGGAGGGGGCTGTTTGCGATCCTCAAATTTACAGACTTGAAGTTTTTCCATCAAGAATAGGGATTTGTTTGGGACTAACTCATCACTTCCATCAGATAATGTAAAAATTTACTTTTTTTTTTGTAATGATTCATATCATCAAAGCGGTACACTATATCTTATGCTCACCAAGGCTAAAATGTAATATTCCTAGGATGCAAAGCTGAATTTTCAGCATCATTATTTCAATCTACAGTGTCACATTATCCTTCAGAAATTGATTAATCTTTTCCGAATAAAAGTATTAATTTCTTAAAATAAAATCTAAACTTTTTTACAGTAGTGTAATGTCACACATTTAAGAAAGGAATGGGAGTCTTGGATAAATCCATGTTCCATTTTATGGATTTTTGTGGGATCGTGTGGGATAGATTCCAGAACATTTAGGCAACTAGACTCCCTGTGTGTTGTTTGTGGAATCACACGATGAATCAGTCAACGTTTCTTTCCACGCCCAGGTGAACCGCACTAGCTGGCCTGCTCCGACATGTACTTGAACTTTGAAAGAGGAATGAAATTTAAGGAGAGCAGATGAGTGCGTTGTTAACCTGAATGCGCAGCGCTAAGTTTCAGCAAGTGAGCGCATGTACTCAGAACAACAGTTTGAGGTTTTCTAAGAATGTGATGTAAATGTAAATTGAAGGAAAGTGCCGTGGGGTGCGTGTCCAAAATAATTAATCCTAAAATAGAGGGGCGGATCTGCTCAAATTAAAAGTCTGGTCAAATTGCTGAAAAACCTATAACTACAGCCATTGTATGTTGGTTTTGTAAAGCGTTCCAAAACATGCACGCACTAAAGTGGCATATTTGTCCTTAGGTTTCAAGCTGAAGGACTTCCTGCATGAAAACGAGACCCTCTCAACGTTCCTCCGGCAAAATGCCTCCTTTCCCCAGAATTATGTGAAGAATATTCTTGAAGCTGATGTGAATCTCGAAAAGGTGAGCATCGAAAAGCATTATTTTGAAGGGGGGGAAAAAAACAATGGTGACCATGGAATGACCCAAGTTCACCCCTTTCTTCCATGGTCAAGCTAAAACAAAGACCCAAACGTCACATCTGCTGTACAGTAATTACAGTGCATACAGTATGCAGGGCATGGTCATTGTTTCTAGGTCCATTTTGATAGTTTACACCACACATGCTGCTAAAGTGCCCCTGGGAATCAGTTAAAGAGAGGAAACCAGCATGCATCTCAAATTATTTTGGAAATCAACACCTGTTAGTGGTGTGAGATGCCCTCAGAGCATTAAACAACCTACAGTCCTCATAAATGACCATAGGCAGCCTAGTTTTACCCTAATGTACCCTCAGAATGTGTATTCAAGGCATCTAGTCTGTACTTTATAATGTCCCTCTCCTGATAATAAACTCATAGGTCATATGAACAGTTCTGTCCCGTCTATCTCCAAAAACCCCTCACGGATCATATGAACACCTTCTTATCTGCCCTCAACCTTACCGGTTATCACTGATGCTCTTCATGTTTTAGGTGCTGATCAAAGGTTTTGGCGTCCATCTGAGAGATATGTGCAGCTCCACCACACTTGAGGACTTTGTGACCATCCCAGACAAAGGGGTGGCGAGATTCACCCAGGACATCATCTGCAGGTCTCCAAATAGCTGGCTAGACCAGGCCGAGAGACACTTCAAGTCCAACCTGGATTTCTTCAAACCTCTTAGGGTAAGAAACATTGTACAGTGAATCAAAATGAACAGATTTGATATGTGTGTTTTTTTTTTGTTTTGTTTTTAAATCATGACATTATCCTAAAATATTCAATGGAAGAACCATGATACAACCTGGTATTCTCTGAAGTACTTTATTACATTTCTATGGAATATGAATATGGTAATCAAACAGTACCATTGTATATATTAAAAGTATCATATTCTAATAAAAACCTATTGGTAAAAATTTAAATAAGGTTTCATTAACAGACAATGAACAATACTTCTTCAGCACATGTTATTAGTTAATGTTCATTTTTAACATTTACTAACCCATTTAAAAAAATATTAAAATAAAAAAATTTCACAGTTGTGACAATCATTGAGAGTAATTACAAAAAGCTCTGAATGCTTTTTGATTTTTAATGATGTCACAGTACAAAAAGGGTCCTAAAACAGACTACATTGTCTTTATGCAAAATATAATTTTCACATTTTTCACTCTACCATCTGACACCATCTTTAAACCATGTTAATGTAAGAGGGGTGTCCAGATGGTGTTGCTTTATTGTTAACAAAGGGTGTAAATTAAACTGTTGCTTAATAAGGTACCCCCACTGTGTGTCTGAGGGTGACAGAGGTCATCATCTTATCTTCCAAAGCGGTGCAATAGTGTCCTCTCCTCCTCCACTGCTGTTGATAGCGGTGTTAAAAACAAAACCAGGTGACTATCATTGGCACGCGTTGTGCAGCTCAACGGTCAGCTAAAAGAGAGAAAGAGAGAAAGGGAAAAGAATGAAAGAGTTAGTGGGTTATGAAGAGCGTGGGAGGATGCATGTCGGTGCCTGTTGCCCTACACACCTACCTTAATATACAGCCTGAAGCCACGGCTGGAAGTTACAACACGTAATGACAGCTTCAGTTCCTCGGTTCTGCTTCTTCCTATGAACATTTCAAAGAAAAGTGAAGATGTCGGGTTGACTCATAGATCACACTGGTCAATGAAAGATGATTTTGACTCAACGGTCTTGGGATTCTGGAAAACCAGATTAATGGGTCACCTTAGTTTGATTTTGCTGGCTGTTGGCATATAGAATGCATGGAATGAATGTGACAATGTCTATATATATATATATATATATATATATACACACACTGTTATTTTTCAATAACTGTAATACAACTTATTACAATAATATTTTTTTTCTCTGCCTTTTACCAGTCGGACATAAGGACTAATGCCACTGATGTCCGTCAAGTTTCCAAAGCCACAGACAATCTTCTGGAGAGCCTGGGATCACTGGCTATGGAGGTAGATCTCATATTATTTATTAAGCATTAAAGCTTATGAGTTTATCACTACAGGGAAGGTAAACCAATCCTGAGCTGTTCTGTGAACTGTCAATCAACTGCAAATGAGAGCTGTTTATCATAATTCAAACAAAACTAACCCAGTAAGGCTCTAAACCGTCCCATGAGAGTGAAAGTGACATTTAATGGCGAGGACAACTGCTGGGCCTGTGACGCAGGAGTACAGGTGTCACATTGGGCCTGCATGTGTCGATGAGTTCGGTAGTGTCTCGTTTGCCAGCTGTAGTGGTGCACAGTGGGAGGAAGAGAAAGTTGTTTCAACTCCCAGCTGGACAGATATACAACCAAGCACAGCTGAACAAGCATCCAGAGAGAGAGTCACACAATCTACTCAGCAGTCAGTATCTAAAGACTGCAATAAAGACGTTTGCTTTACACAGAGAGATGGGCGTTCATGACCTGTTTGCCCATACAAAAGCCTCTCTGTTGTCTGCTTTACTGAAAGAGAAACCTTTGGCTACAAGTCTCACTGAATGGAACATTAAACTCAACCCATTGCTCTATTCTGGCTCACCCTCATGTTTGAGACGGATGGTGAATTCCAGTAACCTTTTACTGTGTTGGTATGAGACTGGATGAATGCTGATTAAAGTGCAAAAACAATACATTAGACAACCTTAAAAACCTTGAAAGTTTTATACATTATAATTAATTTGTTTCAATTATATATATTGATTTAAAATAATTTTTTTTTACTGTTGCAGTGCAGTTATTTAGGAGTTTTCTCTGTACATCTTTGTTTTGGAAGGGACATGAGGGGACATTATCCCTCCCTCTGTGAGAGTATTTTTGCGGTAGGACATCTGTTACACTCTCCGCCCTCCATTCTCTTGGCTAAAATAGCAGCAAGTGACTTGCATGCTTGCTGAGTCAGATCCGTAATGGTCACGTGGTTTCAACCAGCAAAGCTTTATGCCGTGCACCACACCTGGTTTAAAATGAATGACCAGGAGACACAATTCTCTACTCTAGGATAGTTTCAGCATAGGATAGTTGCACACTGTTTACTGCATATTATTCAGTATATACTGCCTACTATTTTTTGATTAAATGTACGAATTATGTGCACAGTATACATACTATATACTACAAAAATAGTAAGTGTAGTGAGCTTATCCGAACATAGCCAGGTGTGAAAGAAAAATCACTGATGAGATTTATTTCATGTCTCAGTTGCTTCTCTTAGACAGCAATGAGATTAAATGGGAACACTCTGGAGACTTTTTCGTAAGTCTTCAACTAAAAATGAAAGTTTCCTCTTGGGTTTGCTTTAACATGAAATATCTTGACCAGCACAAAATAACTTTTATCTTCTTGTCAGCCAAAAAGCAAACCTCCCTGTTTAGACATGCATTTATGTTAGATTTCTATGTTATGTTTGACAATCCTTTGTGTGTTGAAAAAGTTGAATCGGCTTTTCATGGGAGGGTTTATTTGTTTAATGCTAGTTTTTCAATTTGACAGGCCCTCGGGGCATCTGCTATCTGGATTCAGGATTATTGGTTAAACATCCAAACAGGAGTTAGACAATGACAGTAGCTGTTAAGGACTTTGCAAATACTGGTGTAAATAATGAAACACTAACATTATTCCTTGAAATGCTTGCCAAATTTCTCTTCGATGAACTGTTAAAGGGATAGTTCTCCCAAAATTAAAATTCTTTTATTATTTACTCACGCTCATGTTGTTCCAAACCTGTATAACTTCCTACGAGGAAACACAAAAGGAGTCGCTCTTTTCAATTACAATGACTAGAAACTGGAGCTTTCGCTCTTTAAAAAGGACACAAAAGCATGTATCATGATAGTAGTTCAAACGACTTGTGCACTATGTTTCAAGGATTTCATGGGTTTGTGAACTAATCACTCTTTTGAATTGAATGTTTTCAGTTAATTATTTCATTCAAATCACAAAAATGTATGTCTGAATGATAAATTCATGAATTGTATTGAACCAATTCTCAAGTGTCAGTCTCAATGATCTGGTCACAACCATTTACATACACCAATTGCTTAAATTGCTATCATATGGCTTCAGTTGGATAGTGTTGAATTAACTACTTTTATAGTGCTTTTGATGCTTGAAACTGTCACATGAACTAGTCACTAGTCAGTGACTAGTCACATGAACTCATTTGTTCTTAAAGTTTGCCCGTAGTCAATCATTTTATCCTTTAAAACGCATATTTTATCAGCAAAATTAGATATTTAAATGTTATTTCCTAGAAAAAACCCTTGCCTCATTTAGTATACGCGGTTCTATGAATATGCTAATTAGCCCCGCCTCCACTCAATCTCACCAGCTCAGAGATCCACTCGTTGACGTGATTGGTTACAAGGTAGTTTGTGATGTCAGAAACACCAGCGATTTCAAACCACGTTTTTGAGACTGTCTTTGGTTCACTGCAGTTTTAAGGAGAGGATACTCAGCAATGGTGTTGACATGAATTTACACATGGTTTGTCATAAAGCACGTTGAAAACACCACTTTAAATAAAACCGTATGGGTTAGGAACAACATGAGGGTGATGGAATGATGACAGAATTTTTCTATTTTGGGTCAACTAATTGATTAAAAACACACACCAACTTAATATAGAAAACGACATGCCTGTTTATCAAACTAGTGAAAACCACTAAGTAAATTTGTTGTGTGATTACATATCAATCAGACTTCTTAACCCGGTTAAAATTGTAACATTTATCATTCTTTCAGCTGGCCGGTATGAGGAGCTGGATTGACCTGCGAAATGAGATCCTGTTTCTGACCGAAAATGCCACCGGCTCTCCGAGTCTGATGTACCAGGCTGTGTCCCGTATTGTGTGTGGACACCCGGAAGGAGGTGGCCTCAAGATTAAATCCCTCAACTGGTACGAGGACAGCAATTTCCAGGCCCTGTTCGGCGGCCACAACGACAGTGATGACGAACCGGTTTCAGTCTACGACAATACCACCAGTACGTCAAACCTACGACTGTTTCTTTTTTTAGTATTATTAATATAATATTATAGTATTTATTAATACTCTGAATTAGCTTTTATATTTTCAGTTTTCATTTTAATTATAGTTTTAGTAATTTTGTTGTGTCATTTTTATTTTTATATTTAGCTTTTTTTCTGTTTAGTTTTAGAGATTTCAGTACTATTTTTAAGCTACTTATTTTTGTTTAGGTTTAAGTTCATGTTTTTCATCTAATATTTATATTCTGATCTATTTCAGGATTATTTAAATGAACAAAATCAATTTTATATAGTTTTAGTTAACAATAACAACCCAGCAACAGCAATTAACATGCTTTTTCATAAACAGCATGCACTGCATTGAAAATAACATACTAGCAGTATAGACCTTATTCAGACCAGCGCCATGACAGGTATGAAAATTAGGCTGTGAGGGATAGACTTGCCATGTTTCCAAAGGCATCTGCTGTAAATTTTTTCACGAGCAGAACAAAAAATACAAAAACACATTATATAACAGTACAGCCCATTGAAGAGATGCATGTCTGTCCCTCAGTCTCACTTTCATTCCCATTAAAAATCAAAGATGTCGCTGCTGTGAATGAGGTATATACAATACGATACAGAGTATGCAGTAAACGAGTGCTAAATTGTCCTTTGATGCATATTCTCATGCATTGTGTTTCTAGCTCCATACTGTAACACCTTGATGAGGAACATGGAAGCCAGTCCCATCTCTCGGATGATCTGGAGGGCATTGAAACCTCTTCTGATGGGGAAGATCCTCTATACGCCACATAGCCCTGCAACCCAGAAGATCATTCATGAGGTAACCATATTGAAAAAAAACATGTGCATGATGCATGCATCAAACTGCAGTGCAATTGGAGCAACTTCCTAATTCTTTCCCAGGTCAATAAGACATTTCAGGAGCTCGGAATTCTACGAGATTTAGGAGGAATGTGGGAAGAAGCCAGACCGAAGTTTTGGACCTTCATGGAGAACAGTGAAGAAATGGATCTGATGCGGGTATGTTATGTCTTACTCTCATTACTGCCCCTATGTGGTGGTTGCTGTGTAGGACTAGAACTAGTCAATATTACTGATTTTGAAGCTGATATAAACATTCATCTTTTTGTTCTTCCAAACACAGACGCTTCTTCGAAACAACGCCACTGCTAGTTTCTTTAGTGCCCAATTGGCTGGGACTCAGTGGAACTTGGAGGATGTTATCAGCTTCTTGTCTAAGCACTCCGAGGACACGCGTCCCCATGGGACGGCATTTACGTGGCGGGATGTCTTCAATGAGACGGACCAGGCCATTATGAGCATATCCCGTTTCATGGAGGTCAGAATAGCTCTCTTTCATACTACCTTTTCCTTTCTTTTCTCCTCCCACACACATCCTTTCTATCTCATAATCCATCTGTCTTCCACATACATACTTTCACATTAAACTCGTCAACAACCTATCATCAGATAAATAGTACACGCATGTCACAACCAGCAGGATTTCAAGTTTTTTGGGAGAAAGGCACATGCAAAACGTGCTTGATGAACTGTTGCATGAATTGTGTGAGTTGTTGGGGTTTTAATATGTCTATTTCAGCAAAATGATGTCTGTTAGTTTGACAAAAGGAGATTTGAAAGATAAAAAGGAAGTGAAAATATTTTTTTATTGAGTCTAAAGACATTGTTCCCTAGTCATCGCCATTTTTAATGGGTCAAAAGTTCCCTTTTACAGTAATACAAAAACAAGCCAAAGATTATTACAGGTCAAATAGATTATTTTAGATCAGTTATAAAAGTTATTGATTAAACCGCACACCACAACATGTTTACAGTCTAATATGGTCAAATAAAATCAATTGACTATCACTAGACAGAGAAAGTCACATTGTGACTAAATGATGGTGTTTTTTACAGTGTGTAAACCTGGATAAACTTGAACCTGTGAGCACAGAGGAGAAACTGGTGAATGAGTCCATAAGTCTCCTGGATAACAGAAAGTTCTGGGCAGGAATTGTGTTCCTGGACGTACAGCACAACACCTTGGAACTTCCACCACACGTCAATTACAAGATCCGCATGGATATCGACAACGTGGAGCGCACAAACAAGATTAAAGATGGGTAAGTTTGCTTCTCTCAATTGTCCAATGATGGAAATTTCCATTTGAATGAGTATGCATGCTATGAAATCAGATGCTTATTGTGTTTTTTGTTGGCAGGTATTGGGATCCTGGTCCCAGGGCTGATCCCTTTGAGGATATGCGGTATATTTGGGGAGGATTTTCTTACCTTCAGGATGTAGTTGAACACAGCATCATCAGAGCAGTTACTGGGACCAAAGAGAAGACTGGTGTTTATATCCAGCAGATGCCTTATCCTTGTTATGTAGATGATATGTAAGTATTCCACTACACCGCACATAAATCTAGATGAATTACAGAGATGACAAATGATCAAGGATCAAGATGATCCTTGATCATTTGTCATCTCTGTAATTCAATCTGCTTAATTACTTCCCCTGCAGAAAATAATGGCATGCTTGTCCTGACTGCTTTATGCTTGTCTTTCAGTATGTTATATAACAGTAAAGAAAACTCTTATCTTTTCTCATAGTTTCCTTCGCATTATGAGCCGCTCCATGCCTCTCTTCATGACTCTGGCCTGGATGTATTCAGTGGCCATCATCATCAAAGGCGTCGTCTACGAGAAAGAGGCCCGACTCAAAGAGACCATGAGGATTATGGGACTAGACAACGGAATCCTGTGGTTCAGCTGGTTTATAAGCAGCCTCATCCCTCTTCTCGTCAGTGCAGGCCTGCTGGTTCTTCTACTCAAGGTACTAAAAAGACATCAGCTGATCTTATTTCCTTTTTGAGAAGCATACTTTCCCCCTATGAAAAAAACGTAATTGAATTATCAAAGATTATTTAGATTTGGTAACACTTTATTTCGATGGTCCACTTTAGCCGTTCTACTAACTATAAGTAACTTTGCAACTACATGTCAACTAACTGTCATAAGAGTATTAGTAGACTGTCTGCTTAATATCTGCTAACACTTTTTTTATGCTATCCAACATTCTACTGACTATAAGTAGCATTAAAACAACGTATATGTCAACATATTCTACTAACGTGAACCCTAACCATAACCTAACAGTCTACTAATACTCTAATTAGAGTTAGTTGGCATGTAATTGCAAAGTTATTTACAGTTAGTAGAATGTTTTAAGTGAACCATCGAAATAAAGTTTAACCTTAGATGGCATTATATTTTTTGCGGTGTTGCATTCAAAATCAACTTGGCTTAAAAATCTGAGGACCACATTCCCTCTGAGATTGAATTTACATCTCACTTCTGTCTTAAGAGCTCTGGTTACACTATTTTTTTGGTGACTTAGTTACATTGTTCTTACTCAAATAAGCACTGAGTAATATTAATTAACTATATGTACTTACCATAGAGTTCACCATTAGGGTTAGGGTAATTTTACTATTACATTATAATTATATCATCCCTTTGTATTATTTGATCTGAATATTTTTCTTTTTTCTTTTTATAATAGTGATATTTATTTTTATATACCATTGCTATTTTCTATTATTTAGCATTGGAGTTAAGAATAACAACACTAAATAATAATAATAATAATTAATAATAAATACTATAATAGCATATAAATAATACTAAAATAGCACTGTTATTATTATGACTATAATTCATATTTTCATCAAAATAGCTAGTGACAAACGTTCAAACCACTCAGTCTAGAGATACTCATCCTGATTTCTTTTACCTTTTCAGATGGGAAATCTCCTGCCCTACAGTGACCCTGGCGTAGTCTTTCTCTTCCTCGGGTCATTTGCTGTGGTAACCATCATGCAGTGTTTCCTGATCAGTACTGCGTTCGCGCGTGCCAACCTGGCAGCGGCCTGTGGTGGCATTATCTACTTTACCCTCTATCTGCCTTATGTGCTGTGTGTGGCTTGGCAAGACTACGTGGGCTTCACCGCCAAAGTCATCGCTGTGAGTTTTACAACCACCTATGAAAAATAGCTAAACTTTACAATTACAAATGTGTGTGTGTGTGTGTGTGTGTGTGTGTGTGTGTGTGTGTGTGTGTGTGTGTGTGTGTGTGTGTGTGTGTGTGTGTGTGTGTGTGTGTGTGTGTGTGTGTGTGTGTGTGTGTGTGTGTGTGTGTGTGTGTGTGTGTGTGTGTGGCACCATCGGTTGTTGCTGTGCTGGGCCAAGTGCATTACGTTATTGTACAGTATATTGCCTAAGGAAACACATTTATACTGATTCCCTTATCTAAAATGACTTACATGGGCGATGAAAATATCTTAACTGTAAAACTGCACTTTAAACCCATTGTAGGCTAACACTAGATTACAAGGAATCTACACTGGGGTGTTCCTGTTTAAACTAGTTAAAAAGCAGTGATAGATTAAAGCTCTGAGACACTAATACAAGAGTTCAGTTAAAGGTGAGCAAGCAGTGAAGAGTTACTGAGAGTTACAGAGTTACAGTTACTGATCAAGGCACATAACCCCAGGTTGTTTCAGGGTGGTTTGATCCTGCTTGGTTACCTAGTTACTTGTATTTAAAGTGACTTACTGTAGGACACACTGGTGCAGCCGACCAATCAGAGCACATTGCTCTTTTCAGATGGAGGGACTTCATAGAGACAGGAACTGACAGACTGGGAAGAGAGGTGCTGCAACTAAGCAAAATATGCTAAAAGTAATGTGTTTTATACATTCAAGCATGACAACCTATTCTAGTAGACCCCAAAAACAAAATCAAGATGTTGTAAATGGGCATAACATGGTCTCTTTAACAGTTTGATTTCAATCGAACTAAAACAATATTTAACAAAAAAGCATTGTAAACAATTTAGTCAGGCAGAAATCATACGAGTCAGATTTGTGCAAAGCCAGACTAACAGACCCATATCGTTTAACTGCATTATGGAGGGTGGAAACTTATTCTGTAAAACTAAATTAGTTATTTTGGTGCAAGGAACGTTGACTAAAAATTGAAGTGGACTTCAGGAGGGAAAAAAAACAGAAAACTACTTACATCCAATTTGGCTGTCTCCACAGAGCTTACTGTCTCCAGTGGCGTTTGGGTTTGGCTGTGAGTATTTTGCACTGTTTGAGGAGCAGGGTGTGGGCATCCAATGGAATAACCTCTTCTCCAGCCCTTTGGAAGACGACAACTACAACCTCACCACCTGCCTCATCCTCATGTACTTTGATGCCTTCCTGTATGGGGTCATGACCTGGTACATTGAGACCGTGTTCCCAGGGCAGTATGGCATTCCCAGGCCGTGGTACTTCCCCTTCACTAAATCTTACTGGTTTGGAGAGAAAAACACACACAATACTACAATACATGGAAAGAAGGGCAATGCTGGGGGTAAGAAATCTTTTTGATCACAAACGTTTTTTAGAATTCTGGCCAAAATGAGAAACTGATGAGAAGTTTCATGTTATGAATGATTACTCATAAATATTAAAAAATCTATTTAATTTGGTCAACAACAACAAAAAAGAAAGAAAACATACTAGACATAATCATAGTTTTAAATGGTACAGGTGAATTCAGGCATCACAGCATAGCAAATAAATATCACATTTTCATACTGTACATTATACAGTATGAACATTTTATATTTATTTGCTACAGATTAAATGTAATAGGGTTATTAACTCTAAGTGAGTGTTAGATGATGGCAAAGGTCACCTAAATGTAAAAATAGGGGAAATAAATATTGTGCATCACTTTTATTTTTTATATTAACCATGTAAATGCAGCTGTGAATTTGCTCATTAGACATATTCTTCACTAAAAAGAGTAACAAAATGGACTAATTGTGTTTTGTGTTGTTGTTTTTTTAAGCCGTTTGCATTGAAGAGGAACCCACTCACCTTGAACTGGGAGTTTACATTGAGAATCTTGTGAAGGTCTACAGTCACGGCAAAAAGCTAGCGGTCGACGGCTTGACACTTGGCTTCTATGAGGGGCAGATAACCTCCTTTCTAGGTCACAATGGAGCTGGAAAAACTACCACCATGTAAGTTCACATTCTGAAATTAGTATAAAATATTATTATTGTCAACGAGGAGCTTACTATTAAAAGTTAAATAGACTACAGTTCAAAATGTTGGGGTCAGTAACGTTCATTTTTAAAAGAAATTAATAGTTTTATTCAGCAAGGATGCATTAAATTAATTATAATATCAATTTGTCAGTAAAGATATTAATAATGTCAAAAAAATGTATGTCAAATAAATACTGTTCTTTTTAACGGTCTATTCTTCAAAAAATCCTGAAAAAAAGTATCACGGTTTCTGCAAAAATATTAAACAGCACAAATTGTTTTCAATATTGATAATAATAAGAAAATTTTCTTGAGCACCAAAGCAGGAATAAATTACATTTTAAAATATATTCAAATAGAAAATAGTTATTTTACCTTTTGGTTATAATATCTAACCCTTCAATTTACCTTCAATGTTTTTAGGTCTATCCTAACTGGCCTTTTCCCTCCCACGTCTGGCACTGCATATATCATGGGCAAAGACATTCGCTCAGAGCTGAGTTCTATCAGGCGGAGCCTTGGAGTGTGTCCACAACACAACGTCCTCTTCAGCATGTAAGTGCCTTTATCAGACCTACAAGAAACGATCAAGGAAAATAATTTGAAAAAAAGTCACATATTAGTTGATGTCAAGGTTGAATAGATCAGTTCTGTGGATGATAATCCACTCTTGCTTGGCCTGGGGTATTTCAGGTTGACAGTAGAAGAGCACATCTGGTTCTATGCCCGTCTGAAGGGTCTGTCTGAGGAGGAAGTGAAGGCTGAGACGGAGCAGATCCTTACCGATACTGGCCTTCCACACAAACGCAAATCCAGGACCAGCCAATTATCAGGTGTGTGGCATTATGACCTTTGACATTTTTATATGTTGGTTGTTTGATTCGTTGCAAACTTACAATTTTTGTGTTCTTCAGGTGGTATGCAGAGGAAACTCTCGGTAGCCCTTGCTTTTGTTGGAGGGTCAAAGGTTGTCATTCTGGATGAGCCTACCGCTGGTGTGGATCCATTCGCTCGTAGAGGCATCTGGGACCTTCTTCTGAAGTACCGTGCTGGTAACCACCCTATGCATTTGGATATGAGTCCATTTGGTATTTATATATAAAGAAAATACAACCAGCTCTCATTTATTAATCATAGAAGACTATTTTTCAGGTCGCACTATCCTTCTTTCTACTCATCATATGGATGAAGCAGACATTCTGGGCGATCGTATTGCCATCATTTCCCATGGAAAGCTTTGTTGTGTGGGTTCCTCGCTGTTTCTGAAGACTCAACTGGGAACCGGATACTATCTTACCTTGGTGAAGAAAAACTCTGAACCTTCTCTCCGTTCTTGCAGGAACTCGAGTAGCACAGTGTCTTTCGTTAAGAAAGTAAGTTCACTTCAGGTTCCAAAAATTTAAAAACATCAGTGAACACGTTGATTTGTTGGTAAGCTAATAGCTGAACACTGTTGTTTCATTGGTTTTCTAGGAAGACACTGCATCGGTCAGCAGTTCAGATGCTGGTCTTGGTAGCGACCAAGAGAGCGAAGCTGCCACAGCGATTGGTAAGGCCTGACGTCAAACTTTAAAATGATGGGTAGTTGTTGATTTCATCATATTCTAACTGAATCTTCACTAAAGTTTTTACTCTGTTCAATATGTTCTGCAGGAACTACATGGCCCGAATCTTCTGTTGTTCCTGTTGATGTGGCCCTCGTCTCCAGTCTAATCCTGAAGTATGTTCCCGCTGCACGCATGGTGGAAGACCTCGGTCATGAGATCACATATGTGTTGCCGTATGAGTCTGCCAAAGATGGTGCTTTTGTTGAACTCTTCCATGACCTGGATGATCGGCTCGCTGACCTTGGAATTTCGAGCTATGGTGTCTCAGATACTACACTTGAAGAGGTACAGAGTAGCTTGTCTTGTGTTTTATCTGTCAACAAAAATCTCTAGGATGTTAGCCGTGATTATGCAAGTTCTTAATGATATTTCTATTTTTATATAGATTTTCCTTAAAGTGGCAGAGGACAGTGGAGTTGACGCAGAAATCATCTCTGGTAAATTTTTACCTCTCTAGAAAACTGAATAAACAGTAGAAAGAAAAAAAATCCAGTTAAGATCTCATCTTGTATTTATAACTTTGTTAGATGGAACTGTGCCAGTGCGCAGACATAGACAACATGCATTTGGCGGTGACCACCAGAGCTGCCTCAAACCCCTGACCGAAGATGATGACTTTGACTGCACCGAATCTTATGGTGATCCAGGTAAACTTTAACGCCCTAAAATGTATACTGTATCATTAGATTAGAGACAGACAAATGTCTTCTTAATATTCTTGGTTTTAAATGTCTTGTTGCCAACTCCTGTTGATATATTTGATCACCAGAATCCAAAGAGACAGACTATTTCAGCGTGACTGATGGAAAAGGATCATATCAGGTGAAAGGCTGGAGTTTAAAGAGGCAGCAGTTTGTGGCATTATTATGGAAGAGATTTCTTTTTGCTCGCCGCTCAAGGAAAGGCTTTTTTGCACAGGTAAGAATGGGAAATATAATGTAAAAACTAAACCTGGGCTGCGTTTCCCCAAAACAACATAAGCTTAAGTAGATCATGGAGACTTTCCATTTCTACAATCTACTTCGGCTTTTGCGAAATGCAGCCCATGTCAGTAAAGTTCCTTTTTGATCAACTCACTTTGATTCTCTTTGCAGATTGTTCTTCCCGCTGTGTTTGTGTGCATCGCTCTAGTATTCAGTCTTATTGTGCCACCATTTGGAAAATATCCCAGCCTGGCTCTTAATCCCTGGATGTATGAAGAGCAAATCACGTTCATCAGGTACATAAGGACAACATGTGTTATTCAACATAAATGTAAAATTCTTGCAGGAAACCATTTAGATTAAATACGGCCATTCTTTGTTATAGTGATGATGCTCCACATGATATTAGCACACAAAAGTTACTCAACGCCTTATTAGATGATCCTGGCTTTGGAACACGATGCATGGAAGGAGAAACAATTCTGTAAGTAACTTCGAGTATATGAAACACCAATATTTTCTTGCAACTGTTAATATATTTATTTTAATTCTGGAAAAAACTAAGCCTGTCTTCTCCCATGGTTTTAGTGAGGCTCCCTGTACAATGGGCGATGAGGAATGGTCTACACCAGAAGTGGCAGAAAGCCTGATGGACATTTTCTCAATGACAAACTGGACCATGGACAACCCATCGCCTGCTTGTGAGTGCAGCTGTAATGGCAAAAAGAAGATGCTCCCAGAATGCCCTGCCGGTGCTGGTGGACTGCCACCTCCTCAGATTAAGATTAGTGAAACTGAGACTCTCCAGAACCTGACAGGACGAAACATCTCAGACTATCTAGTGAAGACTTATGCACAGATCATTGGGAAAAGGTATGGGCTGATTATGTATCTACATGAACTGAAATAGTTCAATACTGCCATTCAATGGGTAAACAAATGGTTTCTTTCAAAGCTTAAAGAACAAGATCTGGGTGAACGAATTCAGGTATGGAGGATATTCATTGGGCGCTAGAAGCACTCAGGTACTTCCTCCTGCTGAGGAGATCAATGATGCCATCTCTAGAGTCAGGGAGATCTTCCAACTGGGCAAGGTAAACCAAAAAGTTGATTCATACGATATGAATCAAACAGCTTTCAGGAATAGTGCATGAAGTATTCTACTCTTATCCTACTCTTTTAGAACTCCGGATCAGCTGCCGACCGTTTCTTGAAAAGCCTGTCTGCCTTCATCAATGGGCTGGACACTAAGAATAATGTCAAGGTGAGTGACAGCAGGACGACCGCTATTTTAAACCAATTAAAGACAATCTATTTTGTATGTAAAATCTACTTGGAGTGATCTTTATTGGGGTTTCGTTATTATTTTCAGATATGGTTCAATAACAAGGGCTGGCACAGTATTGGATCTTTCCTCAATGTAATGAACAATGGCATCTTGCGTGCCAACTTACCACCTGGCAAAGACCCCCGTCAGTTTGGCATCACTGCGTTCAACCATCCGCTTAATCTGACCAAAGAACAGCTTTCTCAAGTGGCCCTGTAAGCATTGAAACATTGATTACATTTAAATAACATTTCTTAAGGACGATCATGTTTTTCTAATCTCTCAACCCTGATTTACGCCATTTCAGGATGACCACCTCAGTGGACGTGCTGGTTTCCATTTGTGTGATCTTCGCCATGTCCTTCGTTCCCGCCAGCTTTGTTGTCTTTCTTATTCAGGAACGAGTGAATAAGGCCAAGCATATGCAGTTTATCAGCGGAGTTCAGCCATACCTCTATTGGCTGGCCAACTTTCTTTGGGATATGGTGAGTGTCTGGTTTTGCTTTCATTTCCCTTAATGCACTCACCTACTTGGTTGCTGACCCAAAATCTCTAATCTTACTTTTGTCTGCTTTCTGGTATAGTGTAATTATGTCGTTCCTGCTACTCTGGTGATCCTGATCTTTGTGTGCTTCCAACAAAAAGCCTACGTCTCTGCCACCAACTTGCCTGTTCTTGCTCTTCTTTTGCTTCTATATGGGTAAGACAGATAAAGATATTCATGTGAAGCTAGTTTAACTACCTCAATAAGGCGATAACTTATGGGTATACTGATAATATCCCATAAATAGAAACAGAAAAAACTGACTATGAACTACATTCATCAAAGAAATTTAATAAAAATTATAAAGTGTGTTTTTAGTAGAAAATGTGAATTTTTCAAACAAGAAATAAATGTAATACAAAATAGTAATATATATATATATATATATATATATATATATATATAATGAATATGTGAAAGAGTAAAAAAGAAAAAGTTAATTGGGGGGGGGGGGGTAGAACGAAATTATAAAATATGTGAGGTATATTTTCTTAAGCAAATGTAAAAGAAAAACTAAAACATTATAATGTACAATTAGGCATGTGAGTGGTGTTTGTTTTTGCAAAACCTGTCTCGAAGATAGACTGATTATGGCCTGACATGGGGTCAGAATACACTGCCAATGTGCATAGCATTTTCCCTGATGATAAATTATTATTCTTGTCTCTCCTCAGATGGTCCATCACTCCTCTCATGTACCCGGCTTCTTTCCTCTTCAAAATCCCCAGCACTGCTTATGTGGTTCTCACTAGTGTCAACATCCTCATTGGGATCAATGGGAGCATCTCCACATTTGTCATGGAGTTATTTGGAAACAATGTGAGAAATTTCTTTTTTGGTTTCATCCTAATGCAGTCCTGCTATTTGTGTTGTTGAGGGGTAATTCACAAGCACAAGTAATTCTGACACCTCTCATCCTCTTCTGCAGGAGATTGGTGGCATTAACGACATCCTGAAGAACGTTTTGCTCATCTTCCCGCACTTCTGCCTGGGTCGAGGTCTCATCGACATGGTGAAGAATCAGGCCATGGCTGATGCTATGGAGAGATTTGGTAAGATTAGCTTGATCCACTTTAAATTTAAACATTTTGCTGGCAGATTACGAGAATTAGATCAATGAGGTTTATAGTCTGATGATGGTTTGTGTATTAAAGATAAGTAGTAAGCAATTTCTGAGAAACACTTGATTTTTGAAATAAATCCAAACAAACACAGCCCTCCCTTCATTGCTCTGCCCCCAAAATGCATAAACACACAATCCAAGACTGGATGTCTCATCATAGCTGAAGCAAAGAAAAATAATGCTTTGCGAAAAATATAAAGCGAAGTTGACAAACAAACGACAAGGAAGAGCAAAAAATGAACATACAGTACACAAGAGTATCTACAATCAAGAGTTGGTTGTTAGTTGCCAACAGCACAACAGCTACAGACAAACAATGACACTCAAAACTGTCCTGTTACTATAGCTAACATTACAACACCACCATATCTTGGTTCTGTGAAACAAACATTTCTGAAAAAACGACTTTACTCGTGTATGGAGCAGAAACAACGCAACCTCTGTGTTTGTCAAGCCTAAGCTTTTCTAATATTAAAGCAGCTCCTAGAGCTCTTGCCTGATCAAAACCCTTCTTTCTTCAGTGATATTCCTCTGACCTTTTCTCTTTTGTAATGTCTCTCAGCCATCTCTCTTTCTACAGTCTTTCTTCAGTTCAAATCTCCCTCTTGCTCACTCTCTCTCCACCCCCATCATGATTGGACAGGCCCCCTACTGCTGATTGGCTACAAGTGTGTTGTGCTGCTCGGTCCGATCCACTTTCAACAGCGTTTCTCAGAAATCGCTTGCTGCACCTTTAACTGTAAATACTGCAAGGGTAATTGTTATAGATGCTGAATGCTCTCTTTCCTTGCATTAGGTGAGAACCGTTTCCGTTCTCCACTGGAATGGGACATGGTAGGCAAGAATCTTTTTGCTATGGCTGTGGAAGGAGCGGTCTTCTTCATCATAACAGTCCTTATCCAGTATCGTTTCTTCTTTGAACCAAAGTAAGCATCATCACAACATGATATTCCGAAATAAACAAATTGCATTTTCCTGAATTGTTAATGAAATTATGGTTGAACATAGTTTATCATTTTAGAAGATCTAAAGTGATGGTTTGTCCATTTTCTGTAGGTCTCTAAGTGCTAAGTTGAGTCCGATTGGAGAGGAAGATGAAGATGTGGCCAGAGAGAGGCAGAGGATCATGAATGGAGCTAAACAAGGAGACATTCTTGAACTCCGACAACTCACTAAGGTCAGCAGAAACTCTCAGTTGATGAGCACAGACATCCATTTTAGTACTTAAAATTATGTATAATAAATGGTGCCCTCATCAATCTGTCATCCTTTTCTTTTCCAGGTGTACAAGCGGAAACAGAAGCCCGCTGTCGATCGTCTATGTGTGGGAATTCCTCCAGGAGAGGTAATTCATGAAAGATGCCTCATGATCAGCCTCATCCGAAAGAGTCACTCTTCTTCACAGCAACTGTACGAACACAAACTGACGTTTGTTTGGTTCTACTTTCAGTGTTTTGGTCTGCTTGGTGTCAATGGAGCCGGAAAGACCAGTACTTTTAAAATGCTGACCGGAGACTCTGTGGTCACCAAAGGAGAAGCATTCTTAGCTGGAAAAAGGTACAGACATTCAAATAATGTAGTGAAGAGAACAGATGCTACTTCCTCATTACAGCTTAGTCTATATATACTTATGTGGTTGCTTGTTTTGATGTCGCTGCTTTTTCTTGTCTCAGTATTCTCAGAGAAATAGATGAAGTACATCAGAATATGGGTTACTGCCCTCAATTTGACGCCATCAATGATCTGCTGACAGGACGGGAACACCTGGAATTCTACGCTATCCTGCGCGGTGTACCTGACAATGAAGTCTGTGAGGTGGGCAGAGCTTATAAACTAACACATACATATTAAATAAGTATTTACTATTTTTTTTATATCATTTCATGGAATTAGACCTTTATGGTGAATCTCACACTTCAGTATATGCTAATTTAAAAAAAGAAATATTGTACAAAAATATAAACATTTTTTAAGAAATACTATATTACAGTAATAATCTCCACTGAAAATAAAGTGAATTAAGATACAAATATTTATATTTATTTGCATTAAGACCATGAAGATTTTTTTTTTTTTTTTGCATTTTGGCATGACAATTAAGCACATTTTTGCATTGTTGTGCATAAAAGAGTATTTATACTGTCTTCAATTTATGCTGAATTAAAAAAAAAAATACTGTATTATAGTAATGACAAATCACCATTTAGAATAAAAACTTTGTTCTTATATCATATTATAAAATAATGATGAGGTTAGATTTACCATATATAGATATAACCTGGACATGTTTTGAACTCTAATAGGAACTATTAAAGTGTCATTGGTTTTACTGATGTTTTGTACCTTTGGCAGGTGGCAGAGTGGGGAATCCGTAAACTGGGTCTAGTGAAGTACGTGGACAAAAAGGCAGGAAGCTACAGCGGTGGCAACATGCGCAAACTCTCCACCGCCATATCACTCATCGGAGCCCCTCCAGTGGTCTTCCTGGTATGTGCATTTCCTCAAACACACACACTCTTACACTCAAAGACACTTACATAACTGGCTCTAAGTCTTGTGCCTCCTTGGGTGAATGTCTGCAAACTGATCAACAAAAACAACATAAGTCAGGATCATATGACCACTGTTTGATTATTCTCTCAGCTGTTTTTCTTGCTCTGGTTGTATAAGAAGTTCAGTTTTATAACACCCCTAGAGCTAAATTACCCTGAACTCTTTGCCTTTGCCTTCAGAGAGGCTTTATAAAGGGGTTGATTACACAAAGATCACGTAAGAACAGGCACGTTTTGGTTCACTTGAGTGTGCAATACACATCAAGTCATATTAATTTATAAAGCGCTTTATACAATACAGATTGATTCAAAGCAGCTTCACAGTAGAAAATAACAGAATCAGTGATGGAATTCAAAATCTGCTGTAAATCAGCTCTGAAAAGACAATCGGGTCATTATTCAGCTCAAGTCAGTTCAGTGTTAATTCAGTTCAGTTTTCAGTACTGTGTAAAGTACATCAATCATGTGTTATTTACTTTGAGTCCGTTCAATGTTGATTCAATTCAGTTCAATAACAGTGTTGAATGTCGATATTGCAAAATTTGTCAATCATGAAATTAGTTCAATTCAGCAATAATCTATGCAGAGGACAATAGTGTCATCATCCAGCTCAATTCAGTTCTGATCCAATAGTGCCAGTGCAGTCAAATCAATAATATTACTGAGTATTATACTGAATATTATCACGTATGGAAGAGATGCGTTCTTCCCGCTTATGTTGCTGTTCAGTGTGTGTTTCCTGTTGAACCTGTGGGCAAATCTGAGTGTGGCTGTGCTTTTGATTACAGGACGAGCCCACCACAGGAATGGACCCGAAAGCACGACGAGCACTGTGGAACTGCATCCACAGCGTCATCAAAGAGGGACGCTCCGTCGTGCTTACCTCTCACAGGTACATTTATCAGAAGTTTCCTAACAACATCAATGGTTATGCTCTTAAAACTGAACACTAACACTGGACTAATAGAGGTATAGTTAAAATGAATAGTTCACCCAAAAATTATAATTCTGTCATTAATAATGAATGTGGTTCCAAACTCATAAGACTTTCTTTCATCTTAGGAACACAAATGAAAATATTTTTAGTGAAATCTGAGAGCTTTCTGTCCCTCCATAGAAAGCCTATTCACCCAAAACTCTGATGCTCTGAACTATACATATAAACATTGATCAGCAAACATGCATAGAACATCTGTTTAAAATGTGAATGCTCTATTATGTTTGCTGATCAATGTTTGTATGTGAAATAAAGCCTTTTACAATTAAATATGTTCATCATATAAAGGATCGCATGATCTTCAGAAGATTTTGTTTAAATCACTCGATTAACTGAATTTCTTTTATCATCTCTTTATTAAGGTTTTGACCCGTCAGAATTTTGGGTGAATAGAGATTTCTCTCCCTCCATTGAAAGTCTATGATTTCATTATTTTTTTTAAATCTTTATTTGTGTTTTGAATATGAACAAAACTATTATGGGTTTGGAACAACATTGGAGTAACTGATGACAGAATTTTCATTTTTGGGTGAACTATCCCTTTAACTAGTATGCCATTTACAAACGGTTTACACTGCAAGCATGAATAATCTGGCAAAACCAGAAAACTCCTTTTCTAAACAAAAACACAAAGTGAGATGTTTCTAGAGAGCAGGGCTGATTCTTTTTTGTTTTCCACTAAAATGTGTTCATTTGAATGTCTACTTAGTTTAGCTTATATTCATGCTTAGGTCAGACTTCCACCTGTCAGTAGGAGGCAGTATTTCATCTATTTTCTTCCATACTAACCCGTGTCCTGTTCCCTCCTAGCATGGAAGAATGTGAAGCACTGTGCACCAGGATGGCCATCATGGTGAACGGCAGGTTCCGCTGTCTGGGTAGTGTCCAGCACCTGAAGAACAGGTAAGATCACCAATAATACAGAGTGCAAAGATCAGGTTCCAGAAGTAAAAATCAATTATATTTCTTCACTGGGGAATTGATTTTTAAAGATACATTTAGTCATTTAGCAGACGCTTTTATCCAAAGCGACTTTCAACTGAGGACTAAACTAAGCGAGTCATCGTGAAGAGACAAAAACAACGCAAGAAGTGCTCAAAATACAAAGTTCAGATATTGCTCGGAGTAGCATAAGCCAGATAAGCAGGGATTTAAAGGAAAAGGTTTTTTTTTTTTTTTTTTTTGTTAAATGCTCACGGAAGAGATGAGTTTTCAGTTGTCTTTTGAATGCTGTCAGGGATACTGTATTCCGGATGAGGGTGGGCAGATCATTCCACCAGCATGGCACCGTGAATGAGAATGTTCTGGAGAGTGATTTTGAGGCTCTCTGTGATGGTACCACGAGCCGTCGCTCATTGACTGATCGTAGGCTTCTGGTAGGGATGTAGACTTGTAGTAGTGAGTGGAAGTAGGAGGGAGCTGATCCTGAGATCAGTCTGTAAGCAAGTGTCAACACCTTGAACTTGATGCGAGCAGCGAGTGGTAGCCAGTGCAGAGAGATAAACAGAGGAGTGACGTGGGCCCTTTTGGGCTCGCTGAAGACCAGACGAGCTGCAGCATTCTGGATCATTTGTAGAGGTTTAGTTGCACATGCTGGAAGTCCAGCCAGGAGAGCATTGCAGTAATCAAGCCTAGAAATGACCAGGTCCTGGACGAGAAGTTGTGTTGCATGCTCAGTTAGGAAAGGCCTGATCTTCCTGATGTTGTGCATAGCAAACCTGCATGATCGAGCTGTCGTTGTCATGTGGTCTGTGAAGGTCAGCTGATCATCAAAGATTACTCCAAGATTTCTCACTGACCTTGATGGGGTGATTGAGGAAGAATCTAGCTGGATGGAGAAGTCGTGCTGTAGAGACGGCTTGGCAGGGAGGATGAGAAGCTCAGTCTTTGCCAGGTTGAGCTGTAGGTGATGTTCCTTCATCCATGCCGAGATGTCCGCCAGACAGCTTGAGATCCGTACAGCTACTGTGGGATCATCTGGTTGAAATGAGAGGTAGAGCTGGGTGTCATCAGCATAGCAATGGTAAGATAAGCCATGTGCCTGTATGATGGGTCCTAGTGATGTGGTGTAAATGGAGAAGAGGAGCGGTCCAAGAACTGAACCCTGGGGAACCCCTGTGGTCAGGTGATGTGCTTTGGATACCTCTCCTCTCCATGTGACCCTAAAGGACCTATCTGTGAGATAGGACTCAAACCAGTGGAGAGGAGTACCTGTGATGCCCAGTGATGAGAGGGTGGACAGAAGGATCTGATGGTTCACAGTGTCGAAGGCAGCTGACAGATCCAGGAGGATGAGAACAGATGATTTGGAAGCAGCTTTTGCGATCCGCAGGGGTTCGGTGACTGACAGCAATGCAGTCTCGGTTGAATGCCCTTTCTTGAAGCTAGATTGGTTGATATCCAGCTGGTTGTTCAGAGACAGGAAAGATGATACTTGGTTGAAAGCAACTCATTCAAGTGTTTTCGCAATGAATGGTAGAAGAGAGAAAGGTCTGTAGTTCACTAAAAGTGATGTTTAACGTTGGTTTTTTAAGCAGTGGCGTTACCCGAGCCTACTTGAATGCTGTAGGGAAAATGCCAGTGTGGAGGGATGAGTTGATGATGTGTGGTAGGGCTGGAAGAAGTGTGGGAGAGATTGCTTGTAGAAGGTGTGAGGGGATGGGGTCCAGAGGGCAGGTGGTAGGATGACTAGAGAGGAGAAGTTTAGATACTTCATCCTCGGTTAGTGGAATGAAGGAGGAGAGAAGGTTGTTGGCTGTGGGAGAGGTTAGTCTGTGTTCCTGTGTGTGTGAAGCTGAGAACTGACTGCTGATAGTTGTAGTTTTGTTAGTGAAGAAGTTAGCAAAATCATCAGCAGTTAGCGAGGAGGTGGGTGGTGGTTGAGGTGGACAGAGGAGAGAGTTGAATGTCTTGAACAGTGAACGTGTGTTAGAGGCGCAACGTGTGTTTAAAGTTAACTTTAAAACCATTAAAGACAAACCTACTGTGAGCTATGAGGTAGTTAATCAATGCTTTGTTTAAAGCCATCAATCCACACTATTCCAACTTGTTTTTTAAATAATCGTGCTTGACAGTGGAATTCTTGGAGAAAACCTACATTACCCATGATTCTTCAAAGAAATCTCCACCAATCAGAGAACTGAAACAAGTTACTTAATATATACGAATCGCTAAGTAACTATTTAAAGGTACAGTGTCTCACTTCTGCACACTAGCAGTGTCAAGCAAAACTGCAAAAATAATGACTGAAAAATAAAACAAACATTAGTTTCTAGACATTTCTAGATTTGATGCATATCCCTTGCTCATCTTCCACCAGATTTGGCGATGGGTACACCATCATTCTGAGGGTTGCAGGGCCAGATCCTGACCTGCAGCCGGTGATGAAGTTCATTGAGAGCGAGCTGCCGGGCAGCACACTGAAAGAGAAACACAGAAACATGCTACAATACCAGCTTCCCTCCTCCCTCACCTCCCTCTCTCACATCTTCAGCATTCTCGCCAAGAACAAAGAGTTTCTCAGGATAGAGGACTACTCTGTGTCCCAGACCACTCTGGACCAGGTGAGAGGGCATTTCCAACCAACACATATCACAGGCACATTTCGTGTATGTAGTGGAGTGAAGTTAAAAAACAAACAGTCAACGGTTAACACATGGCATTCACAACACATTTCACTTGAAGAGGGAAAGAGACTATTTAGCAGTAAATAATGTAGGGGAGTTGGATTGTGAAAAGTGTTTTGACATTATTGGTGCAATCAATGTGTGCTGCCTGATCTAATATTTTTTGACAGAAAAGTAAAGAATTATATTTTGATTAAAAATAAACTGTACAGTAACATACACAGACACATTGTTTATAAATAAATGTTATTGCTTATATTATGCATAGAGAAATTCCAAGAGGGTCCTCAGGCCCTAATGAAGTCAATCATTTTTATTTCATTTTTTGTCGTTAAAGAGGCAATATTATGCTCTTCTATAAATTCTTGAATTTTGTTTTCAGGGCACTAGAATAGGTTTTCATGCTTGAATATAAAAAACAGGGTTTCTGCATGTTATATGTGGTAAATGTAAGACTTTTTAAGGACCTTTTAAGACCAAGTAAAAAGAAATTTAAGAAATAAATTGAAGGAAACTCAATACGTCAACGTGATCTCTAAATGTAAAGTTCGAGGGAGAAAAACATTGAGTTGTAGCAAAACTTCCTACTGATGTCTAAAAATTTAATTGTCAAGACTTTATTTTCTATTTGTATCAAGTAAATGTATCTTGATTTAAAGATGTTTAAATATTTGTATTGGAAAACAGAACCTATTTTTTGCAATGCATGTAACATTTAATGCCATGACTTCATGAATTTAATACTTTCTGCCCAGATTTAAGACCTTTAAGACTCGCAGAAACACTGAAAAACATATTTTGTTACATATTTGACATTGTTGCAGCTCCTCTCCTTCCAGTCTGTCAGTAAAGCTCTGTTTAGTTCCGCTCTATGAAGCCCCTCCTTCTGAAAAGCACAGAAGTGCGTGTTTCGTAAATGTCAAGCCTCTTACCATAGCTGAAAGTTTGAAAACACACTACTATCGCAACTCAACCAGGCCTTGCCCCTTTATATTTGCGTATGCCTTGGGCATGAATTATTTAAATATTGTGACGTGTATGTTCAATCAATCAAGCAAGCAATCAATCAATCATTTCAGGGAGTTCAGAAACAGTGCCTACTGACCTAGAGAATATCATTTGGAGCGACATTTCATGACTTTTTCATGCTCAAACAGCAACATTACACACTAAAGAAAGTTGAAAACATAAAAAAGCATAATAGGTCCTCTTTAAATATTATGAACTAGTATATTTAGTATATTTTTTTCATGATGTGATTACTCAGTACTCTTCTCCTCAATATACAGGTATTTGTTAACTTTGCCAAGGACCAAAGTGATGACCACTCAGACAGCTCCATTCGTCGTAAAGAGACAGGGGTCAACATGGCCCTTCTGAGCCCTCTGTCTACTAAAGAGAACATGGAAAAACCAATAGAAAGCTTCGTCTGAGCCGGAGTCTCTCTTTACACTACATGTTAACTGGAGCCAGTGGATTCTAGGGGTGTAACGGTTCACAAAATTCACGGTTCGGTTCGATACGATACACTTGTGTCACGGTTCGGTTCGGTACGTTTTCGATAGGCCTACAGCAAAAAGAAAGAAATGCCAGAGAAATTTCCTTGATTTAATTTTTTTTAATTATAATTTTAGTAAAACTAACATCATAAAGTATGATTTTTTTTTTTTACTTTGAGCAATGATGGAGCTATTCTTGACTTTTCTTAGGAGCATATAAAACAAAACGAAATGTTATATTGTTGTAGTTATAAACAAAGTTTAAACAAAGTTTGTAGTTATTTTAGTACAGATTAACATTTGAGGGCAGCAATTGTATTCATAATGTCAAAATAAAACCGACGTAATGTTACTTGAAAGCATTATAAAGCCTACTATTCCTGCCAAACTTCCATGGTTACAGTTAGTGTTACTACAGTAATGCTGAATGTTGCTGATCTGTGGACACTGAATAGTTCATTCATGGCACAATGTTTCTGGTTTCCATGTCAGCGCTGTCTGATCCGTTAATGTGAATGTTTCTCATTAGATCTCACAGCGATTACTTCAATAGCGAATTCAAATGCTTTCTTTATGTCTCAGCGCTGTGTAGTAACAGTGGTGCTTAACCAAGATCGGCTCGCGAAAATGCGCATTGAAAATGCGTAGCAAAAACCGAACCGAAAGCCTCGTACCGAACGGTTCGATACGAATACGTGCATCGTTACACCCCTAGTGGATTCCACTTGTTTCACAATGTTTTTGTGGCCTTTGAACTTCAGACTGCTGTTCTGACCTCTGTCTGAAGATGAACGTCTTCACCGGTCAGCTGAGAGGCAGACACTGCAGACGAGACACTCGATGCAAAAGAAATTGAAAAGACTTCTCTCGTGTTTCTTGCATGGTTGAGTTCCAACCGCGTCAGTCACAATGTTAAACCTGAAGCCATAATTTCTGGTATAGACTGCATGGACTGTATTTTGCGCAGTCGTTGACAGAGATTAATTTTCATTGTCTGAGATAATAGGGCAGATGGAAAAATGCCAATGATTAATAATTCAGGGTCAGTGTATTTGTACTTTTTTCTTAAGACTAGAAGACTGGGAATCACATGCTGAAGAATCATAATTGTTTTCGTGGCCAAAGGCTGAACTGCAAAACTGCAAATTGTACTATGTTAAAATGATTTTGTTTTTAATATGTCTATTTATAAACAAGCAATTGTTTTAGATGTTTAAAAAAGGGGCATTATTTTATAGGCTGTTCTATCCAAGAGTGCCTCAAGTTATCTTGTAAAATAAGAATCTTTGTGCATGGACAAAACAAGGTGATTGATTTTGTAGGTTTTCTCTTTTTTTAAATAAAATAAAGTTTATACAAGTAAGCTTTAAAGTTACACTATGTAACAAATACCTCAGAGTCGTATGAACAACTTAGAAGGAAATCAATTGAAACGTACCGATCATGTGCCTTCTTTAGTAAAAGGGCATTTGAGGTGTCCTTCATTGGATCTCTGGCCATTAAATACAGAAATCCACAAACACAATTTCCAGCTGTATTACATAGCCGTTCAGTACAGTAATGGTGAACTATCCATGCATTCAGTTTGGATTGTTAAATCAGTATTTTGGATCTCATTGGAATAGGTGATAGCAATTTTCACCTTTCATCCAAGCACTTTACTTGCTATGTTAATTTAAAAAAATGATATAGTGCCAATATGTTAGGATCTTTGCACTGGATTTTCCACAGACAATGTTTTTGCTATTTTTCATTTACTGTTTAGTTTTGGTTTGGGTTCTGTCAAAATAATAGAACTAAAAAACAAAAACCTAAAAGTACAAAAAGTCTTAGTACCACAGTGATGTTCCTCATTTAATACCTGTTTACATTTCAAATTAATGGCTGTGGAATGTCTGTTACTTGCCTTGTACATTCACTGTATTTAAACAATAAAACATGACAATCTACAACCCTAATATTTGTTTGATCTGTGACGTCAATTCAATGTATTCATTATTTTCAGTGTCAATCTGTTTCAAATTTAACAAAAAGAAGCACCATAAATGTTATCACTATATCTAATCTATGCAAAATGCAACATAACATTGCTGAAATTAGAATGGTTTTTATTGCCATGGAAGAATTTATTGTAGAAAAGAAATGACATGTACACAGATCTGAGGTTGGAAGTCTTTTTAGTCGTAAATGTAATGCAAAGCATTATTTTGACCCACTATCATTATTTGATCATCTGCAAAAGCTTCAAGGAACTTGCTACAATTAAATCTGTTTATCCGGCCACTTATTTCATTTGCTGCATAAATTAAATCTCATTCCACATTTCCCTGATTGTGGATTCAAACCTCGAGGCCATGTTATTTGATTGGTGAGAAGGTACAGGGGAACATGAGTTTGTTCTTCTGTGACACCAGGTACGCTGCACTCTCCCTTACTGGAGAAAAAAATACAAAAGTAAAAATGAAATGTAATTTTAAAGATGCAAGCATTAAAACATAAAAGTCCCAGAATGCTCTCATAATCACATTACAATATTGTCTGCTGTAATAAGTTGGAAGATTTACCTGCCGCCACTACTCTGGCATCTCCATGAGCTTTTTGGCGCATTGCTGCACGCTGGTCTGCACTCTCATACCACCATAAGACATGCACTGCGTATTGGAAAGAAATATCAGAATATACTGTATATACAAAAAGCAGTTTGAAAACAGATTTACCAAACCACAATCCCATAAAAGCGCTGATGGGAGTGGAAAGTTCTGCTGGGGCGTACATTAAAGAACACAGATGCTGTCAGATCATTTCCATAATGACAAACACAGTCTATCAAGATCAGCGCAAATACGCGTAGGGTCGCAAACAAGCACAGCCGATGGTAATCAGGTGCGGGTGATCTAATAACACAGGCGCAAAGTGGCTTAAGACTTGTTTTTTGGGGGGCATTAAATAATGCCGCAGGTAAATACCAGTAAATTGACTAGCACAAACCTTAGTAAATCAAGTTACATGATTCATTTAAATACTCTCCTTCCACAATTTTTGCATCTGAAAGGGAAACTCCTACAAATGCATATGCAATAAGCTCAGCTGCAAAAATAACCCTGTCCACGTCTTTTCATTGATCATTTTTCAACACCGTGTCTTTGTTAAATCCTGACAGGAGTTTTTTAACAACAAAAGAGGCTGATGGTAAATCTTTACTAATTCTAACACTTAGCTTTGTCAATACACTTGGTCCTGTTTAGTATTATTCATTATATGGTATTATTATAATTACCATTTAAAGTTTTGGGGTCTGTAAGATTTTTTTAATGATCTAAAAAGAAGTCTCTTCTGCCTACCACGGCTGTATTTATTTGATCTAAAATACAATTAAATTAGTAATATTGTTACAATGTAATATATATATATATATATATATATATATATATATATATATATATAGAGAGAGAGAGAGAGAGAGAGAGAGAGAGAGAGAGAGAGAGAGAGAGAGAGAGAGAGAGAGAGAGAGAGAGAGAGAGAGAGAGAGAGACTTCAGAGTCACATTATCCTTCAGAAATGATTCTAATATGCTGATTTTTTTTAAATTCTTTGATGAATATAAAGTTCAAAAGAAGAACATTTATTTGAAATCTAAACAACTTTATAAATGTCTTTACTGTCACTTTTGAGCAATGCATCGTTGCTGAATATAGAGAACGTTTTTCAGAAAAACAGGTACTGACCCCAAACTACTGAATGCTAGTGTATATTTAAATTACAGGTTGTAACTAAAAAAATATATCATAATGATATGACTTGGTAATTCTTTTAAACATATTTGCTTTCTTGCCTAACTCACCTTGATTGAGCGGTCCAAATTCAGAGTGAAAAACCCCAACTGAGTGGGCGTATCCTGATCCCATGTGGGTGCCCACTGCTGCCTGAAACACTTTACCCCACACCGCCGGACCGCCCGGCTTCATCTGGAAGGTGGCTAACTCGAAAACTCCTTCAGAAAACAACACATTTTAACAAACGCTGTTCAGATAAGTACGCCTGGAGTATTTGAAATCTTTATATCTTCTTTTGTGAACAATTTATGCATATTTGTAATGACAGAAGGGGTAAGATTCAGGAAACCATTATGATTGCGGTTCCAATCAAATCAATAAGTTGTTAAGAATTTTTTTTTCTTTGGTTACGTCTTATATCTCCAATAGTATCAAGAGATCAGGAATTGGTGACCCTTTAAAAATCGATGCATGACATGTTAATGCGCATAGTTCACACCTCCGTCTTTGGGTGGCTTCTGAATATTGCTCCAGGGTACGAGGTACGTCACCTCATTATCCTGAGTGCTCAGCATGGGCATCGCTTTAGAGATGTACTGCTCAATCCAGCTGGGGTCCTGAGCCAGGGCTGCCCGCACAGATGCACGCTGGGCATAGCTGTCTAAACAGCATTTTAGCAAAGACAGAAAAGAAGGGTTTGTTGTGGAGTTGTGTGTGGAGCAGCACTATGCCTTTAGATATTTGAAATAAAATATACACATAACATCTTTGGGTCAAAACAGTAAACAATCAATTTTACTAAGAATGTCTAAAAATCATATAAGGAGAAAAACCGGATGTCCAGGCTACTATGGGACACCAGGCAACCCTAAGAAGTAAAGAGTCAGTGTCCTTTGGTCAGTAATTTCAATGTTTTGTTGCATTTTACTTATTTATTAGTCTTATAAAGTTTTTAAAGGGCAGATTGGACATTTAAGAATTCAGTAGTCTTTCTCACCATACTTCCAAATGTGGAAAACCTGATTGAGACCCCCATATTCCACATTCCAGTATCCCACAAGCTCTGAGTGGGCTGTACGCAGGTGGATCTTCTCATTGGTCAGTTTGAGGAAGGCAGCGTTGAGATGGGGCTGGATGTGATATGTGCGAAACTCATAGAAGTTTCCGTGCTGCTGCTGCGATCCGGTGGAGATCGATGCCCTGGGCTGCTCGGAAAATGTAAAACAAACTGCTAGTGACATCATGTGGTCGTTATTGGAACGGTTCAGCTTATAACTCATATTCTACACTTGTCTGAATCTATGATTTCATAAAACGGACTCATTTGAGAAATAGCAGCTTCAGCCTTCTGCTTTTTCCATTTCAATTTACTGAGGTTCAAGTCATTTTTAGGCACATCCCCCCCATCTAAACCCATCAGCACATTTAAAAAACCTTGAAACTGCCATGTCAATCATGTCAAAGATAAACTGTACAAATGTTTATGTTCTACAAGTTCAGAGCAGCCGATTCCCACTTAAGTGCAAAGATCAAACCCTATACCCCTAATGTCCATATGTCCCAAATACTGAATATTTTTTAACAAGACAACTCTACACTTAAAATGAAATTGACATTAATGGCATGTTAAAAGCTAAAAAGATAGATACACTGTCTATAAATATAGAAGGGTCAAAAAGTCTGAATTGGAAATGTGTTTTGTTTTGGTTTTGACATTTAAACATGGAATGCTGTATGTAAATTCCTAAAATATTTAAATAGGTGGGACTTTTAATTTACAAATTTACTTTTAAGTCAGTGAATCAAATAGCAAAATTATGTGAACCCCTTTGCACAAAAGGTCAGATTTTCTTAATATGTCTTAGTAAGATGATAATTTAAATGCTTAGTTTTATGATCAAAGCTCTGTAGTTTATATTGTGTGTGTGGGGGGGGGGGGGCAAAACAATGATTGTGAGATGTACCTATATAAATAAATGTTCCTCAAAGGCCTGATCTATCATATTTTGATACTAGAAAGAAAGCTATACTTAAAGTTAGACTACTATATAAAAATCAGTAAAGATTTCACAGCAAAAAGACACATGTAGCACAGCCTGAAGGGGGCGTTTTTAGAATCACATAATTTTTAGAATTATATAGACGACAATTTATCATTTAAAGTTGTGCTTATAATGCAATTCGTAATTAATGTTTATAGTATCAATGCATTTTCACCTGAAGTCACAGACTTTTGGACCCCCAAATATGCATGAAGAACATGGACCTCCTTGTTTCTATTTGGATTATTAAACTTTTTTGCAGTGATTTTATGCTTTTGTAACTTCTGACAATGCCATGTCCTGAACAATGTAACAGTTGAGTTTCATGATAAATTTGATTGACAATGGGGGCGTCCTCTGACGCACGTTCAAAAACTGGCGTTTGTATTTTAACTCCGTTCAAAAGTCCCAAACATTCAATATCATTAGATTTGTAAACCTACATTGATGAATGTTTCCCCACTGTGTCCTAAATAAAACTTGTGAATGATTATTAAACTCACCGTGGGTCGGTTTTTCAGAGACAGGCAGTGTTTGGCTGCGTGACGTGACGCGTTCCGGAAAATACCGCGTAATTGTATCATTTTTCTCGTCGTGAATCTGGAAGTGCTGTATGGTACCAGCAGCTTGACTGACGTGCCAGATCAGACGTGCAGCCCCGAACGAAGTTCACTCAGAGCCAGTAATACGGAAGCCGAAATGTATCGTTCAAGTTCGCTGCGTTGAAGTGTGCGTTCATCATTTTTATTAATTATTAACATTTAAAACTTTACATTTATAATAATAATAATAATACATATATAGATTTAAAGGTTAGATGTAGGTTTTCAACCTTTGTAAACATTTGAATAGTTTAGATATGGAGCTCTCCTACATATGCTATAATTGTGCGCCTTGTACTACTTTAAATTTAAATGTTAAAAAATGAAGTAGAATATATATTACATTTAAACTTTTATTGTGTCTTTTTAAATAATTTAATACTATTTAGGCTAGGTTTGCCAGAATTTGTCCCAATGCCAGAATTTTCACTTCACACATATGAAGCGTTAAAATAAGGAAAGTTCCACTTTGCACGTTTTCATAAGAGTTTCAGAGATTTTTAAGAGAAAATTCTCTGTATGGGTCAATGTATGGGTTATTGTTTTGTGTCCAAGTGCATTATTTCCTTTTAAAATAATTTGACAAATTCATGACATATATCACTTTATTCTATAAAACCTAAAAAATTTAGTTTGAATTCAAGACCATGTCAATAATACATATTATTTTATGTTTTGTTATCTTAAACCCCAAAAATGTCAGTTTGTGCGACATGTCTGAACAAATGAACAAACTTATAAAACTATTTAAAATTGTGTCTAAATGATAAAAAGTTTAAAACTAAATGGAATCATTTTAGGTTTGAAACATTTCAGTTAACCACATTTAATAAATATCAGTAGTTTTAAAGCTGTTGAGACAAACATGGATCTTTTAGACAAGGTAATAGCAGTAAATATGATAATGCATTGTCCAGAGGAGCTCAACTAATCCTTGTGGCAGAGTGAAAAGGTTTGCTAATTTCAAGTATGGGTATAGGTTTGGTACAATTTCCATGTCATGTGGTACAACTACAGTATCATTGCATACAACTATTGTATGGTTGTACTGGCTGACATAAAAACAGTCAAAAATGATTTTAAACACTGTTATTCAACAACTGAAACTTGTTTAAACACATCTTTTAATGAATATGCATGACATCAGTTTTGAAAAGATTTTTTAAAAACACTATCTTTTTTTAAGCTTTATTTATCAATGACCCGTGCACAATTTTTTTAAATTCAAAAGTCTCTTCAGGCCCATAATCCCGCATTATGTAGTTAATTATTACATTACATAATCATTGTTAACTGCATTCCATGTTTAGTGGAATTCCATTTATTTGGGGCCAATAAACAGGGACACACCTCCCAGACCTGTTTTGAGGGATATTATACAGGCCAATGCATTTTGGATTGTGCTCAGCAATTTTTGGACAGACTGGAATGTTTATCCCTTAATAAAGAGAGAGACAATAGAGAGGCTCTGTTCTCACTGGTGTTGACGCGGGATAGTGGGTAGGTGGGGCGGATGGCCGTTAAAATATCAGCGCCTCTCCTCCTCCTCCTCACTTTCAAACTATATGTTGAGGGTCATCAACAATACAACACTCAGAAGCGAGCTAGAAGTCATCAGTCACTAAAAGCTCTCAGCCTGAATTTACAAATCCAGATTTTTGTTTTGAAATCCAGACTTCCTTCCTTTGAGCATCATGACTGGAACAGCAGTGGTTCTGATGAGCCTGGTCCTCATCCTCTCTGTGGGTAAGTCTCATCATCTGTCATTTTAAAAGAGCTCTGTTATTGTTTTAATCATTGAGGTGTGCCATTTGCAACTAATAACAGCATTGAGATTAATCCAACAGAACCATTTTTTTACAGACGCAGAGGATAAATCAAGACTCTTCCGCAGAGTAAGTCCATTTATGCATTAGAAGATAAACTGGGATGCACAACAGGCATTAACTGTAAGTTGCGTGTGTTTTTAATCCGACAGCCTGCATGTGGAGGACTGAGTGTCAACCAAGCATGTCCTCTCAACTACTCGCCTGTGTGCGGTAATGATGGCATCACATACGTCAATGAATGCACCCTGTGTGTGCAGAGAATGTGAGTCCGTTCCTTTGCTTGAAGGATAACAGCATTACAGTATGATTCTTGCCTATAATCACTCATATTGTTAAGGGCTGTTACTAAGTATTGATGTTGGATAACTGAAAGGGTGTTTGTTTTTTAGGCACACAAATGCAGACATTTTGATTGTGAAAGATGGACGCTGCTGAGGTGGAGGACCTTATGATACCATCACTTCGCTTTTCATATCTATGTTTGTTTAAGAGTGTTGTTTGCTGCTCATCCAGACCAGTTGTGCACTTATCAGTATACCTATACAGTAGATGTGTGAAAGCATACTGCATGTTAAAAATGATAAATACTAGTACTGATATGAATAATGTGTGTCAGTTTATCACTTTTAAGTGACTTTGAGTGAACAGTGCAGTGTGTTTGATTTTCTATTTACTTAATTTTTTTTTCCATCAATACTGTCCTCTTTCTTTCCCAGATAACAGAGAACATTCTCAGAACGTTGGCTATCATTCTGGCAAGGTTCTCTCAAAGTTATGAACAAATGTTCTTCCAGTAACGTTAATAGAATGTATGTTCAAAGTTATCTGGTTTTAAATAACATTGTCAAAACATTAGCACAAAAGTTGTATTATACATCATCATTCATCATTCGTTTTTTTTTTCTCCTGGAAAATATTAGTTGGATGTAAGTCTAATGCTTTTTAAACATTATACCTCAGAGAACATTCAAAAGTAATGTTCCCATAATACTTGCAACTTTTTTAAATAGGGGAAACATTCCCTTAATGTTTTCTCTAACGTTCACAAACCAAGAAAAAGTTTTTAAAACATTTAAAAATCTGGACATTTTGAAGGTTCTGAGAATATTCAGAAATAACGGTTTCATAACTTTAAGGGAACATTTGCAAAACAGCATACATATTTTTGTTAGCTGCATGGGTTAATGTTTTTCAGCTCTTCCATTAAGTTTCTTATTTTTTTTTAGGAACTGATCAGAGTGCACTGTTTCAAGAGTGAAATTTTGAGTTACAGCTTATTTTTCTAAATATGTAAAAAAAAAAAAAACTGACAAAAATGTAAATGTGACATGACATGGCAAACTGTGTTATACCGGTTATCCCTTGATTTTACATTTTTTTTGCTAATAAAATAAACATATTTAGCAAAACAATTGTAAGGTTTCATTTATGTCTTGCTTTTCTTCGCAGCACACTTATTATTATACTGAAAAAGAAACAAAAAGGTTCTGCACACTGGACGCTGCACATTCTTGCACATGATTTTTTAACTTTCATTCAGATCTACCATCAAAACATATCGTTCCACTCAAAATAGCATGTACAGTAATGTTAATTTAATTTTGTATCAGATGCAAGTCTTTAGGCTTTCAAATCTTAGCAGCCTGATGTTTTGTAGGCTCTATAGCGGAACACAATTTTCAGAACTGTATTTTGAGGGACTGTTTAAGGTGACGTACCAATACAATGACCGCTCACTCACATGTGAGTTTTGACACAACATACTTCCGGTTAAGAAATATTGTGTAAACAATACAACGTTACATATTTAATAATACAACGCGTTTTAAGATTTAAGATTAATACCAATAATCTCTCGTTGAAGTTCTTCCTGAGACATGAATATTAAAAATGCGCTTTCTGGATGTCAGCTAACTAGTTAAGCCTCACAAATATTCAGAACTAACAACATTATTTAAGTTAAACTAATTCAATAACTCTTAACTCTGATATCCTTATGCTGAGACTGTTGTCGGTTAACTTTGGAGGGCTTATAAAGCACAAGACACTCTTAAGTCTGACATTTAGCACATCGTCAGTCATGGCCAAAAGCAAATTTGAATACGTGAGAAACTTTGAGCTTGACGACAAATGTTTGAGAAACTGCTATATTGTGGTTCGGCTAGATGGACGCAACTTCCACAAGTAAGTGATTCTGTAATGCTTGCAAAAGGTACAGTTACGATATGCTGTTGTAGTAACGTTACATGTATTAACACTGTCTTATGTATTTAGTTTCGTGGTTTACCGTTCTAAAGACATAGCTTTGTGCTTTAAAGGGATATTTTTCGGAACATTTTACTATTAGTTTAATACCATAATGTCATATAGTTCAGTTGTTTAATTGATTTATAGTGTTAATTAATATATGTATTTTTTTTTTTAAATTAAGCCTTTTGCTATGCAAAAACATTTGTTTTTCTGAGTTGGTTCATGCTCAAAACATGAAATGCGCAAAGAGTTTAATGGGTATGAAACTGAATGTCTAACGAATGTCAAGCATTAAACTAACTGTACGCCGTGTTTCATGGAGGGTAGAACATGCGTGATGACTGAAGGCATTTCCAACATGATCCCCTTGATTGCAGGTTTTCTGATCAGCATAACTTCATTAAACCCAATGATGACAGAGCTCTGGGTTTGATGAGCCGCAGTGCCCGTTCGGTCATGGAGGATCTGGAGGACATCACTATAGCCTATGGACAGAGTGATGAGTTCAGCTTTGTGTTCAAAAGATCAACCACCTGGTTCAAAAGAAGGGCCAGGTATAATTATATGCTAACACGGTGCCTTTGATAAACTTGCAAACTGTGCAATGCATTTCAAAACCGTCTTTTTCAAACACCACAATGGTTGTTAAGGATAATGCAGTCTAGGACAGGGGTTTTCAATTTTTTAGATGCCACGAACCTCCATATATGATCATTTTTATGCGAAGGACCCCATTCTTAAATATAAAAGGCAGCTATACATATTTTTATGTATAAAGACTGAGTTTATAATGTGAAAAAGAAAATATTAGAAATGTGTTAAATACACTGCCCGGACAAAAAAAAAAAAGAAAGTCACTGTTTGGCTTTAAATAGGCAACTGCTTTAAATAGTTTAAATAATTAAGTCTATGATTTGATCATTATTGCTGTGATTATTATATTTCTAGCATGGTGTATGTTTGGCAACAGTTCCTCTAACACTAATTGATGGAGCGTGTAGCTTTTTATTTCTTAAACATCCATGTAGGAAGACACATCATGGCCATATTCCAGGATGACAGTGTCAAGATTCATCAGGCTCAAACTGAAAGAATGGTTGTGAGGAGCATGAAGAATCATTTCCACACATCATTTGGCTCCTCTGATTCCAGAGCTTAAATTCATTGAAAGTCTTTGGGATGTGCTGGAGGAGATTTTACAGAGTGCTGGACTCTTGCATTGCCAATACAAGATCCTGACCAACAACTGATGCACCTATTGATGGAAATAGCATCGCAACATTTATTTCCATCAAGAGGAAGCTACACACTCCATCAATTAGGGTTAGAAGAACTGTTATCAAACATATAACATGCTAGAAGCATAATAATAACTGTAATAATCTAAACATAGACTCTTAAGTATTTGCCTATTTAAATAATCGGTGTATTTAGTTTAAGTTTTTCTATTTACTATAGTATTGTACAGTGTATTTTTAATTTTATTTTTATTTTAACATTTCTTTTTTTTAATTTAACTTATAATTCATTTAATCTAATATTTGTTACATTTTGTATTCATTTATTTATATCAAATTTGTATTTTAATCTCTTTTTTTTCTTATTTATTTATTTAAACATTTTTTACACAGTTTTTTTTTCTTATATACATTTCCATTGACCCCCTAACACTTCCTTGTGGCACCCTTGACCCTGAAAATCACTCATTAAATGTTTTATTTTCTCTCTACAGTAAACTGATGACCCATGTGACATCCCAGTTTTCATCTAGCTTTGTTTTCTATTGGAGGGAGTATTTTGGGGAGCAGCCGCTGCTGTACCCGCCCAGCTTTGATGGCAGGGTGGTGCTGTATCCTACCAACCGTAACCTTAAAGACTATCTAAGCTGGAGACAGGCAGACTGTAAGTTAATGTATTTTGTTGCAGATTTGGGTTGACTGTAACATGTACAAAACATTATAACAGGATGAACTAGATAGATCTGGGCCATTATTTGCAGTTATTTGCACTTCTGCAGTTTAATGTGATTTTTACCCCAAAACTACAACAGACAATAAATAAAAAGTGCATGACAACCTTGTGAGAATATGGTAATAATAACATGCTCGCTTGCTTGTGATGGGGCATTATATGGATAGTTCACCCAAATATGCAAATTCTGTCATAATTTACTCGCCCTGAATTTTCTTTGTTTTGTTGAAAACAAATGAAGATGTTTTGAAGAATGTTGGTAACTAAATAATTGCTGGTCCCCATTGACTTCTATAGTATAAAAAAAAAGGAGTCAATGGGGACCAGAAATTGTTTGGTTACTAACACTCTTCAAAATTGACAGAATTTGCATTTTTGGGTGAACTATCCCTTTAAAAAGTACACATGTGCTATTTGTTATTGTCATAGTATTGTATATTTTTTACTTTGATGCATAAAATATCGATTTTAGAAAATGTAGCTAGACAAGGATTTGGAATTGTTTCACACACATATTTTTTTTATATACGTGTTGTATCTTCTCAGGTCACATTAACAATTTGTACAACACTACGTTTTGGACGCTGGTGCAGAAAGGAGGATTGACCACAACACAGGCGGAAGAGAGACTCAATGTATTCTCAAATATTTATGTTCTCAGTTTTTTTCCCACATTAGTTATATAGGTTTGAAGGATGCTTGTTGTCACTAAAGTACAAGGAAGGTTTCCACCCAAAACAATATAAACATGGAAGTATTTAAATCTGACTAGGTCTAGTCACAATCTCTTTTAGGAATATTACCCAGTAAGCACTTTTGCCCAGATACATAATCTTGCAATATTTAATACTAATATAATACAGAAATGTTTAATTGTTCCTTAATGGATTCATTTCTTTTTTTCCATACAAGTTTAATTAAACATGCCTAATTCTAGTACAATTATTTTGTATATTTACATTCTATAGCTGTAGTGTAATTTACTTAAAGAAACTAAAAAGATGCATAATTTTCCCCACACACAGGGAACACAAGCAGCGGATAAGAACGAGATCTTGTTTTCTGAGTTCAGCATCAATTACAATAATGAATCCTCATTTCACAAAAAAGGCACAACTTTAATATGGGAAAAGGTAAGAGGCAGCTGGATTTTTATTTTTTATTTTTTATTCTCTCATCTCTTTAATGAAATTCTTCTTTCTCAAACTCTTTCCTTCAGGTGACTGAAACCGCAAGTAAACAGATCAAGCAGTCAGATGAAGGAGAGTCAGAAGTTACTGTAACACGGACCAGAAAGAAGGTTACAAGTCATTCCTGTGATATCATTGGAGATCAGTTCTGGGAAGAACATGCAGACATTCTGGAAAGTGACCAGTGTTGATCACACTGTTAAAAAACTCTTTATTTTTCATTTTGGTGTTTAATAAAAAAAATGTTAAAAAAAAAAATGTATTATGTTTTATATGTGTTGTCTTTTTTGGAGGATAAAAAGGTGGCGTTGCCATGTTATTTCCCCCCTAAGATTCCTAGTAGAGATAAGGAGGGATCGTATTCTCTCCTGCAGGATGAGCATCTGTTTTTACCTCACCCCCTCTGTGTGCTGATGACTTTAAAAGTCTGTTTTCTCCAGATTTCAGTGTCTTGATGAATTCCGTATGATAGAATCAACATGGGTACATTTAATGAAGAGCGCATGAAATCAGTACTTTGAAGGGATGTTTCGCTCAAAAAATGAAAATTCTGTCATCAGTTACTCAACCTCAGGTTGTTCCAAATCTGTATGAGTTTCTTTCTTCTGCTGAACACAAGAGAAGATATTTTGAAGAATATGGGTACCCGAACAGCTGCTGGTCCCCATTGGCTTTCATAGTATGGAAAAAGAAATACCATGGAAGTCAATGTGTTTGGTTTGGTAACCTATATTCTTCAAAATGTCTTCTGTGTTCAGCAGAACAGAAGAAAGAAATTCATACAGATTTGGAACAACCTGAGGGTAAGTCATGACAGAATTTTCATTTTTGGGTGAACTATCCTGGGTTCAATACAAATTAAACTCAATCCACAGCACTTGTAGCATAATCCATCATGCTTCATTCATTCATAATGTTGATCACAAAGAGCCAAAATCTAGGTTACTCTTACAATGGAAGAGAGTGGGGCCAGTTTTTGGAGAATTTAAAAGCAGAAATGTGAAGCTTTATTTAAAAGTTTAAAAAGTACTTTTTCTGTTAAAACTTGTGCATTAGAATTCTAAAAATGTAGAACTCTGAATCTAAAAATCAGCTTTTACAGTCTTTTCAGGGTAATAGTGTTATGATGTTACATTGTCATGCTGACAAAAGTTGTAAAATTGAATATAAATTGACTCGGAAAAGGTTAGTATGCAATTTTTATTCAAATTAAACTCATGTTAACACATTTATGTCTTGGCATACTTTTGAAACAATGTTTTCAAACTGGCCCTGTTAACATCCATTGTAAGTGCCTTACTGTAACCCAGATTAAAGTGGAAATAATTTTTTTAACCAACCAATGCTGCTGAATAAGCTTTACTGTGAAGATATTCCTTTAACAACTATGAGTATCAAAGTTTTGACACATCTGAAAATCCCAGAGGATGGTGTGTGTGCTGGTCTTTCCTGTACTTTGATGTTGCATTCAATTATAAGTGACAGAATTATTGTAGGCTGATTGTGAAACCACATCTTCCCTCTGCACTACTCTTTCTATCTGTGCTACTTGTTTTAGAGCCAAGGTGTATATTCTAAAATTACACACAATGTTGTGTTTAGTGTGTAATATGGTATCCCTGACCTCGTTTTCATGCTTAAATTATAACAGTGAATGTACTCCATCACCGTAACAACTGTAAATGCCTTTGAAGACACTTATAGATGGACGGAGATATAGATAGATAGATAGATAGATAGATAGATAGATAGATAGATAGATAGATAGATAGATAGATAGATAGATAGATAGATAGATAGATAGATAGATAGATAGATAGATAGATAGATAGATGATAGATAGATGATGTTTTATGAATGATGGAGGCAGACTGAAGGGGAGGTGCTTGTATCAGGGTGATAGAGGGCTGCAAAGATGCACTCCTCTCACTGCCTCTGTCGGACTCTACAGTCACACATACCGGTGCTGTTCATCATGAATGCTATTCCTAATCGATAATAATTCCTTCTGCACGGCTCATTTATTTCGTGCATTTTTTTTTTTTAAATATTTACATTTAATTTAATTTATGATGCTTCAGGGCGTGTATTTGAATCGCTGCATGGTCGCGGGCGCAGTGCAGTTCCGTTTGTTTTTATTGTTATGTTTTTTTTGTTTACATCTCTCTTTAAGATGCGCTGCACATGGCGACTACACGGGTGAGTCTTATTGTATTATAGTTACAATAAAATAATACCGTTATTGTGTTGGTTTGATTCTTAGCGGTGGAATTGAAGATGCTGCGCGCCGCTTGAACTCGTGCGTTCTCTGAAAATCGTGTCAGATTGATTATTTATTGATCACGTGATTGATTTATTGTACTATTAGATGAACGTTGGCATGGAGACTCATATCGCATCCATGACAACCCGCAGCACTTTATCACTTATCCAGAGTGGATCAGCCCAGCCAGACAAAAAAGATCTCATGTGGCCACCAAGGTAATGTCGAATGCAAATGTAGTTTTGAGAATAGTAGTAGGCTATTGCAACAATGTAGGATACTTGTGCTTATATTTTTAAACTCCTCATTTACAAACTTAATTTGTCATCAAATGGCTTGCTCATATGGGGAACAAACCTATAATACCATTTTGCTTTTCTAATCCAATAAAGTAATATTCCAGTGAAAAGTTGAACTGAAAAAATGTTTTTAAAAGTCTTTGCTATATTGCCCAGCACTGCTGCATGAACTCCATAGCTTTTTGTAAAACCCTGTAATCATGTTATCAAGAATGATTTGAGAATGATTGAAAGATAATCTTGTTTTTATATGGAAGCCAGACTTTTGGACCCACTGTATGTATAATACTTATTATAAACCACTTGTCTCGTTCATAATCTTTTTAATTAAGTATCTATCACCAATTTTGCATAATGTAAATTATTAGGTAATTCTAGATAACCTTATTGATTTCCCTTCCCAGCATCCGTCGGAGGCAGAGGTCAAGATAACTGCGGGAGGAGAAGATCTGATTCTACAACTCCAGAGAAATGAGTGAGTTTGTGCGTGTCTTATAAATAACCATCTCCATTCAGTTTCATCCCCTGCTGTCCTTTACCTCACTGTATCGCCATATATCACTTACCAACTGGAGGTGTCGTGATATATGAAATGCTGTTTTTAGCGCTGCACCAAAAATACACATCTACTGTATGTGGTTTCCCTTTTCATTTTGGCACAAGCGTATGTACATCTGTTGATGGAGAGCGTTTGCACCGCACGAGCATTAAACCATATGGGAATGACATTTGATACTCCTGCTCCAGGACACAGGAAGCTGAGCCTGTCACATGGTTTAGTTTCTGCCCCTGGAGTGCATTGCCATTAGGGATAATTGCACATGATAACAGGTTGACAACCGAATAAACCAGATTGATTATTTCTGAGCTGTATCATTGGCATTAAGTGCTAGTGACAGGACTTTAAAAGACATCCTACTTTGCTGTTCTGTGGCAAGGATTGTGTTGGATGCCTCAGGAAAAGCCAGGGAGCAAGCAGCACAATCCTCTCCTGGAGCCGGTTACACCAGCTGTGTGCTCTTAAAAATAAACAGTTTTCACAGTCATGCCATAGAAGAACCTTTTGGTGAACTGGTCTTAAAAGAAGACCATTGCTTTCCTAGACTGAAGAGCATTTTAATAATCTAATGAGCCACCAATGCCAATAAAGAACCGTTATTTTTAAGAGTGTTAACTGAAATTCCCGGCATTTCAACACAACTTCCACCCACATATTTGAAGGCTGCTATTGGATCATTGAGTGTTAACATCGTATGAACAAAGAGAACAAATGGTGCAACTGAATAAAGTACAGTTTGTTACAAGCTAGTAGTTACTGAGCCTCTAGTGTGGACTTTACAATCCAATTTAAAGGATTAATTCAACCAAAAATTAAAATTATCCCATAATTTACTCACTCTCAAGCCAACCTAGGTGTATATGATAAGGTGTATATGATTATATTAAAAAAATATCCTGGCTCTTCCGAGCTTTATAGTGGGAGTGAATAACTGAGATTTAAATATGGATATTTTTCGTACAAAAACCCATCGCTTTGCTTCAGAAGGCCTTTATTCTTTTATTGGAGCTGTATGAGTTACTTTTATGATGGATGGATGCGCTTTTTTGGGCTTCAGAGCCAGAATATTTTTTAATATAACTCTGAATGTGTTTGGATGAAAGACGATAGTCATATACACCTAGGATACTTGAGGTTGAGTAAATTATGGGATAATTTGAATTTTTGGGTGAACTATCCCTTTAAGAACTTATGAATGGCTGGTGCAACCCTACCCTGGTCTAAGTGGTGTGACTTTAATGAAGGTCCTATCTGGAAATCAGAGCAGATGGAACCAACTGAAGATCCATCCGGAGCACTACTCCATGGGGACAGAGATAACTCTAGGGAACGGCACCCTGCTGATCTAGCCGTTGGTGTGATAAAAACAATCAGCACCGTTTCTCAAGCAGTGTGTCAGTTTGTTTTTGGGAAGTGTGTGGTTTATGATTAACAAGAATTTTGTAATTTTCACAAAATAATATTGAGCAACATCCTAATTCAGAGAGACTGTTATTGCATTTCAATCTGACGTGATGTCAAACTAAAAGAAGTCATGGTGACTGACCAATAGCAGTGTTTTGAAGAGTAGCATCGATAGTTAATGACCATACAAAGTAATATTTGATCAGTTCTGTTGTGTGGGTGGGAGGAAGTATAGAATTACCTGGAAATTCAGCATTTGCAATGCAAGCATATGTCAAGAAAAAGCCACCACTCTTAAAAATAAAGGTCCTTTATTGGCATTGATGGTTCAATGAAGAACCTTTACATCCATGGAAAATTTACTCTGCCCAAAATGGTTCTTTATAGTGGAAAAATATTTTTAAATTATAAAAAATGTTCTTCACACTAAGAAAAAGTGCTTTTTTGGGGTACCAAAAATGGTTATTCTATGGCATCACTGCAAGAACAGTTTATTTTTAAGAGTATATTCAGTATTGGAGTAGCACTGAAATGAGATTTCTCTTTTTGTGGTCCCAGTGTCTTGGCAGCACTATTTTTGTCTGGGTTTGAGCATGATTTTCTTTCATGTGGACTATTTATCGATTAAGGCTGTTGTAAAATGAATGCAGGGTCAGCCATACCTCCCTCATCCCTGCATTCATGACTGAGCAATGAATATTATTACAAGCTGGGTTTAATTGTCTCCTGTGGATAATTTCAATATTTGTGGGACAAGATAAAAGCAAGGAAAATGGTTTCAAAGATATCCATCTCAGTTCAAAGGCTCGGGTTAATACTAATTGAGGTCAAGTGTAGTCATTAATTATTTTTCTGTCTTTCTCGTGTTATTTCTCCCTCTCTTTACACTTTTAACCTCCGTCTACACCCCATGGGTCACCCAGTGGGAAAAACAGTCCATGCTAATTAGGTTTCTTGATGATTTTGACTACAGGAAAATTTTGCCAGAAATTTCCGCTTGTCTCCCATCAAACTGCCACTGCGTAGTCGTTTATAATCTTTTACATGTAGAAGTGATAAATCTTAACAGTTAAATCCAGTTATTGACTTTTTTAGGTTTATGTGCGTATTATATTCCTCATCATCATATCTGTATTTTACAAATAACACGTTAAATACAGAAGCACTGCAAAGACAGCATTTTTTTTAACTTGCATAAAGACCAGAATGTCATAGAAAGACCAATAACACCGTAGAAACCCAAAACAACCAGTGTTTTAATATTATTTACTATTATAGTATTTATTAATATTTTGAATTTACTTTTATTTTTATATTTTTAGTTTTCATTTTAGTTTAAGTCAGCCAGAAGTTGAACACCCTAGAAATCACAAAGAATTCAATTTTCACGTGTTTGCAAAGCACGTTTAGCCACAATCTTGAAACATGCTCCATAATGTAGGTTATAACTTATTATAATTATAATTATTAAATTACTAATGCTGATACACTGTCAGAAAAAAAGGTACAAAAGCTGTCACTAGGCCAGTACCTTTTCAAGAGATACATATTAGTACCTAAAGTGTACATATTGGTATACCTAAAAGGAACAAAAGTGTACCTTTTGAAAAGGTACCTCCCCAGTGATGTCCTCAGAGTGTGTGTGTGAAGTTTAAGCACAAAATACCTCACAGATATTTTTATATAGCATGTTAAAGTTGTCACTTTTTGAGGGTTAGCAAAAATGCACCGTTTTGTGCCTGGCCCTTTAAATGCAAATGAGCTGCTCCAGAGGGCGGTGTGTTAGCAGCTGCGATTACCTCACGCAGACACACTAAAATGCCAGAAACTGTTCTGCTTTTAATATTAAAACGGAGTCAGACAAAGATGGAGAGACTCAAGAGAGTGACAGAGTGAGGTAAGGGTGAATGCCATGGGCAGGGTGAATGCACATAAAGCGTCTGGCCCTGATGGCATTCCAGGCCGAGTGCTTAGGGTATGCGCTGAACAGCTGGCAGATGTCTTCACCAATATTTTTAACCTCTCTCTGGCCCAGGCCATTGTTCCGACCTGTTTCAAAACAACCACTATTGTGCCAGTACAAAAACATGGAGCTGGACTGGCCCTTAATGACTTTCGTCCTGTTGCCCTCACGCCGATTATCGCCAAGTGTTTTGAGAGGCTGGTTCTCTCCCATCTGAAAAAGTGCCTGCCCCCAACACTTGACCCATTTCAGTTCGCCTACAAATCCAACAGGTCAACTGAAGATGCCATTGCCTCAGATCTCCACACTTCTTTGAATCATCTGGATAAAAGCAATACATATGTTAGAATGTTATTTATTGATTTTAGTTCTGCTTTTAATACTGTGATCCCATCCAAGTTAATCTCGAAGCTCACTGATCTTAGCATCAGCCCTTCCCTCTGCAACTGGATCCTGGACTTCCTCACTAACAGACTACAGTCTGTTAGGATCGACAGCCATCACTCCTCTATTCTCGCCTTGAACACTGGTGTACCACAGGGCTGTGTTCTGAGCCCAATCCTCTACTCTCTCTTTACCCACAACTGCCAACCTGAGCATGTCTCAAACTCCATAATAAAGTTTGCAGATGATATCACTGTGGTAGGCCTGGTCAGTGGTAATAATGAAGATGCCTACAGAGAAGAGGTTTAGCACCTGGTAGAGTGGTGTGCAACCAATAATCTTATACTCAATACCCAGAAAACCAAGGAGCTGATTGTGGACTATCGGTGGACTAAGAAAGGCTACACACGCACTCCTATGTATATTAATGGGTCTCAAGTGTAACGAGTGACTAGTTTCAAATTTCTGAGGATTTTACCTGGACCATCAACACTTCTAGTCTCATTAAAAAGGCACAACAGCACCTCTACTTCCTTAGGAAATTAAAGAAAGCCCATCTGTCCCCTACTATACTGCAGAACTTCTACCTATGTGTAATTCAAAGCATCCTAATAAACTGCATCACAGTGTGGTATGGCAACTGCACTGTCTCAGACCAGAAAGCCCACCAACGTGTGGTCAAAATGGCCCAAAATATTATTGGTGCTAAATTGCCCTCGATGCAAGACATTTACCTCCAGCGATGCCTACGAAGGGTAAGATGCATTATCAAAGACACTTCTCATCCCACCCATGGACTATTTACTCTTCTCCCATCTGGGAGACGATATAGGAGCTTTCCCTGTGGCACGAGCAGATTCAGAAACAGTTTCTGCCCATCTGCGGTAAAGATACTAAACACTACACTAAATATGAGAAACACTACATCCAACTCAGACCTTGTTCAATAGGGAAAAGGGAGGCAATAATTTTTCTCTTGTATTTTACCATCTGATGCCATCTTGCACTGCTGTGGTCACTGGCCAGTTACATATACTCCAACCTCCAATTTTGAGACATTGCATTGAGCTGGTCTCTGCAACTGGTCTTTATTAGCTTTTTTTAAGAAATGTTTCTTTTTAAATTATTACTACTGTTTGCATTCCTGGTCAGATGCTAACTATGTTTCATTGGCTCTGTACTTGTATTTTGTCAATGACAATAAAGTGAATCTGAATCTGAATCTGAAGAAGAAGTGACGACATGTAGAATGCAACAGAACGTCTCTGAATAGTTAGTTGATGAATTTATGTTGCTGATGTGGAGTTAACTTTCTTCAATTAGTATATTCTGTCATGATAATCTATAAATCACTCGTATTGGAACTGTTGTGAGATGCACACAGAGTGACTTTCTATTGCACGTGAAAAGAAGGATGCTAAAGTTTGAGCTGACTCACAAATGTCCTCTTATACAACAACTTTTCCTCTTCTCAACATGGACTGCGTGTTCTGGGGGCGGGGTTTATGTACATTTTAGGGTTGGTGATGTCACTAACCCGGGAGGAATGTCGTGTAGTTCCTACCAGATGTTTGTTGTAGTCCTTTTCTTTAAAAGCAAATATCTCCCTTTGCTTTGAACTTTGAGTATTGTAACTTTGCAGATGTTGTTTATGCTCAAACAGCAACATTTCACACTAGCTAAAGTTAGAAAAGTGAAATCGTGTTTTACCACCTATTTAAGGATTTTGTAACTGTAGTATGTTTGATTTCAGGGGAATAGCTGGCTGTCAGTGATGTAAATAATAAAGATTTTCTGCTTTTCTTGTTCTTGTTTAGTTGTAGGCCTACTTCTCTTTCACCCTGTTTAAAACGGAGCGCTCATGCATAGAATTTCAAAAAGCAGCTGTGAGTCCCTAGGCATCTGTAGTCAGTGGCCGTCTTCCAGGATAGATCCATCACAGTCTGAAAGAGAAAGCTTGGGTGTGTGTGTTGCTGTAGACTCCTGGCTTTTATCCTAATGAATGTTTGCCCTCATGGACCCCGAGGAGGGGAATGGGATTAAGATCCAGGCAGGGCACTGCTGATTCAGGTCTTCTGAGGGTGTTGAGACTGGGGTTTTGTGACTTGAGTGTCAGGGGACTGTTTGGGGAGATCTCATTTAGGGTTTTCTGAAGTAGCAGAGAGCTGCACAACTCTCTTGAGTCCTCATTTTCTTTTGCACTCATATGCATTAGCATGATTCTTAACAGACTCAAGACTATGTCTGCTGACCTGCCGGTGAAGCTTTTTTACTCTATATCACTCCTGTATTTCTGTCCGTTTTCTAACAGATCTCAGAGGAAACATTAGTCTATGGTCTGAGTCTGACGCCATGTCCTCCCTAATATTTTCAGTCATAATGTTGGCTTGTGTCATCATAATGAAATGTCATTCACAAACATTTTACTTCTGTAATGTGACATATTTTTGAATGAAATAGAAATGATTTAGAGCAGGACTTCTCCATCTGGAGTTGACTCAGGTAATTGCCAGTTCGAGTTATTTAAATGAAATATTTGGAAGACAGACAATTGTGCACTGGTGAATCAAGTCCGGGAATGTGCATTAACCCTGTAAAGCCTGACATATGAAATAATAGTCAGAAAAACTTGTTGTTCAGGATTATATTTGATACATTAGGCTTTTGTTGTTCATAGTGTAACATAGGAGAATATGGAGCACATACTCGAGAAGGGAAAAAACATGTCAGTTTTAATCAGAGGCCGAAACAGCAAAAATATATAATTTGGTGAAGATGTTATTTGTGGTCGAAAAGTAAGAAGAAATGTATATAGATCAATGGCTTATCCTACTTTCTAAAAAACAGACAACAGAAGGCATGTATTAGATTACATTTTTTTCAGCAAAATGTATGATACAGTAGGCAAATAGGGTCAATATTGATTTCATGTGGACTTAAATGTGTGCCTACTGCATTCTTTTGCTTGTGTTTATTTTCTTATACTTGCATTGGCTTATTTGACTTTCACATGACCCCTCTGGGAGGCTGACGGGCTGTCAGTTAGAGGGCAGACCATTCAGACAGGCTTTTAGGCTCTGATACGCTCTGAAACAGAGCAATAAAAGCCCCTCCATTACGGCAATGGCCGAGGCAATGCCCCCAATTACATCATCCTCCCCTCCAGCCTGTCTCCTCTTCTCTTTTTGCCCTTTCCAATCATTCTCTGTCTGTTCGTGATGTCCTTATTTCATCTTTCTCTCTCCCTCCTCCATCTAGAGTGATGTCATTTGATACGAGGAGAAAATGCAGCCTGCTGACCCTTGAGACGCAGCTCGTCTGTGCTGAAATGAGCTCTTTGTTTCTGCTGCTGCCAAACGGCCGTGTCTCACACACACAGCTCTTCATCATCTGTCGGGCCTCGTGCCAAAGCTTTTAGTGCTCTGTGTGGGTATTTTGCATCTTTGTGGGGTAATTTATAAAATTATTTTCCCTTATTATACAGAGGGAAGGAGAAAGAACGATTATTTATTAACATTATTAATGTGAAGTTAGGGTACAAAATGCTAAATTGCATACAATCGTGTTTCAATCAATTTTCACCAAAAGTTTGCCACGTTGGGTTTCCAGAACACTATATTTTTCTCTAAGGGCTTTTATTATTCTGTGCCTAGGATTTAACCCTGTAAAGCCTGATGTTGAGTATCATATTTGATACACCAGGCTTTTATGACTAGTAGAAGAATATGTCGCTCATAGTTGAGGAGGAAAAAACATTTAACTTTTATTCAGAGTCTCAAACTTATCACAAATATACCTACAATTTGATGCAGTTGCTTATATGGCCAAAAAGTAATTCTTAATTTCGATGAGATTCTTATAAAAGTATAAAATGTACATAAATTTAAGATGTTGTTCTATATCTTCCAAAAATATGTCTGAGTAAGATGAAATTTAAATGCTTAGTTTTATAATCAAAGCAATGTAGTTTTTATTGTGGGGGCCAAAACTTATTATGCAATACTTTTCAATGATGGAAAGATGTACAAAATATTCCTCAAAAACCTGATGTATCGACATTCACATTTATTTATTTTTTTAATAATGATGGATAATCAAAGTTGCTTTAGTCCGGTAAGTGTTCATCTTGAAATATTACTGACATTATTAATATTATTATTATGGCTACTTTATAAAAATCTGTAAATATTTCATAGCATAAAAACAATGTTCAATAATCCCATTTTCATAGGGACAAAGAATATATTTTTGTTAAAGATAAAGTGAAATGCAATATCATTTTGGGTCAGAAATATTAATGAGCGTTCACGACCATTGGCAAGTTAGGAGAAACATTATTCAATGACTCCTTGTTAGTTCGCTAGTTTGGACCACAATCAAAATCTCTGCATGGTCTATTTTTGCCAGGTCTTGTTTTATAGGTGTCTTTCCATAAGTGTTTGTAATCGTGTAGCTAAAACAACTGCCAAGTTACAACTTACAATTTCTGTTAATCGCCCACCAAGTATGTGCTACATCATTCTTCCTGTCAGTAAAATAATACCTATTTCTGTCTCACTCACTCAGTGTTTCCAGAGCCTAAGGGACTATAGCGTCATGCTCAGCCAGCGTCAGTTTATTGTTAATTTATGAGTTATTTGGTTGGCCCTGTGGCTGCTTGTGGCTGGGTTTAATATAGCAACACATTTTAGGTCATTGGGTGGCGGTGTGGCTTGTTTTAGTTCCCTCTGTGACTGCTCGGCAGATTGGATCAACAGGCATGCATTGTTTGAGAGGGTGTCGGATACACTCAAGAACCCCCTATCCTACTGCCCCTAATTCTGTCCTGAGTGCTTTAAAGGCCTTGCTGGTGTTCACTGTGTCATGAAAAGTTCTGACGTGGCATATTGTGTCTGTCAAAAACTGAGTGTGCCTCCAGTAAATGTCGTGTCTATAATAGTCTTTGTCTGTTTAAAAGAGTGGAAATGGGATTTAAACTGTTACAATGTATGTTGATGCTACTAAATATGCTCATATGACCTTAAAGGACCCTGTGTGCTAGTATTTATACTTGTAGCATGTATTTATTTTAAAGGCCCTACATATACCAGAATGCCCGTATGACCAGCATGTCTCTGAGGGGCTCTTTGCACTCGTGTCCATGACACTTTTTCTGCCTGGCAGAGATCCAGGGTCCTGCAGGCCCACTGCAGACTTGTTCAGTCTGGTGGGTGTTCCTGCGTGGGGGTGACGGAGGTCGCAGCCCAGTAGGTCTGGACTGTGTCCAGAGCAAGTGTTGTTGGGCCCACTAATTTAAACAAAGAGAGACAGACGCTTTAGATTTATAGGTGTGTGTGTGTGTGTGTGTGTGTGTGTGTGTAAGAGAATAAGAGGCAGAATGACACCACAATGTGTAGTTAGATATAGATTGAGCAAGTCAAATTGTCACATCAAAAATATTTTTAGCGGTAGCAGACTGTTTCAGTTCCCATTTTGAACTGAAAATGATTCGATTTTACATGTGTTCACAATTACATCATTTATTTTTTTAATATAAAGGATACAAAAAGTGTTGCAAACACACTAATTAAACATATGCACTGACAGAAATTAGAAAATTCTCATTTAAAAATTGAATAAAAGAATTGATTTGTGTGTGCCATGGTTGCAGGTAAGGAGAGTTGAAGCGTGGGTCTATTTGCAAAGAAGTATAGTTGAATAGTTGAGGTATAGTTGAAACAAAAATGAATATACTTTTTACTCTCCTAAGAAGGAAAGTATTTATATTTTGCTTTGTTAAACCCATAAATCAGAATATAAATTTGAATGGGTTGTAGACAGTATTAATCATTTGTAGTGTCTAATGATATTTATGGTATTGTAGTAACACTTTATAATGAGGCTTCATTTGTTAACATTAGTACCTACAATAGTTAACATGAACTAACAATTAAAATACTTCTAAAGCATTTATTAATCTGAGTTAATGTTAATTTTAACATTATCTAATACATTATTAAAAAGTATTAAAAGTAGAATCTGTTAACATTTTTTAATGGACCTGAGTATACAGCTGTATTTTAATTGGTTAACGTTTACAAAAAATAATAAATGTTGTAACAAATGAATTGCTCATTATTAGTTAAGTTTTGGTTGATGCATAACTAACTATATTAATGGGACAATAGTAATTGTATCCACTTAATGTTATCCAATATCCATTATCATGTTAATAGAAACACGTGTTGCTGGTGTCTGTGAAGGGGTAGTCGTGCCTTTTTAATTAGGATGTGGGGGAAACATAACAAAAGAAATCATCATAATCTCTTATTTTTGTATGACACAGTACTATGTCTTTAAAGTATACAGCTAAGCTGTAGCTAAGAACATATTTGAGTGTGATGCAGTCATTGTGAAAATCGTTTGTTAGGAGAAAATTAATATTTAGGACCAGTTTAGCACTTAGTGGTCTTGTTTCAACCTTTAAAGAGAAAGAGTATATGCACAATAAACAGACTGTTCTCAGACTGTAAGCACACTTACTGTGGATCTCTGATTCTCAAAGCATTCAGCCACTTTAGATGAATCTTTGATGAGCTCAAGGTCATTAAGGGAAATAGACTTCACACTGTCTGCCATTTTCTGTGCAGACATCTTTGGAAAACTCAATATAACCAGTAAGACCTCTTGGTTTCTTCTCTCCAAATAACCTGCATATGATAAGTACCAAATCCTGATTCATGTTGGACCCCAGAGAATGGAAACAAGTTTGAAGTGTTTATGTTATTCCTTTTTGGAAGTGATAGAAGCTGTCTGGTTACCAGCTGTGCATATTAAATGTATAGCAGAATTATTTTGTCTTTTTTTGTGTGTTCTTCTCTAAGGGAGCTGTTCTCCTCTGAATATCAGGAGATATGGTATGATCCAAATGGAAACCGTCAGTTTTCCAGGCCTTCCAACAGGGTGAGTGTAAGAGATATTCCAGAATCATTCACTTCTAAATAGCATGTGAATAGTTCATATTGTAGTCATCTTATGATAAACCATGTTGTCATATATATATATGACATGGGATATATATATATGTATATATGTGTAGGGAAACCTGGGTCAGGTATTCAAAAATTAGTAATTGATTAATTAATAATTATTCATACGGGTGGACCCAGATAATCATACATGTTAAATCTCCCAAAAAGGGATAATATTTTTCCTGCATCTGTAATCATACGTGTACATAGAAAATTAATCACAAGGGATTATGATTAATGGCATATGTAAACTACTGTATATTTTACAGACAGGTTATTATCAGCTCAATTGTATATTAATACTTAATCACAACGGATTATAATTAAATATTTAATTTATCAATTATGTCTATCATGGATCTATCGTCAGGATAATCTTAAAGGGGACTAACTTAGAATCGAATCATCTGTTTGTCCAGCAAACCTGATCATTCGATCTAATCAAACCTCACCAAATTGATCCTACTTATAGACTTTCAAGAGAAGTTATCCCTCTGGCCACAAGGGACAACCTTCCTGGTCTATAACGATACTGTTTAAGTATCAATAAATGTTGTTAAGCACGTAGCTTTGGATCTTTATACATTAAAGGGACTTGAATGAGCAAAGACAGAAATCAATAAATGAATATAATGCATTTAATAAAGAAAAACTATGTATACAATTACTAACGTTTCAATAAATGTATTTACAAACACAATAATGGCAACGGCCCAATGAAAGAGAAAGCATCAATAAAGAGAGAGAGAGAGAGAGAGAGAGAGAGAGAGAGAGAGAGAGAGAGAGAGAGAGAGAGAGAGAGAGAGAGAGAGAGAGAGAGAGAGAGAGAGAGAGAGAGAGAGAATCTGGAAGGAACAGTGGCAAATTACAGACCTTAAAACCTTTGAGGGACAACACGGGAAACACATCTTAATGCTCTTAAAGCCCGGTGCGAATACGTGCACTGGTTCGTTGTGTGGCTGCTTCGAAGGCACGTGGATGTGTTCCGTTGAAGAGTCACGTGGCCTGCGGATGGGTCCAGAGCGCGCACTTTCGAACGAAGGCTTAAAGGTCTCGGACGTAAAATTACCAAAGAAACGATTCAGGCTAAGTTCACTTACTCGTCTGAGGAAATGAACAAAGTAGAAAGGAAAAATAAAACTTAAACAAACAAAAGAAAAAGATCCCCGGAGGGAGATCACGAAGGAGTTACATGGTGATGCGAGTAAGAGGAGGAGGAGAGCGAGAGAGAGAGAGAGGGAGAGAGAGAGATCCTTGAGGATCACAGTTTTGCAAAATTCACCTGGACAAAACCCTCTGAGAGACCACAAGAAATTAACATCACCCTAAACGGGAGTAAGCAAATAGTAATGCTATGAAAGCTTAGTAAGCGAAATACTTGCATATAGCTCTTTTTGTGTGGCTCATATGAAGGCGGCGTGTGTGTATCAATCCTGGGAGTGTCACGTGTTCACTCGTTCTTCCAGAGCGAGCCAAGCGCGGCGATTTTGAATGTCCGTTTGAGGTGAAGTTGCCGGTTGAGGATTCAGGCTAAGTTCATTTCACTTATCGGTGTAAATGAACAAAGGAGAATTCGAAAATGGAAAATAAAAGACTTAAAGAAACAAAAGAAAAGATCCCCTGAGGGAGAATCGCGGATCCGTTACATGATGCTAGGAGGAAGAGAGAGGGTAAGAGCCTGAGAGATTGGAGGTTCAGTTCTCTTAAACGAACTGAAATCCACGCCTCTCTGGAGCGAACTGGCCAATGGCATGCACCTTGGTGGCAGAATTCTCTTAGTCTTGTCGGAAGTCGATTTATGACAGTGTCAGAATTGGTCCTTCCTATCCCAAAAAGCTGGTGCACATAGAATCATACACTTTACTGTAATCTTCTGTATCTGACCAAATCAATTGGACCGAGAGAATTAAAACGGTACCAAACAAAACATGTACACATAATAGGAATACAAAGATACATCTTTCTGCATAATTACACATACTTATGTTTAATTTAATACTACGATAAAATCACAGATATCCCACTATGACGTTGGTAAGCAGGTCCACTTGAAAACATCTCAACTATATCTCGGTGAAGTCTTTATATGAGGAGTTTAATGAAAGATTTGTGTGTGTGTGTGTGTGTGTGTGTGTGTGTGTGTGTGTGTGTGTGTGTGTGCGTGTGCGTGTGCGTGCGTGTGCGTGTGTGTGTGTGTGTGTGTGTGTGTGTGTGTGTGTGTGTGTGTGTGTGTGTGATGGAATGTCTTCACCCTGAGTTCTCTCTTGCCGGAAGGGGGGTAGTTGGGTGATAAACATCTCTGTGAAGCTCCTGTCTTGTTGTCTGTTAAACCTCTGGGTGCCATAAAACTTGTCATCAAAATCATCTATGGTAAACTGGCTGGAGTCTAATTTACCTCCATGAGTCCAACGTTTAAAAGCTTTTTCAAATGTTTTGGACTGCATGAGTCAATCTGACATGGTCCAGAAACCTTACATGTACGATATACATACAGGGGTTGGACAATGAAACTGAAACACCTGGTTTTAGACCACAATAATTTATTAGCATAGTGTAGGGCCACCTTTTTGCAGCCAATACAGCATCAGTTCATATTGGGAATGACAGAAACAATTCCTTCACAGTGGCTAGAGGGATTTCCTCACACGCTTTGGAAACGCTCCTCCAAAACACCCCAAAGTGGCAAAAAAAAAATTTTTTTTAGATCTGGTGACTGTACAGGCCATGGGAGATGTTTAACTTCACCTTCATGTTCATCAAATTACTTAAACACTGCCCCACCTTCAGGGTACAATATTTGAATGATTGTGTGCACATGGTCCCCCAGAATGGTTCGCAGAGTGACTCTCCCATCAAGCACAAGTAGTGGGCGTATAGGCAATGCCATGATATTGAAGCCCAAACCATCAGTGATCCACCCCGTGCTTCAGTCTGGGCAGCAACAGTCCAGGTGTTAAGCTTCTTTGGGGCTTCTCCACCTCGTAACTCTCTCGGATGTGGAAAAGACAGTGAAGGTGGACTCATTAGAGAGCAATACATGTTTCACATTGTCCACAGCCCAAGATTTCCTCTGCTGGCACCATTGGAATTGACGCTTGGCCTTGGCATGAGTGACCAAAGTTTTGGCTATAGCAGCCCGACCATGAATATTGACCCCGTGGAGCTCCTGACAAACAGTTTTGGTGTGAACAGGAAAGTTGAGGTGCACATTTATTTCTGCAGTGATTTGGGCAGCTGAGGTTTTATGTTTTTTGGCCTCCCTTTCAGACGGCTTCCTCTTGCGTCAACAGTCAATCCTGTTGCATGTGGTTCGTCCTACTTGGTGCCGGTGGTATGCTGACATTACCCTGGATAACATAACTCTCGATACACCACAGAGACTGGTCACAGATCAGCCAGCGAGCCGCGCTCCAACAATTTGTCCTCTTTGCACTAATACAAAGACTTTGTGTCTCCTATTATGTTTTGTGAATTGCAATATTTTATGTACAACTGTGCTATTGCTCTGGTAATTCAACCTTCACATTCTGCTCTTACCGATGGAATGTAAAATTAGTGAAGATGAGGCCACGCATATATATAGGCGTAAAACCTCCAATGCTATATTGGCCAATGCTTTAGTGTCCAAACCCAGTATATATATATATAGTACTTCCAAACCTCCTTTCCTCTAATGTTATACTTACAGTATATTATGTTATCTTGGTTTCAGGATCACTGTTATTATCATGGGTCAGTCAAGGGCATCCAGGGGTCTAGCCTCGTCATCAGCACCTGTGCTGGATTCAGGTAAGAACCACAGCAGATCTGCATGTGTATTGTGTGAAAACATATATTTATTTAATTACATGTTTTTATTTTACATGTTCAATGGATTTTTAATTTAGAGGCTTGTAATGTAATACTTGTTCTGTAACTAGACACATTTTTATTGGAAGAGCCACATGTAAATGCACAGTACTTGGCTTATTTTATTATAATTTTATATTGACAACAGTGTAACGACTGAGACAATCAGACACATAGCTATTTGTTACATTTAACCAATAAGATTCAACGCCCACTCTTAGGAATGAAACATCCCACCAAAAGAGACAAGGGAGTAGGAAAGGTTTCAGTCGCCACCACGATGATCAGATAAGATGTCTTTATTGCTGTAAAAAATGTGGTCATGTGGTCAAGACTTAGGCCTTAGGAAAGACCTTAAAACAGACTTTCCTGTATTCATTTATAGACGAACTGATCTATAAATGAACATGCATCCCAGAACATTTTGTGAATGATGTACTGTCTTGTGTAATGTCTTTTAATACTATTATTTTTTGATACTGTGTATTTTACAATAGAGTCAATGGTCAATGTAACCTCACCTATACCATGTTTAGTTTCTATAAATTGGTACTTTGAAGATTGAAATGATCGTGTAAATGATATGTTGATAACTGCACACCATGTTAGTATTACAAGAATCTTTCATAGTTTTTTCATCAGCAACCAATCCAGCTGCACATGCAAATGAGCACGCTTGAAACAAAAGATCCATAAATGGCCAACAGAAGAATGCAAAGGCCATGGAAGTATACATTTCATGAAGTGCTCTGAAAATAATATGCTGATGGTTCTTTTCATAATTAGATGGATCTTTTCCATAGTTCCATTTCCTGCTTCCGGTGTCATACTGTCACTTACCATTTTTATGTGTATGTGTGTTTCGATTAGTAGACGTTTGTAATTTAGTTATTTAAAACTTTTGCACAATACATATTTGGTTCTGATTCTCTGCTTGCAACCAATTTTATTTTACGATTTCGTCTTTGACTACAGGCTCTTAGTAGTTCTGTACAGTAAGAAAGAAATTTATCTTCCCTAGAAATGAACATTTTTTAGAATTAATAAACAATTAACACTGAGTGTTCACGGGACGAACAATTTGATTGATTGTAATATTACAGATCCAAATATTCATAATTCATTATTACAAGTATGTTTGATTATTAATATTTATTTTGAGCTAATTTGCTACAACAGTTTTTTTTTTTTTTTTTTTTTACATTATTGCAATTCATTTTGGGGCCACTAGTGGTTCTGAAATGACACTCTCCACCTTAAACCGAGGTAAAATCATAACCCATGGCCTCTTGTGGTCTAGCCTATAGCTTAATTTTCTTATTAATTCATGATATTTTTCTGAACAAAAACAATTATTTCATTTTATTCTTTAGTTCATCAGTGTTATTATTATCATGCAAAACTGTCTTTTATGGTTAGTAATTGTGACTTTCGCAAAACCATTTTAGTCCCATTTTCTGTCAGACTCTAGTGTTTAGTGATATGACTTTGCATCATGAGAACTTGTCTTTGTTGTGCAAAAGTTCCAGTTTATTAGCCCAGGAAGTGAGTTCAGCGAGTTCATTGTAGCAGAGTGGCCGGGTCTCTGGGTTTCTGAGTGGGCCGAGGGTAGATGTATGAAGTCCTGCTGAGCTCCAACTCGTTCAGAGACTACATTTCCTGTCTGAACAGACACACATTGACTGATATCCTAAAAGATCGATGAGCCAGCACAGCTTGAGTGAGTTGGTTTGGATTAGAGATGGGAAAAACTTGAGAATTGTATAGAGTATACACACGTCCTTCCAGATGAATTACACAGCTGCGGTGTACGATTCCACTAAATGAGCACCATGAAAACTTTTTGTCTAGAGTTATTTGTATCATTTAACAGATGTGTTGGCATGTCTTTAGTTGCCATTCAAGAAATCTTGTTAATGTCATTGAGTATTCTTTATCTTTGCTGGATGCCTGTTCCTACAGAAAGTAGCAACTTTCACTATTCATAGACAGTTAATATTCACATAATATTGCCATGTAACTGTAAGTTTGTTGGTTCGTCGTAATATTTGGTTTGAGTTCTTTTTGTGCCTTGCATATTGTTGTGCATTTCTGCAGTGGAAGCATTTTCATTGATAGTTGGGCGTCCCTGTACATCTGTGAAGTGTTGTGTGTGTAACTAGGCTGGTGTTTGGAGAATACTTGTATATCCAGGAAGCAAGGAAATCTGTTTTTGCTTAAATAAACCAGTTCAGCATAAAGACAAGTTGGCTATCAATTCAGTTTTATTCCCTTTTTTCTTCCCCCTCCCATCCGGGATAAAGATCATTTTGTGTAGTGAAGCTGCTTCCCGTGTAAAACCCATCAGAGAGGTCTCCATCCTGTAGGCCGGTTTAAATGTCCATGACTCTGATTTTCCACTTGATCATTGAAATTTAAAGATTCTTGTGATGGACATGTTGTCTTCTTATATCCCCAGGGGCATGATAACAGTTAATAACAGCGTGAGCTACATGATCGAACCGCTAGCTAACCAAACACACTCTCAGGGACATGCGGTATACAACGCTCAGAGCCTGAAACTGCCAGCGGGCACCTGCGGACACCACCACGGAGCCGGGAATCACACGGAAAGCCTTCAAGAGCTGATTGATTTCATGGCAAAGCCTCAGCAGACCAATAGGGTGAGATCATGGTATTGTTGTGCAAGAACACTTCACCCAAAGTCAAACTAGAGATCCTCTCGGATCAGTGTACGTTTAATTTGAAGAAGCTCACTGTCTAACTTTTTGTTGCTTCACCATCAAAAAAGTTCAGCACTTGGTGTGAGTATGGTTTTGGTGCCCATGGTGTTTTTCAAAGCATTGAAAGCACAGTTCCGATGTTTTTTGTTGTTCAAAGTATTTTAGAGAAACTAATATGTAACACAAAATGAATCTAGCATGAAAAGTAGCTAGTTTTAGAAACAATAAATATATGTGTACCCCTTAAAATGGTGAATTTGGCCTGTGCCACCTCAGAGGTCCTGACCTTCTAGATCCAACAATTTAAATGTTTATTCCCATGTACAATTTTGAATAGGCCTATATTTCAAAATATACAGAAATGGATTTTAAAATATATTTGCTTGCATATTTCCCCGTATATATTATTTGGCCGTTTGTTTACATTTTTAATGTATGTAAATATATTTTCTTTCAAAATTGGCATTTATTTGGCCCTGGAAGTACATTTTGCAATATGTTTGACTTTTTAAGGTTTAAATTAAGTATTTTTTCCTAAAAAAAATTTTTTTTCTGTATTTGTTTAATGTTTCTAGCTGGAAAATTGCAAAAAAAAATCATCCTTTTAACTGTGTTTAGACCCTAATTTTGATATAGGCTAAGTGTTGCAAAACCTTATTAAAATGAATGTAAAATAAAACAGCCCATATTCAAATATAGTACAACCTCCTAAAGTTGTCAGTGAACATTTCCTGAAGGTTATGCAGGAGGTGTTCACTGACTATTTGTTGAAAAAGAAAGAAAATAATATAGCATATTTTTTGAGAGTTCAGCCTCTATTCTGTACCCTGTTCATGGAAAGTACCAGATAATAAAACTTGTTATTTAAATAAATGTCAAGAGCTGACTAAAGTTGTACTAAACTAAGAACACATTGTTCTTTGCGTTTGCATACATGAATAGAGTGTCTGTCCCTAACTGAAGACACAGGATGTCTCAATTAGTGTCTCACAGCATTTATAGTCATAAACTCAGGTTTTGAAGCAGTGACTCAGCACTTCTTCTGTAGTATATCAAATTAGCCTATGTTAAGTCATATCTTATCTATCTCTTCCTGCAGAAAAGAAGGGATGTCAGCAGTAGCATGAAATACGTGGAGCTGATGGTGGTGGCTGACCATGCAGAGGTATAATCACTTAAATCCAGGTATCTGCTGAAAAGCAGGGTCTTCTTGGGGAGCTTTGAGAGACAAGACTCAGTAAACTGATGAAGTTGGTGTTTTGCACCATGTAGTTTTGACAGATACTTTACAAATGTACATTATTGATTTTTTCCCATTTGAAGTTCATACTTTTATTAACATTTATAACGTTACAAATGAATTCCAATAGATTTCAGATATTTCAAATAAATGCAGTTCTTTTGAGCCTTCTGTTCATCAAAGATTCTTGAAAAAAAATGGATCACAGTTTCAACGACAAAAAATCAACATTGATAATAATAAGAAATGTTTATGAGTAGCAAATCAGCATATTCTAATGATTTCTGAAGGATTATGTGAGCTTTGCCACCACAAATTACACTTTAAAATATATTCAAGTAAAACCCGTAATAATAATGTTTAATATTTAATATAATAGTTATAATATTTATAATAATATAAATATGTTCACTGTATAATCCACAAACTTTTGAATAGTAGTGTATCTTTAAACAATAAATGTAATTGAATTTGTACATTTTTCTGAAGAATATGTGCATTCCATGTAAAAGCTGCCATAAAGTGTTGATATGCATTTGCCAAGGTGTTTTAAAAAAAAAAACTCTTTAGCAAACACCGCTTATAATAATCTCAGTATTTATTTCTGTGATTACAGGATTCAGACTGATTCAGTCTGTCCTTGGTTTTTATTGCCATCTTTTTGTAGCACGTTCTTATTATCACAGAAATCAACAAGATTTTGTGCCAGGTGGTTTCTTTGGATAAAAGTGTCTGGTAAAGTGTCTTGAGATCAGTCTTGTCTGTTTGTTGACTCACTTCACGGTACCTCTACCACGGTATGACTCAAGAATGACTCATGTCAAGAATAACTGTCCTCTGCTCTGATAAAGTAATTTCTAATCACCACCTGCATTACACTAAGGTCATTTCAGCCATCCAAGTCAAAGATACATCCTAATCGTGTCTCTTTTTCAGTTTGTGAATCACGGTCGGGACTTTGAAAGGACCAAAATGACGCTGATTGAAGCAGCTAACTTTGTGGATAAGGTGAGATTGTTGTGAATTGTACCATTAAACAAACATTTTTATCACACATATGGACTCTAATATATTATGTGACTTTATGTTGCCAGTATTATAAAACACTGAACATCCGTGTGGCTCTGATCCGTTTGGAGATCTGGAACGATCAAGACAAGATCAGTGTGAGCGACAACCCCTACAGCACCCTGAGTGCCTTTCTGGCCTGGAGGAGGAAACAGCTGCCACAGCTGCCCAATGACAACGCTCAGCTCGTAACGTCAGTCTCACTGTAGCCCCTCCCACCTAATTAACGCATGAGCAGATAACAATGATCGCTGATACGAATGTAAAAGATCATTTTTTAAATTCTGTCATCATTCACTCACCCACTTGACGCAACCTAATTTCAGTGGTAAAAAATGGTCCAGTGTCCATTGTCAAGTGTAGCAATTATGGGCTTGACCTTAACACCCGCCAATTAATGACACAATATTCATTTTTGGATGAAATATCCCTTTAAATGGGCCCAAGTGCATGGTCTAAAGCGCACGGCGCAAGTGCACTTAGGGCGTGTCAGAATACACTTTTGCTAGTTTAACGACAGGAAAAATGGTCGAGACACACGGTGCATGGTCTAAAAGGGTTGTCCCTATTCTCTTAATGAGTAATTGGTGTGTTTTGGGCGTAATGTGCAATAAACCAATCAGAGTCTCATCTCCCATTCCCTTTAAAAGCAGATTCGCTATTTACATGGTGGAATTTGCAAGCGAAAAACTGAACGCTTCTCTAGCGAGGAAACGAATCTGCTGGTGTGCAAGATTAAAGCGTGAGAGCAGACCATCTACGGGACAAAGTGTACGCGCATTGTGGATCCGCCTATAGGCGCATATTACTAACGTGCTCTTTAAATAACAAAAAAATATTGCACCATTGACTTTAGACCAGGTTTCAGTTGGTCAATGGCACAGTCTATTTCAGTTGCCTCAAAATAGCAACGTGCCATCAATGTGCGTTTTCAGACCAGCACGCCCATGGATGAACAGATGGGCGCAAATGCATTTGCTATTTAAACAACTTGGTGCAGGACGTGAAAATGATAACTGCGTCAGGCTGAAACTAGCAAAAAACACTTGCGTCACGCCTGGGGCTGGTTGTATGATACGACCTATTATGTCTACATCTGTTCAGCTAGCCATTTGGTTGATTTGATTCTGCCATAGTTTTATTGATATTTAAACAGTTTTTGTTGTATTTGTAGGGGCGTGTCATTTCATGGCACCATCATTGGTCTTGCACCTCTTAAAGCCATGTGTTCTGAATACCAGTCGGGTGGAGTCAATTCGGTACATTCACCTGCAGTGTTATTCAATTGTTTTTTTATTGCCAATGGTCCCTTTATTGGACTCACTTTTTGTTTCGTCTGCCTTTCTCTGTAGGACCACTCTTACAGTGCTGTGGGGATCGCTGCCACCATGGCTCATGAGATGGGGCATAACTTTGGGATGAGCCATGACAGTCTAGGTTGCTGTCATGCTCTGGCCGAGGATGGAGGCTGTATCATGGCTGCTGCCACAGGGTGAGAACCAAAGAAAAAATACTGTATAATTCCAAACCTGCATGAAACCTGACAGAATTTTCTTTTAAAATCGACATGAAATAAAAGTCAAACGTGTTCTGTAGGGCTCCATTCCCTCGTATCTTCAACTCCTGCAATCAGAACGAGCTGAAGCGCTACCTGAGCTCCGGCGGGGGGAAGTGTTTGTTCAACCCTCCCAACACCAGGCTCATGTACGGGGGCCAGCGCTGTGGAAACGGATACCTGGAGGAAGGAGAAGAGTGTGATTGTGGAGAAGTGGAGGTCAGGAGAGAGTTTCATTGCTTCCTCTGTCTCGTTTTCTCCCACGCTGTTGTCCTGGTTCATCTTTCACGCTCATGTTTTCCGTTTCTGTTTCCTTTACTACAAAGGAGTGCTCAAGTCCCTGCTGTAATGCCAACAACTGCACGCTGAAGATTGGCGCTGAGTGTGCACACGGAGTTTGCTGTCACGAGTGCAAGGTGAATCCCTGGCTGCCAAACTCATCTCACGCTTTCTCTGTCTCGACCCCCCTTCCTGTGGTGCTGCATCAGAAAAACTGTTTCATTTCATTTATAAGTGTTGAATTTAAATAAATAAATAAATGGGATTTAAAATAATTTTTAGTTTGAGTTTTTAAAGTGGTGATTTTAAAGGGTTAGTTCACCCAAAAATGAAAATTCTGTCATTAATTACTCACCCTAATATCTTTCCAAACCCGTGAGATATTTTAAGTGAAATCTGAGAGCTTTCTGTCCCTCCATTGACAGCTATACAACCTATCACTTTGACGCTTCAAAAAGTTCATGAAGAGATCATAAAACTAATCCATATGAATTGAGTAGTTTTGTCCAAAATTTCTGAAGAGACTCAATCGCTTTATATGATAAACAGATTGAATTTAGGCTTTTATTCACATATCTGTCTATAAAGGTGACTATTTTAAGAAAAAGCTGATTAAATGAATACAAGTTTGTTCTGTCGCACTCTTGAACAGCTGAAGAGTCCAGGAGTGATGTGCCGTCCACCTTCAGGCTCCTGTGACCTGCCTGAGTTCTGTGATGGGAAATCAGAGTCCTGCCCTGCTAACTTCTACCTGATAGATGGCAACAGTTGTGCGGGTGGCAGTGCCTACTGTTACACTGGCATGTGTCTGACGCTGGAGCAGCAGTGCCTCTCTCTCTGGGGCAAAGGTCTGTCTGCTAAAGTCTGCTAAAAGTTACACAATTTAAATGTAACACCATAAATCCAAGCACCTGATATTCAGTGAGTAACAGTTTTCACAAAAAATATTAATCAGCACAACTGTTTTCAACTGTGATAATAATAAGAATTCTTGAGCAGCAAATCATCATATTAGAATGATTTCTGAAGGATCATGTGACACTGAAGACTGGAGTAATGTTACTGTTTTTACTGTATTTTTGAGTGATGTTTGTTAAGTGTGTTCACATTTTCCAGTGGAAATCCATTGGCAATGTACTGTAGTTTACAGTAGAAGAGATACTGTGCTTGGCTGTGATCTCAGTCTCCGAATGTGATGCCATCTGCTGCTCTCTGCAGATATCACAGAAATCAGTCGAGTCCAGTCGAGAGTTCACACAACATTCACACAACCAGTAACTTGTGACATGAGTAGATGTTTCTATTTTATTCTGTTCTCTTTCAGCTGCAAATGTTCTGTCTCTATTTCTTAGATGCTCGTCTTGCTCCTGATCTTTGCTTCACTAAAGTAAATGAAGCTGGTGATTCCTATGGAAACTGTGGGAAAGACCTCATGGGCGCATACAGGAAATGCACTGAAAGGTGAGATTAATTTACTCAAATAATAAAAATAATTTAAAAAATAGTTACACTACCTGTCAAAAGTTTGGAATAATTAAGATTTTAAGATTTTAAAGTCTCTTATGCTCACCAAGGCGGCATTTATTTGATCAAAAATACAGTAAAAAAAAAACAGCAATATTGTGAAATATTATTACAGTTTAAAAGAACTGTTTTCTATTGTAGTATATTTTCAAATGAGTTTTCAGCATCATTACTCCAGTCTTCAGTGTCACATAATCCTTCAGAAATTATTGATTTGAAGAAACAAGAAAGTTTTTGCTGCTTAACATATTTGTGGACATAACCGTGATACACATTAAGAAAATAATTTGCATTAAAAAAGAAATTAAGGATGCATTGAACAGATCAAAAGTGACAGTAAAGACATTTATAATTCTACATAAATGTCTTAATCAGCATATTAGAATGATTTCTGAAGGATCGTGTTACACTGAAGACTGGAGTAATGATGCTGAAAATTCAGCTTTTGTCATAAAAATATATTAGAATAAATTTGTACAATTTGTAGTAATATTTCACAATATTACTGTTTTTACTGTATTTTTTATCAAGTCATTAGTCATACAAGACTTCTTTGAAAAGCATGAAAAAAATAATCATTTTAAATTTATTTAAATTATTCCAGTAGTGTGTAACATCATCCAAAGACGTGCTGTTGGGTTCTCTGTTTAGGAATGCTAAATGTGGGAAGATTCAGTGCCAAAGCACTGCCAGCAAACCAATAGAATCCAACGCCGTCGCCATAGACACCAACGTCTATAATGGTCAACAGAAGATCCTGTGCAGAGGGACACATGTGTACCAGCAAGGTCAAGATAAGCACAACCAGAATGACACCCTAGACCCGGGCCTGGTTCTGCCAGGGACCAAATGTGGGGAGAATGCGGTAGGTTTTTTAGATTTTCCAATAGGTTTAAGTCACTTTATATTGTTGAGTGTATAGGAGGACCTCTTCTTATATTCCCATTTCACTTCATTTCACTTCTATCTGAATAGATCTGTTTCGAAGGGGAATGTCGCAATGCATCCTTCCTGCAAGCTAATGAATGCAATGCCAAATGTCATGGCCATGGGGTAAGTTCATATTGCTTATTTCTGTAGAGAGCTTGCTGTGCTTTATGCATACATGGTCATTGCAGAGCTAAAGTCACAGAGTATTTCCTGTTTACATAATTTCCTCCTATGTTATCATAAATACCTTCTATAACAGTAAATGAAAAAATCCCTTACTATTTTTGGATGTGCTAAACTTACAGCAGACTCGATTGGTGAGATAATTTCCACTAAATGCATTCGCTAATATGTCTGACTTTATAAGGCATTGTATTATTTTACAATACAGAATGAATATCTGTATTGCGAGAAGGGTTTAAAGAATTAGTTTAAAGACCATGGCTGCCTCCGAAAGACAGTATGTGACAAAAGAAGTATGTCAGAATTAAAATTCAGGTTTTCATTTTTAGATAATCTATTTCTTTAGATTGTTTTTCACTGGGAAAAAAAAAATTAAGCGATGGAACAAATGTTTGTTTTTTTGTTGTGTGTTTCCCTGCAGCTTTGCAATAATAACCACAACTGTCATTGTAAGTCGGGTTGGGGACCACCATTTTGTGAGATGACGGGTTCAGGAGGCAGTTTGGACAGTGGGCCTGTGATCGCGCACAGTACGCACCTAATAAACGGAATATTTCATCTAATGTTATCTGTTATACGTCCTGTTTTAAATATGTCCTTTTGATGTTTTTATGTTCTTGTCTTATCTTGTGCAGGCAGCCTTTCCCTTGTACTGGTTCTCCTTATTATTTTTTTTCTTCTGGTATCGGCTATCCTTGGCATCTGTTGGTGCCGTTGCAAACAAAAGCTCCTCTCCACCAAAGCCTCCGCCCCTTCTGCTACTCAAACATGCATCAAGTAACTGCTAAATGCAAACACATACAGTGATCTTCATCTTTTAGGTTGCACTTGTGTTCGAAATTTTGATATTTCTCTTTTTGTCAGTGTTCCAGACACCCCTGAGACTAAAAGTCACACGACAGGTCACACCAACCCAGTGTTCCAGCCAAAGAAACCTCACGCTGATGAACAGGTGTGAAGTTGTTTTGTTGTCAGCATGTGTTCGCAGTATGTTCATCCAATAGCACGGTTCCGTGCATCACTGGGTTTAGCTGAATGTTGCCTGAACATCAAAACACCACAATGAACCTAAACCCATCCATATTATTGTTAACCAAAAGTAAAAATATTAAAAATGGTTTTCGTTAATTGAAATAAAGCTGAAATAAAATATGAATATTAGATTAACATCTTAAAAAACTTAAATTAAAATGAAATAAATTGAAATAAGTGTGTTGAGTTACTAAAACTAAAACTCAAATAAAAATATAGATAATCAAACAAAATCTAATAAAAATGACAAAAGCACATTACCACAAACTGAAATGGAAATGAAAACTGAAAACATAAAATATAAATGTTTATTCAAAATATTAATAAATACTATAATAACATAAAAAATACTATAGCACTGATCCATGTGTGTTTTTAAATCCAATTAAAATCAGATTTAGGAATTTAGGAATGCACTTCAGTCTGAACAGTCAAGTTTGATTTCAGTGAAGTTTTTTTTTCTGTAATTTTGGACACAGTGGAAATTAATAACATTTAATATACTTAATTCCAGGAGTTAAACATTGACACTTCATAAAAATGTTGATTGACATTGGTGGAATTTCAAAACCAGTCTTTCCACGATGACAGCAACTCTCTAATGTCTCTTCAGGCATTCATTTATTAGCAACTGATGTAGAAATACAGAATATCGACTGCACTGTCTAAACAAACGGCTCAGACTTGATTACTTGCAAAAAGTTTGATTGTGGAAAATAAGTGAAACTGATGATTTTTGCAATTGATTTTGACAGAAGATGTATATAAACAACAGTTTTTCCTTCTTCAGGCTTGTCCTGAGGCGAGTCCTACAGGTCCATCGAGATCTAGACATTCTATCACTGTGAAACCACCTCCAATCCCAGCCTACACTCCACACAAGCAGAGTCTACAGCATTCAGAGCCATCCCAGCCGTCTCCATCAGTACCCCCCAAAACAAGACCACCACCACCCAGCCGACCCCCTCCACCCCGTCCCATGACCAAACCCTCCCAGACTGCAGAGGTGAGTGTCTTCCTCTCGTGATGTGTCCTCCTGAGCAAATGCTGGTCTAATCCAGGGCTTGACATCACTTTCAGCAGTGGCGTGTAACGCAGGCACTCCTACTAGCCACTTTTATCTGAAATAATAAACAATAAGTGCAATCTAGTGTTGTCTAAAATATAGATTTTTTGATACATATCGATACTAAAATATCTGAAACGCTTCCAATAGTCATTTTCCGCAGAATAGACACACAACACAAGCTGTGCTTTCTCGCTCTCTCTGAAAGCGAGTTGACACATGAATATAGTTGACGTTAAAGGGCTTGAATTTCTTTTTTGCTGCATATTGCATTTAAACAGTCAAATACTCACAAAATAATGTTACAATGCGAGTATTCATGTAAACACAGTCATATATTTTTTTTTAGTGAACGTAAAAGGAACGTATTTTTCCACATAGTATCGATGTCAGAATTGTGGCCAGTGAAAATGCTGAGTGGCTAGTAACTATAGAAAACTTTAGAAAATCACTAGCCACAATGGCTGGTGAGCAAAAAAGTTAATGTCAAGTCCTGGTCTAGTCTGTTCAAGATCAGATACACAACTGTGTACTGTTTACTGACTTTGACTGCACATTATAAAGGATTTGCTGTGTTTCATCCAGATGCTGCCTAAGAATGGCCTGCCAGTGGCACCAGCCATGTTGCAGAAAGGGAAATCCAATCTGAAGCCCCCTACTGGCCACTTCCAAAACGTCAGGTAATCAGAAGGAGGACGTTTTATGCTGTGAAAAGAAACACTGTTAGCAATAATAATAATTTTTAATTAATAACTCATAGTTATCAGTCACATGCATGGTGTGCTCAATGATTAAGCGTGTTCTTTATAATGGTTTTCTATGTAAAAGAAAAGTATTTGTATTCTGGGTGCCTGTATATGCATCAGTAATAAGGTGTATATTGAATCTCATCTTTTAATATCATGGACTCACTAGTAAAAGCCAGGTGGGCGCTACTAAAAGGGTGTGACGTCACGTGAAAACTATATATTAGAGAGTAATACTTTATATGATTGTGTTTTAGGTTCCAAAGGGAAGTTTCTGGAAAGAGCTGAGTTGCAGTGAAGCTCATTGGAGCGCTACATCGATCAGCTCTGCACCTTTAAGATGTCTTCAAGAGTGACCAATCAAACTGCCTCACTCAAAGTAGTGTCTGCCTTATTGACTTGAACACAGAGTTAAGGATACCTTCTAACTTCAGTGTTTTTCAGGGGGTGTAGTTCCACTACTCCTGTGCCATATGTTACATGCGCCTATTTATTACAGAGACCTCAGAGAAAAGACATAACAAAAAACTATGAAGTATGGCATTATAATCCAACAAGAGCATGGGACATCTGAAAGAATATCTTGCAACAAGAAATGTAGATTTTTGCACGCATTAGTAACATTGTATATTATATACATGAGTGAACTGGAAAATGGGAGCAAATGAGTTTCATCTGTTGCTTTGTCATAGATTTGACTAGTTGTGAACTAACTTGCACTGTCAGTACAATTTAGTTTAGTACTATGATTAATCTGTTCTCAGGAAACAGCCCTGGAAAGGAAAAAAAACAAGAAGATTGTTTTCATAGCAATAATAGCTCAGAAACTCATATGAACTATATAGCACTGGGCTCTTTTTAGGTTAAATCCTGTGTATTCATATACACTATTTATAGTATATACTGTATATACAGCAAGTAAAAAGAATCTGTCTTAAAAGATGTTTGTGATGATTCTGGACAAGAATGACTTCAAATTAAATATGGTGCTTTGATTTTGAATTCTTAAATGAGAGAGAAAATATCTTTCTACCTTTTTAGATAACGCTTGGTTATATGTTCTATTTAATAAGGGCATTAACCCAGGGAATGTATTTAGGTTTAAATAACCTTTTAACATGTAAATGTATATCTTGAGTTTTTTTAGTTTTTTTTTGTTGTTTTTTTTTCTTTGATCAGTCATTTGGGAAGCAAAATCTCTGGACAATTAATTATAATTTCTCCTAACATGCTTAATGTTTTGTAAAACTTGACCAATGGATTTCTGTCAGATATTTCATGTTGTAGATAAACTGTTATTTATTCATAGTGTTAAGATTTCAAATGCCTTTTTTTTTTACATGAACTTTATTATATTGATAATAATGTTTATTATTGAAATGATTATGTATCGTGGTGGGTGTAAAGATAGTTTGATATTGCAGATTGCATAGGAAGTCAGGAAAAAGTCACTGTAATTTTATTTGCCTTCATTTCAGTTTCTTTCATAAAAAAAGTTGCCCTTTATGCAAAATATGCTTTTATGCAGTGCCTTCCATGTGATGTCAGAAATAAATTTCCATCAATGAATCTTCTTATTATTTTTGTTATTATTACTTAATCATGTAATAATTTAAAATGAGAAACTTTGAGGAATATTTAGCTATTTTTGTGTATTGATGCCAATTTGCACAATCAACTGGACTACTGTTTAAGTACTGCTCATATTCCTGTGTAATGTAGACTTTGATTAAGGCAAAGAAATCTCTCTCTCTGTCTCTCTCTCTCTCTCTCTCTCTCTCTCTCTCTCTCTCTCTCTCTCTCTCTCTCTCTCTCTCTCTCACACACACACACACACACAGTTTGTTTGGTAGTGAGGACATTGCATAGACTTTCATTGTTTTTATATCAGGTTAATAATATTTTCTATGGCCTAACCCAACCCCTGCCTCTAAACCTACACCCATCATATAATTTTGTTTACAGTCTCTACGTATCAAACAAACAGTTGCTGCGGTTTCATTGGGCTGTGCTGGAGGTGTGTCTGAAGTCAACACCCTCATCATACGCATGCAGGGGACTTTTATTCTGAAACATTGAACTTCCTGTCCTTCATTTTGGCTGTACTCGTTGTTCGTGTTCTCTATTGGACATCCCTACGCTATCTTGAAAAATCCCTTTTAACGACGGTTTTTCGGTGTTATCTCGACTTCATCACCATATCAAGAATATTTAATTAAAAAAACATGGACCAAATGGAAGACCCCGCTGGATCAGATAATAAACGAGCTATAGAGCGGAAAAGGTGGGTTCAATGTTGTAAACAACGGCCTGTTTACCAGCCCTCTCCGAGCTTCTAGTGTTTGGATTACAGCAATTTAAACACTACAGAAGCGAGATTAAATTCAGTATGTCACATATAAGTGGCAAGAGAGCTGGCTTAACGTTACTATATGATATTTAATATGTTACTATCAGCTGTTTAACGCTACACTTGAGCTTTTGGGAACAGGTAACGTTAGGTGATATAAAACTGCACATCATTTGAGGTCTTCAATATTTATGTTTAATGTTACTGTTGTTTATTTTTTTAAGCTCTGTGGATGGTGATGGTTTACTGTCTGTTAAAAGTTTCTGTTCAGTTCAGATTTTGTTGTTGAGATAAACTTGTATTATGTTTTGAAGTAGTGCTAGATGATTAGACATGGGTCAGGTTGTTTAGCAATGCTGCTGTTATATAGCACTGTAATAATAGATACACATTTCCAATGGGAGTGAAGTGCATTTTTGTGACGCACCACTGGTTACATATTAAACTGTTTTTTTCTCTATTTTTATAGTAGTTGAAGATGCTAAGCGAGGACTTCAGAGAGGACAAGCTTTCAACATCAGCACCGTCCATCACTTTTCCCCTCCCCCCCAACCCTAAACATCACGCACAGGTGGAAACAGTTTCACAGACATGTTTTGTGGTTTATAGACTGTTTAAATAAATAATTGGATTTGTAAAGTACTATTGAATAAACTACCATGTACTGATTTATCTTTTTTTTTTCTCCTGAAAGGCGCTGGTTTAGCCAGAGTCCTCACCCCTAATACTGTCTGACTCCAGCAGTCTGATCACAAGCATTTCGATGGGTGGTAATGAAGGAGGAGGACGGGGAGGAGAGCGATGGAGCCTCTTCGGGGTGCGGCCCATCGTGCAGAAATCCCCCACTGACCCAGGATCAGAAACCAACACTCCTGGCAAGAACCTGTTATATGGCTCTGTTATTCTACCTTTAAAGAGGCCTAATTATAATATTTTAGATCCTTCAGATTTGTTTGGGTTTCCTTTATGCTAAATTTGAAAATATTGAGGATGGATTTTGGTACCAAATTTTCAGGAATTCACAATAGGTTAAGAAGTGTGTGCTTTTTTTGTATATTACCTTTCATGCAGTGTGTAATATACAGTGGCTGTTTGTGAATGTTAAAGCTCTGCAAAGTTTCAAAGTTATTGTCTCCTAAAGAAAGAGCCGATTCTGAACTGCCTGAAACGAGTCGTCAGTTCTAGCTGAGACTGGAAGAGTTTGGTTTGTGTTTTCAGAGCTGATGCTGTAGTGTATATTATGAGAATATTAGTGTTTTTTGATATTGGATGCATGTAAACCTATCGTAGGAGATCTCTAGAACAAAATTAGGAACCTTTAATATAATGTAGCATAATATGGGCACTTTAATGTAAATGTTTTGTTTCTGTGACTACAGGGGGATTCACACTGCAGTCGTACTTAGGAATTCAGAAGTCCAATACAATGGATGCCATAAAGACCCAGATAAACCTCTCTGTTGAAGATCCTGCCAATTTCAATTCTCCCAAGATCGAGTTGATAAGCGTCGAGGATGGAAAGAAAACATCCTGTCACAGACTGAGACACCGAGACATGAACATTCTCACTCCCTCCGGCTTCTGAACTCCACGAGCCTTCAACTCTCGCAAGCTTCCTCGCCTTTTATATACGTTACAGCACAAATTGACAGATCTGTCACTTGCCATTTTATGGCCTCTTGTGAATATCCAAAACCACACACAAACGTATCCGTTTCCCTTTATCACTTTAATAGAATTTCCCTTTAAATTAGATAAGAGACAGAATCTCTTACATCAGTGCCAAGCATCACGGATAGTTACTTTTATTTGCATCCCCCGCCAAAATTGAAAAAAAAAAAAAAAATCTTGAACATATTGAATGTTTTTTTTTGTATTATTTATTAGTGTATGCTATGACAGATTACTTTTGATTGTTATGGTTTAAATTTATCACACTGAAATTGCAATGAAAATATGCATTATTACCAAAATGCTTCTGTGTTTTTAGGAATGAGATGCATTCATGAGTATATGTTGACAGTAAATTTGAATTTTGAAAAGCTCATGTGTATGTTAAACCTGTTTCATCATCATTTTCCATTAGATTGATGGATTTCATCAGTGACAGCAGCACGTTGTAGTTCTAAAGCACATCGACAGCATAACATACTGTTGCATGCATCTGTTCATTGCCACATAACATGCAATCTATAAGTCAGGTTTGACAAAACAGTCAGGTATCCATCTTTGTACATAGTTGAAACATGTTTAAGCGCCATTTTTGAGACTTAGCTAAACTTTTATTTAGTTCAGATTACTAGTTAATTTTATGAATCAATGATGAGATATTGCTGTGATATTTTGTCATGTGTGGTGCCCTTTACGCAATAAGCTACAGCATTGTTTATATCAGCATGCTGAAAGCACCTCATTCCTATCACTGGGTTTCACATTGCACACAAGACGTTTTTTCTTTCTGTATTGCACACTACAGCAGAGTACTGTTTTGAAGGTTTGCTGTATATGCTGAAGCTGGAATCATTTCACTGTTGCTGTTTTGTATATTTGTAGTGGAAATGCTTTGGCTTTACAATATTCCACTCTGTGCTCAACTTTACCTGTTGTAGTTTGTTTTCATAGTGCTGGAATCTTCAATTTTGTAAGACCGAAGTGGCTTTTGCATCTCAGGCCCAAACTCTATAACGCCAGTCACATGTTGTGTATCACATATTACCTGTTCATAATGCTCAGTATGAGTATTTGATTCATTCATATAATAAAACATCGCCGTCAAGCACAATGAACAATTTTGTTTGTGATTTTTGATTTATTTTCCCATGAAAGAAACACATGATTTTATGTGATACCACTAAAATAAGCAAAGTTTCTGCAATTCTTAATTACCTTGGCATTTAAAGTCAACATTAATTTGCACACTTATGTGACATATTTCCAAGTGAAAAGGAATATTCATGCAATCATGAAAAAAGGATGTGATTTCATACACCAGGAATTGATTGGACCGTGAAAAGCATCTGAGAAACATTCAGAGCAGAATGTGAACTGTTGAGACGCCACCAGCACCCGGCTTTTTGACCAAGGTCAGAGGACAGGCAAGTTAAGATTACTAATAGCAAACTTTAATTTATATTTTATAAAACATCTTCAAGAGCAAATTAATGCATGAAATGGCTGTCAGGCAGCTGGTAAGGTTGGTTTCCTTACCCCATCATCAACTATTAAATACAAACACTATTTCAGCAGCAAAATCTTCCAATACCTTCAAAATTAAACATTCTTTACGATGAAAAAAAAAACGTAATACAATCCTCTCAAAATGTCCTTCCATTTTGTTTTGTTTCTAAAATGTCGCTATAATACTATTGGTCAAACAATTTTTTTTTTGTTTACAGTTATGTAAATCACAATATAGTTACTATAGAACATTTAGTCAGCCAATTGACACCAAAGACAGGCTTCTAAAAATTCAAATCCGTCCTCTGTAACATATGAGTTAATGCATACAAGATCCTTTATATGAACTGACCACTGATTATTTGATTATTAACAATAAATATTTGAGAAAGCTTATGTAGAATGGTTGTAAAATCCCGAAGGAGGATACACCATATTGGAAATGTATGCTGAACATGCTTAAAAACGTCTTGAAAAACATCTCGTCTGGATGTCTTTGTGTTAAATCTTGGAAAACCAAAGAAACAAAATGAGATTGATAAAATGGAATCTCTAATGCTTTCTTTGCTTCATGATATGAAAGATAATAAGGCAATACTCAATTTTAAAAACAGCCTTAAACTTAAACTTGAGTCCTCAAGATGGTTGAATTAAGCTTACAAAAACACCAGTTTTGCCATCTTCAAAAAGCATATCGATATATACCATAAATTACTATGAACAATAATGTGGAATATGTATCAAAGATCATGACGTTAAAAACAACGGCAGGTAGTTACAGTTAAAATACAAAGCATTACAACAAATGTGAGCAACAAAATATAGATGCAGTAGTATTAAAAAAAGAAGAAGAAAAGAAAAACAAACAGGCACAATATAACACTATTCTCGCTCACTGTGATGCTGTGCTGATTTAAAATAGATGCAGTATTAATTTTAATAAAAACGATTTTTGCATTAATATTTAATTGCTCACCATCCAAAAGTTAGTCTTTGGGCGTCAAATCCTGATGCTTTGTACTACAAAAAACCAAGCATAAAACAGTAACACATAAGAATGAAATCATTATAAATTACTGCTCATTAAAATTCTCAAAATAACGATCTGTTCTGTATCACCTCCATGCCAAAGCCTCTTATTTCAGGCTGCTGTTACTGTCCTATGGAGCAACTGCATCCATGAGGCCAATCCCTGATCTCTATTCATCTCCAAGAGCTCAATTATGATCCTCCATGAAAAATATTGACCATAGCGAGGGCTGCTTGCACCCTCATTCGACCTGCACGTTGAGGACAGTCAATATTAACCAATATTATTGAGATACCGTCACTTGAGGGACCGTAAAGTCATTGAAACTGCTCAGGTTCTTGAAGAACTTCAAGGCTGGGAGACACGTTTCCTCTTGAGTTTCTGAAGCATTCCCTGCTCCTTTAAAAACAAAACGGGATGTGATGCAAAATTCTTGTATCAGCACCAGTTGAGCGTGTCGGTCCAGCATGCCCATGCAACATTCGCCGAGCTCATTACAGGCAGCTGATGGTGAAAAATGCTGTCATCTTATGCTCCAGGAATTTAAAAAATTATATATATAACACAAACAATGCAAAAACAGCATCCACTATTTGGTCAAAAAAAATGTTTATGAAAAAATAGTGTTCATCGAAGTCTCTTTAAAATGTAAAAATATTTAAAAAGTGAAAAAGCTGTATGAAATTCCAATATATATCACATCAATATGTACAGACGACATGCCTCAGGTTACACATCACTGCAAAAGAACAACAAGCAAAATATTAGTCATGAGCAAAACCAAAATAAGAAAAATGCAACATAAAACAGCTATGTGGCAGTCAGGTCATTTTAAATAGGCAGTTGTTAATGTTAAAGTCACACACATGAACTATACAGACACGGTTATGGCATATTCAAGTGTCATAATGCTTTTTTTTTAAACTTTTTACTGACCTTGTGCCAGCAACCTGGTATTGGAAGTCCATCAGGACCCTTGAAAAAAAAAAATGAGTGTGAGAGCAGATTTTGCAATTGCAATTTTATTGAAAAAATGTAAATGGTAATAATATATATATATATATATATATATATATATATATATATATATATATATATATATATATATATATATATTTAAATTGGTATTATTGCCTGCAAACATACACTGCACACAAAATTCTAATCTGTTTTGATCCAAAAATATATGCATACATTTTTATTCTATTTTGTAATAATGAATAGAAGACATCAACTTAAAAACTCAAACTCAGCAAAGTTTGACAACAACTCACAACAACAGATTTTTACAAACATGCTTGCCAAACTCATCACAATAATGTGAAGGTGTTATGAAGGAAGTAACACTAAGTAATTTCTGATCATTACACAATGCTTGGTAAGTTACAATGTTTTTTGTAAATCTTAGTTAATATTTTTTTATGCATCAGCTTTGGATTTTATAACCCTTAAATACAAAGTTTGGGGTTGGGAAGATTTAAATGTTTTTGAAAGAAGGCTGCATTTATTTGATTAAAAAAAAAAAAAAAAAAAAAAAAAACTACAAATATCAACCGAAATATAATTACTAATTATTATATTTTTAAAAGACATATATATATAATTTATTCATGTGATGAAAAGCTGAATTTTCAGAATATTTTTAAAATGTTTTTCTGTAAACTGTGATACGTTTTTGTTATCAGGATTCTTTGATGAATAGAAATCTTTTGTATCATTATAAATCACTTCACTGTCACTTTTGATCAATTTAATGCAGCCTTGCAGAATAAAAGTATCTCTTTTTTTTTTTCAAATGAAAAAAAAAATCGTTCTGACCCCAAACTTTTGAACTGTTTATGTAGTGTAGGTGACAGATAGTTTAAAAGGAGTAGTTAAAAAGGAAGTGTCAGAAACAGGGCAGGCAGAGAGAGAGAGAGAGAGAGAGAGAGAGAGAGAGAGAGAGAGAGAGAGAGAGAGAGAGAGAGAGAGAGAGAGAGAGAGAGAGAGAGAGAGAGAGAGAGGTGCAGATATACTGTACCAGTGGGCAGGGGGCCTCAGGGGCCGGCTGCCCCATTTCCACCGCCTCTTTTTTACATCCATCACCTCCCTGTCAGCGAGAGCATACATACAGAATATACACTCCCATAATGACTAAAAACAAACAGCACACACACACACACACTCTGGAGAGCCCAATCAAAGAGAAACTGAAACGGAACAGCAGTCTATAGAAACATACAGAAGGAAGGCGAGGAAATGTGGAAAAGGGAAAAAAGATGTCTGTGATATGTCTGTGCGCCCAGATGGGCACAACATTGTTCTTCCTGACAGAATTACCCGGCATGTTTTTTCACCTGATTTTCAGCAGTATGAATCTGTAATACATCAACACATATAAACATTTCAAAAGTAGCTATAGCACGCACCACGGGACAGGGCTGGTCCAGACCCGGCGGACCCTGCTCGCCTTTCTTTCCCTTCAGCCCTCTCTTTCCAACAGGACCGCGATCTCCCTGTGAACAGGAACAACCATCGGAATCAATTCAACAAGATCACTTGAAGTAAAGGACTATGTACAGTCAGTAAATAAATAAAGCACTGTTTTATTGAACATCTGTGACAGTTTCTCTGAGGTAAATATGATACAGCACCTGCTCTCCTCTCTCCCCACGCTCACCCCTGTCTCCTTTAAGGCCAGGAAAACCCTGCAATACAACATCAAAACTTACATCAAGAGATAGATAGGTGGATGGATGGATGGATGGATGGATGGATGGATGGGTGGATGGATGGATGGATGGATGGATGGATGGATGGATGGATGGATGGATGGATAGATAGATAAATAGATAGATAGATAGTGCTGCTTACATCTAATCCAGGTTCTCCTGGTTTTCCCTGTGAAAGAAAAATATATATAATTTAAGCTACATTTAGTACCAATACAAGTACCTGTCATATTACTTTACAATTAGGTTTAGGCATAACATTCCACATTCATCAAATCAAATAAAAATGTATTTATGAATCACTTTTAAAAGCACAAAGTGCAATACAAATAAATAAATAAAATATTAAATTAAAGAAGGAGCTGAAAGGAATAAAATAGTATAAATACATTTGTTTAAACCTACTGGCCATTACAGTAGTGATTAGTTTTCACCTTTTCACCCTTTGTGCCGGGTAGACCAACTAATCCTGTTGCTCCCGGGGGCCCCTGAGGACCCTGAAGGCCCTATAAAACATAACAATAAGTATAAACCATCGGATATGTTATGGTTATAGCTTACAGATATTATAAACATGGATAACTTCATAAGAGAGTAAATAAAAGTCAGCACACTGCTGCTTCCAAGGAATCAATTTATTGGACAGTACAACATTTTCTGGATGTGCGCATACTAATACCATGGATAACTTCATACTCATAACATCCACAGGCCAATCGTACATCTCTGTGAATATGGCTTTTGCTTTTAAATCCAGGACTAGTGCATTATGGGATTAGATGATCTCACTTGTATTCCTGAAGCACCGTTTTCTCCCTTCTCTCCTTTAATACTCTCCCCTGGGTCACCCTGCGAGAGATTCAATACAGCGTTTAAGACTTCACTGGATATCTCCAGATATTTATTATGGAGTTCATAGTAGTTAAGTTCGGTTTATGATGCTTTTCATGTTAAAGTAAAAAACATGAAAACATGGATAAATCACTCAATTTAGGAATCCATAAATGAATAGATTTTGTTTTAAGTCAGAAAATAAAATAAAATAAACACCTACTTTGGTACCTGGCATGCCACGATGACCCTAAAACACACATAATAACGGTCACAAACTTTGAATCATGTTATTATATCACCCTTAAAATCATGAGTCAAACTCCATCAAAGCAAAAAAGAGAGAGAGAGAGAGAGAGAGAGAGAGAGAGAGAGAGAGAGAGAGAGAGAGAGAGAGAGAGAGAGAGAGAGAGAGAGAGAGAGAGAGCATTTTGTAAGGCTAAGTACAGTTTGGTTACATATGTTAATGTGATACAGATAAAAATCAAAGGATAAATAACACGAGACATGATAGATCAAAATTAATCATTCATTCCATTTTATGGCAGTCACTTCTAAAAAAGCTTGAAAAATTGTCAACAGACATCATATTTGTCCTCAGATGTCATCAAATTAACTGAAAGTAAAATATCATATAAGTCTAGAATGTGTCTCACCATGTATCCAGGTTGTCCTGGTGGACCTGGAGGGCCTGGTGGTCCCGGCTGTGAAATCATCTGAACCTGTAGATCGTCATAAAACCAAAGCTGAAGATGATTGTATCCTGACACTAGAGGATTAATCAACGAGTCAATAAATGCGGGTGCAGTTGTACTAACCAGATTGTCTTCTAGTATAGAGTCTCCTTTCTCTCCTTTCTGCCCATCCACTCCCTATTTATAAAACATTTAATTAATATCAAATAAATATCAAAAAACTAAATGAGAATATTTAGGAGGAGAAAAATGAATACATACAGAGGGACCAGACAGACCCATTTCCCCTTTCTCCCCCCTCTCTCCAAGTTCCCCAGGCTCTCCAGTGTCTCCCTTATCACCCTGATGATCAAATGAATCCAAATATTGATGTGTAATTCATTTGCATGAACCTCAGATATATAAATTAATCATTAACATTTAATGAACTCAATTGTTCTTGTCCTTGTAAAACTATGTATATTTTAATAACTGATATTCTTCTAAATGGGTTGAACGAATGATCACCTTTTCTCCATCAACCCCAGCAGGCCCAGGCAAGCCGAGTTCACCCTGTTTGGATGAATAAAACATACTTGGAGAAGAACAGAATTGATATTTCTCATTATGCTATTAATTAGTTAAAACTCAGTGACTTACATCGTCTCTGACAATCACACGTTCCAACCGAGCCACTACTTAAGAGTTTAACACTGTGGAAATTGATAAAAATGGGAATGAAATTCACCTTTGGACCTTCTTTTCCTGGTTGTCCCGGGGGGTCCAGGAGGGCCGGGTGGTCCCTATTTGGGAAGCAAACGGAACAGAATTGAAGCTTATAAAATGGTCTTTTTAGAAAACCCACTTTTGCATTTTGAGAACCACAAACCTCTGATAGACCTCATTTTACGACTGCTATAAAACAGGGAAATGTTGTTTTCCAATATAACTCTCAATGTGTAATCAACCATGCGGGATCTGAAACTTTTGGAGTATGAAAACAACATCCCTTAACAATGTTGATGGAATTCTTTGAAGGAAATATTGCTATTCTTTAGTCTGATACAAACCATAATTATTGGCTGATTTTTTAAATTTCCTTGACATCATATTTCAGTGTATCATCACAATGAGCTGGCCAGGTTTGTGGTTCGATAAACATTTCAGACTGATTGCACTGTTGATAGAGATGACCACAAAGCCTTGCAAATGTCCAAAATAACAAATTTCCTAATTTTTCCTCCCATTTCCCAATTGCTGTGTGACAAATCACAGACTTTCAAAGAAGGGCATCATCCAGAACATTTAAACAGACATTATAATTAATGTAACCACAAGAACCATTCATTAAACAACCCATATACACATTCTCAGAACAAGAATATGCACAACAACTTTTGCTACTAATTGCATCTAATTTCACAAATCTGTCTTGGCATATTACATGAAGCATAGCCAAGTAAAGTAAAATAATTGTTCAAATAATTTTACATTTAATTTAGTCAGTCATGTTTACTTCACTGTCTTACAACATAATATTGCATGCACACTACAGACTCTGATAATAATAATAGTAGTTACATTAATAGTATATAATACAAAAAAAACATTATTTACATAGTGTTTAATTTGGCAACTGCAAAAAATGATATTATGAACTGTTTTATATTCACACGCCGATACAGTGAGTATTTGTTAAGGATTAGGATCAGGCTGCATATTTATCCAAAAAAAAAGCAGAAATGGCAACCCATGCTATATAACAGTTACCGAGACACTGATGGTTTTGATGGCCTGCCAGAAAAAAAAAATCAACTAATGTCAGACGTGGCATTTGGTTTTAATACAACCATGAATTCATGAATTTATAGTCATCTGTGGTTTACATAGTTGCATTACAGGAAGTCTAACCAGTAACATCAACATTTTTTACAGATTTATAAGTTGTAGAGAAGATTCTTTTTAGCAATTACCATTAATAAAATCACAACTCACCTGAAAGGCATCTAAGAGTTTTCCATTAAAGTCAATGATGTCACCAGATGCAGATGTGCCTTTCTCACCGGTGAGGCCCTGCCAGGATGAAAAAAACGTTACACAACTGACCACACAAATCTGCAAGTATTCTCAGATGTGGAGAGGTGTTTCTCTGGTTTTGTTTTGTAATTCTAATGTATTAAAAATGACAACATCCTCATTGTACAACATTACCACTGGTATTTATGAACAACAGCAGAACTGATTTCTTTCTGACATTATGTTTTAATGTTATTTAAAGTACATTATGATAAATACTTTGACTTGATTTATGTTTCATGTGTCAGAACTTCCATTAAGGGAACATTAGTGAGACATATATTTATGCTCCTTAGTTTGCATGGTGCATTGTGAGACTTTTTAAGGAACGAACGTTTCAGTGTACTGGAATGATTTTGCGATTGAGACAGCCCTTAAATGGCAGACTCCCTGATCAGTGTCCTGACTACTGAACTAGGGAGCTGATTGAGACACACTCTCAGCCTCACGCATTTCTTGTCGGGTAAACTTTTTCCTCTTTGTTCTAGAGCAATTGATGTTTTGCATTGATTATCTTTGAATTGATTATGAAATTGTGATGATACATTTACCTGACTTATTAAATTGTAAACGTTTGATTTTACTCTGATTGACTCTGAGTTTGTTCTCCCAAGGAGATTATCGGATTCGTATGCTCCCGCAAGACTGCGTCAGATTGGCGACGGCTAATATTTTGTCACTAGTTCAAGTGTACTTGTTTTGTAGAGACGGGGCATTCCGTTTAGGGTAGCTAACGTGCTACTTGACCAACCTAAATTTGGGTACGTCTATTTTACCTCTGTCTTAATTTAAAGTAACTTTAGATAAGTGTATGTGAGAAATCACGGGCTTGGCCAGTCTAAACTATCATGAGGGAAGTATTGTTGGTCAACTCATACCTATAATAGGGCCAAAACCTCTACTAAAGTATAACTATTGAATTAAGTTCAAGTGTATGCAATTCAAGGGGACTAAACGAAAAGTATCTCTGATTGTATTTTGGGTGAATCCGACCGTCTGAGATATTAGTCAAAAACCTCTGTTTAGTGACGAAACTGACGAGATTGTGATCATGAGACCCGCAGAAGATGCGAGGACCTCTAAGCGGCATAGTTTCCTAATCTGATCGGGTAAAACATAATTAAAGAGTTTCAAAAGAATAATCAAACATTCGCTCACTTTTAATGATACCCAGATATCATTAAAACCCTTTTCATTTATGGAGTCAGATGAAATAACGAGTAAATACATAAGACAAAATGTATTGAATTTAACCAAAATACTTTGCCTCGAGAAAAGACAGTAACACGCAGAGACCTTTACCTGTATTATTGGAAGCCCTCATTGGACCAATAAACAGGCTTACAATGACCAACATGTCAAACCTTGAAGCAGATGAACAACAGCAGCAGAAGAAGAACACACACCAGTGCCACTGTCAGCTATGAACAGGAAACTGAGGCTACAATTCGCACGGCCTTACCAAAATTGGAACATAGAAGATTGGAAAAATTTTGCCTGGTCTGATGAGTCTCCCACGACACGCCTCCCAGGGAATGGTCCTCGAGAGAATTTCATCACTTTTGTGAAATGGTTGCTGGTGAATAATGGATCAGCTTTTACCATCTGTCCAGCGGAGGACATCACCAGCCCCATTAAGGACCCAAAGGCCTGCCAGCCATCACCTCGCTGCACGGATATAAAGCCAGAACCAACGCAGACAGAGAGCCAGAGTCTGCAGCGATGCACGCTAATCCTCTGACCCACCGGCTCCACCTCAATCCTCTGACCCACCGGTTCCACCTCAATCCTTTGACCCACCGGCTCCAACTCAATCCTCTGACCCACCGGCTCCACCTCAATCCTCTGACCCACCGGCTCCAAATCAGTCCTCTGGCTCCACCTCAATCCTCTTACCCACCGGCTCCACATCAATCCTCTGACCCACCGGCTCCATCTCAATCCTCTGATCCACCGGCTCCACCTCAATCCTCTGACCCACCGGCTGCACCTCAATCCTCTGACCAACCGGCTCCACTTCAGTCCTCTGGCTCCACCTCAATCCTCTGACCCACCGGCTTCACCTCAATCCTCTGACCCACCGGCTCCACCTCAATCCTTTGACCCACCGGCTCCACCTCAATCATCTGACCCACCAGCTCCACCTCAATCATCTGACCCACCGGCTCCACCTCAATCCTCTGACCCACCGGCTGCACCTCAATCCTCTGACCCACCGGCTTCACCTCAATCCTCTGACCCACTGGCTTCACCTCAATCCTCTGACCCACCGGCTCCACCTCAATCCTCTGACCCACCGGCTCCACTTCAGTCCTCTGGCTCCACCTCAATCCTCTGGTTCCACCTCAATCCTCTGGCTCCACCTCAGTCCTCTGGCTTCTCCTCAGTCCTCTGGGTCTACCTCAATCCTCTGACCCACCGGCTCCACCTCAATCCTCTGGCTGCACCTCAGTCTCTGAGCCCACCTCAATCCTCAGACCCACCGGCTCCACCTCAATCCTCTGACCCACCGGCTCCACCTCAATCCTCTGACCCACCGGCTCCACCTCAGACACTCGTCACTGTGGCTCTGTGTCTACTAGTTCCTAGTTAGTTTCCTTGATTGTTAATCAGTGCCTCACACCTGTCTCCGTTCAGTTTGATTACCCTCTTCATGTATTTAGCCTTGTTCTGCTTCCTCAGTTCCTTTCTCCGGTATCGTCTTTATTTAACGTGGTTGTGTTATGTATTCTCCTGCAATCTCCTGAGTGTTCCCTGCTTATTTTATTAATAACTGTTTTTGTTTTCTATCTCGTTGTGAACTTCTTTACAGCATTTTACAGCTTTTTTTGCATTTATGCAATAAAAGAATCATTTTGGTTCTCCCCAAATAACCTTTTAGTCAACATTTCTTTTTTTTATTTTTACTGTAAAGAACATTTAAATAATCTAAAGAACTTTTTTCCACTTTAAAAAACCTTTTGTGCAATGAAAAGTTTCCATGGCTGTTAAAGGTCCTTCATGGAACCATAGATGGCTGCTGTATGATGCATCATTCCTCACCGTTTCGCCCTGGGGTCCTTGTTCTCCAACATCTCCTTTATCTCCCTGAGAAATACAAAGCCCAAATCAAACCAACACAATCAGTCACACGTATGCTACCCATTTACTGCAAGTTCTGTCTTTGTAGGAATCACTGTATATAAATATATAAAACAGAAATAGCTTCACCCAGCACTCACCTTCAAGCCTGGCAGACCATCAGTTCCTCGGTCACCCTGAGGACCTGGCTCTCCCTGCTCGCCCTGACAAACATATAAAGAACATTTAAATTAATATAGAACAGATCGCAGAGAATGAGAGTGCAGCAAAAGATGCTTGAACAGAGCAGTCAGATCCATTTGAAGTCCATTACACTATGAAATCATTCTTATTACGCTATTAATGATTAAGTAATAAGAGGCTATGGTCAAATTGAGGATATGATCAAACCCAAAGAATATGCTGCATGTGAGGATTGAAAGAGACAAAATGAAAGAGTATAAGACAGAAGATAAATATCCAAATCCAAATGAATAGGTAAAAAATATGATTTGAAGTCTAATTTAAATACCATATTTGACGAAAAGGACCTTGAAAACAGTATGTTTTTGGATCATGATTATGAACTTTTCAATATTCTGGTGTCAAAAAAACAAGAATCTGACCTTTGACCCTGGGGGTCCCTGTGCTCCTGGGTAACCCTGATCACCAACTTCACCCTGTAAAACAGTTAGGAAAATGTCCAAAAATGCAAGGATGAAGACACAAATACTTAATATCATACGTCACTCCTTTCAAAATGTGTCAACACCACTGATCTATATGAATGACTGGATTGCTCATTGCGTTTTAAACTGGCAGCAGACGGTGAAGCCACTGGAAGGGTTCGAGCAGCCATCTTACGATTCCCTTCCGACAGCAGGCATCATTGACTTACAGCAAAAACATCGACCTAAAATCACCTGCTTAGCAGGGTATCAGTTGCACAAAAATTGTTTTAAGATATATGTATGTACATTAATTGATACTTTGAACATTATCTGTAAAATTAATGGTCTTTCACAGCAGGATAAGCGGTATAGAAATTGTTAAGATGGGTGTGTCTTCTGCACACTGCCGACACAGGTAACTGAACAAACACAAAATAGATTTATTTATGTACGTAATTATGCAGGAAATATTAGGCATGAACATATATCATGGGTTATTAGCAGAAATTGATTCAAATATACAATAAATATTACTATACATACAATCCCCTATTATTATTTTGCACTATATTATATAAAAAAGGTTTACCATGCATCATGAAGCTCAGAGCGACAGTATAAATGCTTGGAAATAAAGCTTGATGTCTTTAAATCCATACACAGTCAGCTTCATTTCTCTGAATAAGTTTTGAAGCGTGTATATTATTTCCTAATGTCTTTTTGTTGACCAACATCCACTTCAGACTCTTGGAGATCTTGTAAACCATTAAAAAGCCACAGGTCAGCTCAAATTATATGAATTAAGTGTTATTTGTATAATTTAACCAACGTTTCAGTGCTTATCTTTACTGCTTTGAAATACATGCTGTTAATGAAAACACTGTTGAATCATTTACAGTTACTGTACGAATAAAAACAGCATTATATAACACAATATAATGAAATAACCACAGAGAATAATGATGAAATTGTATGCGCATGCCTTACAAAGCATAAATCTGTATACACATTTGTAATACAGTACAAATGGTGAGGTTTCTCATCAGTTGATATTTGTTATTTATGTCATTTAAACAAATAACCATTTAAATGTTTAGGATGTTTGGGTTGTAAGAATGTACAGGGAGACTTCAGATATAAAAACGCTGACTTGTTAGATAATGTTTTCTCATTAAAATCAGTTGATTTCCTAATAATTCAATAGAATGTCAGGGAATACCAATATGGCGCACAGTGGCTTCACTTTTTATGACGTCATGAGCAAATTCACTCATTTAAATACATCAGTGGTCAAAACCCAATTAATGATGTAATACAAGTTCAAGTTATATTTATGCATTTGGCAGATGCTTTTATCCAAAGCGACTAACATTGCATTTCAAAGTACACATTTACATTCTTATCAATTCTAGCTTTCCCTGGGAATCAAACCCATGACCTTGATGTTGCAAGCGCCAGCGCTACTGTTTGAGCTACAGGAAAGGTGACACTGTTACATTCTCAGTCACGCTGCAAGAGACGTTCATTAACAGTCTGTTTCTGTGGTCAGTTTTGAGAAACATTTTAGAGAAATTTTAAGAGAATACGGGCTAAAAAAGTTCTAGCTAACTATACCTGCATAACAGCGCATCCCGTTTTACCCTATTTACTTAATATTTTAAGGTCTTATTGGGAACACTGCATGATTTCACATGATTCCAAAGAAAGATCTTGGTCTTGGTACTAATGTTTCAATGTAAAAGCTTGCTTCAGCTCTGAAACAACTTTCCTTTTCGGCTGACGTCACCCTCCCCTCCCCTCCAGCCACATATAAAGGCCACTTTTCAATTTTCATAGATGAAAAAAATCAAGTTCAGCTCTACATTGTTCTTATTTCCTGTTTCACTTAGAAATAAATCACATTACTGAAGTAAAAAGTGTTGCGAACACTATTTCATGCTGACTTTATGTACAACAGGCCCATGTGACTTCAACACTGGCTAAGAACATACTCACATGTATGTTTCTCATCTCAGCCTCTTACTCACAAACATGCACAAGTACTAAACTGATATTACACATTAAAAATCTTTCTAGTGAAACAGGCAGAAAATAATTCAAGACATCATACAGACATCAGTGAGTTTAAGGACAGCTAAAGTCAGCAGGCACTTACTAGCACAAAGGACAAAACACTCAAACATGCTGTTCAAATTTATGCCGAGAGGAAAGAATTTAGCCTTTCATAAAATTGAGAAAGCAAGACATTTACCTAAAAAATAAGAAACATATTGATCACAAGGATAAGCACACACAGGGTTTGTGTTTTTATCTTACCGGTTTTCCTGGTAAACCTCTTTGTCCCTGCAGAGAGAGAAAACATGTTTGAAAGAAAGTAACAAACAATTATATAATGAAAGCCATGAAGACCATGACCATGATGATCATAAACAGCGCTGCACGCTCACCTCTATTCCATCTTGTCCAGGAGCACCCTAGAGAGACAGAGAAGTATTTAATAGTTACTTTAATACACCAAACTTTTAAGATGGACCGTCCACAAACTTACAGTCAGTGTTACAGTTGATTGATGCCAGAGCTTTTTTTCTGAAGACCAGCGCTATAGAACCAAAAGTCATATGTGCCAGTCCTAAAGTGCATCATTACATTAAATGGCTTGATGGGGTTAGTGGTAGGAGTTTCACATTAATCCTGTTAAGTCAAGTCAAATTGATCTGTATAGCGCTTTTCACATATCGTAAGATATTTATAATATCTTAATATTTTCATGTCTCATAGTCACAGATTAGAGCTGGGGAATAATAGCGTTTACTTTTTGTGACAATACAAGCAATCAAGCAGTTGAGATATGCTATATAGTATAATACGCAAGTATACTATATGTATGCGAATAATGTTGGATATTAAACATATAATTATATACACACCTTTATAAAGTGCTGAGAGATAATATAGTTACATTTTGCGACGAGATATGCCTGGTTTCACATCTCAGGATGGTATACATATTCTTTTTAATAAACCAAACTAAATTATGTCATTTAGTATCAGAAGAGAGGACGCTTTTGATTGCATTTTATTTAGTAATAGATTAAAAAAAAGTACATTTTCACTAGTTTTTTTTTCTTTTCTTTTTTTTCTTAAAGGGATAGTTCACCCAAAAAAAAAAATGTGTCAACACTTACCCTCAAGTTGTTCTAAGCCTGTATGAGTTGACGGTCTTCTATTGACGATTAATGAAACAGTTGATGGTCGCTGTTGACTTCCATAGTAGAAAAATAAATTGTCAAGTCTACCGTCAACTGTCTGGTTACCAACATTCTTTAAAATATCTTATTTTGTGTTCAGCAGAAGATAGAAACACATACAGGTTTGGAACAACTTAAGGGTGAGTAAATGATAACAAAATGTTCATTTTTGTGTGAACTATCCCTTTAATATGGCGTCTGTGCAGAGACTGGTGTGTCGGTCATTTAACCACAAGGGGGCAGTGATATAAAGCATGGGTTATTTTGGTTGAATGTTCACCATCAGATTTTGGGCACCAATAGCAAACACCTTATCATCACTGATACAAGGTTATCATTTATTCTCCTTTTATAATTGAAATCAAGGTATGTGTGTGTTTGTCATATACACATAGACAAAGAGCATACATGACATGCATCTTGAGGAGGATGCCCTGGGTGAACGTATTATGATAAAAGCTCCTTAGGATGTCAATTAAGCAATGTTTTTCATTTTGTAATCGATATTCTTGTCCTCATTCTGGACCTAAATTATCAACAGAATGATCGAAGACATGGCGCCAATACATACAGTTGCATACACACAAACAATCATGTCAACTGTAGTATTTAATGTCAAGCAGACTTCAAAGCTGGTATTCAGCCACAACACAGAGAGACATCATTTTTTTGTTCCCTGTCAAAAATGAGCAAAACCAGAGGAAGCGCTTGGGAAAGTCAGAAGCCCTGTGCTGTTCGCTTTCCCCATCCTTCCTTCAAGCTGCGCTTCTTAACAAGGTGGTTTTGCAAGCGAAAAACACAACAATGGAAGACAACTAGCTGGTGAGATGTCAGGGAAACATATGTGACTGACATGGTGCAGAATATCATAGATCTCAGCTTTCATAAAATGTTTCTTTACACCAGAACAGAATATGTCTTGCTCTCTTAAATCTCTACTTCTGCCAGCACAGATACACACTCTCTTTGTGTTTATGCATTCACCGTATGCTGTTTTCTGATATCAGAACTGTGTTACTCCAGTGCTTGAAGTTGGGGTAAAATAGCTGTTGGGACTTCACTTGTTTATATAGGCCTATGTATATAAGACCTGTGACTAACAGTAAACTTAACAGTTTACCTATTTTGACACTAATGTATAGTGTATATAAACCATAGAAGCAGAAACTCAGAGTAAATGACATCTCACACGTTTGCCAAACCCCTAAATGCCATGTAAAATCAAGTAAAATTAATCTGGTAATTTAAAATGTCAGCCAAACAACCTCTTTATATCTGAATGAATGATTTTTGGCCAGAATAAGCTATAATATGCTGCTGATTTAGTGGCGAAAGTCAACATTTTGGCTTGTGAAACGAACAGTCAGAGTGAGAGGACAGACAGTCTTATCGAGCAGAAACAGAAGAGAATGTGAACTGGCTCTCTCATAATCTGCCGCTACGCAACAATAATTCCTGCTATTGTGAAAAGAACTGACAGTGTGTTGGTGAGAACCAGCCCAGTTTGAGCTCTGGGATAAGAGTAAATACTCCATTAATGCTTTTCATAAATCATTCCAACTTCAGATCGAAATAAAATCATTTCAAGTTCACGTTTAGTCCTAGTTAAGCTACCTTTGACACTAAAGGATGAACTTCATTTGAAGGGACCTAAGGCGAGAGATGTTGTGAGAACTGTTCCTGAACCAGGACTTGCGCCATATCTCATAGATATATCTCATAGAGCTTGTCAAGAACACACTGTGGCCGTGTCTTACCCAAACCAGATGAGTCTCGAGCCTCAAAATCTATATTTGGTTCAGCTTTAGGGGAGCCGCAGTGCACTGGCATAGGCTGTGGATTCTCAAACGCCTCGTCGGGGGAATGATGAACTGGATTTGCCCCCTTCCTCCCTCTCTCTCTCTCTCTCTCTCTCTCTCTCTCTCTCTCTCTCTCTCTCTCTCTCTCTCTCTCTCTCTCTCTCTCTCTCTCTCTCTCTCTCTCTCTCTCTCTCTCTCTCTCTCTCTCTCTCTCTCTCTCTCTCTCTCTCTCTCTCTCTCTCTCTCTCTCTCTCTCTCTCTCTCTCTTCTAGCTGAACCATACACAACCGTGAGATAAGAGGCCAGAGCGGAGCAATGCTAATGCCTTTAACCTTTAAAGTACAACTTAACTGTTGTAAACCACAGGTTGCTGTAGTACAAAAACATCTTCAGATAATAAATCCAATTGTACAATCAGGGCTCCTCAGGAAACATCACTGTTTGGTGTCCCCTTGCTAGTTAGTGCCCTACACCGTCTTTTTAAGCAGCTTGTTCAAATTACTTTGCTAAAATGAGCTGAAGCAACACAATTCTTGAAAAATGTGTCACAATCTAATTTAATTTCAATTTTAATGTTCAATCTATTTAAATGTCAAATTTAATTTAACTTAATATTTTTTACAACTAAGGGTGCATCTCTATCAGCAGGTCGTGAATCAGTATAGCCTATTTGTACACAAATTTGGACACTAGTAAGGACAGTAAGATATTTTTCACACATTTAAAATATATATATATTTAAGGTACATTATGACAATACTTTCAATTGTTACATACATATAAACATGTTACACGTCTAACGTTTCAGTGCACTGGAAGGATTCTGCAATTGAGACAGCCTTTAAAATAGCAGACTTAACTGAGCCGCTCCAGAAGTGCTTTATAGCTCAAGTCAACTCGTTTCATAATTAATGGATGTTACACAGTTATTGAACTGAGTCAACACTGAACAATGACACTATTGTCTTTGTTTGCATAATTGATCAATATTTTCCTGCTTATTGTGGCCACCATTTACTTATTCGTTCCCTTGTTTGATTGTACTAAAACACGGATTGCTATGTGGTCACGATTTAATAAAACGAGGGAACTAATTATTATATCGTGCACAAGATTTAGTAAAACGAGGGAAAGAATTAGTAAGAAATTAGTAAAATGTGCTGATGTATTAGTAAGTCATGGGAATGAATTGTTAATTTGTGGCCACGATATATATATATATATATATATATATATATATATATATATATATATATATATATATATATATATATATATATATATATATATATATATATATATATATATATAATGTAAATGAATGTCCCTGTTACACTTAATTTTCCTGGTTAAATAAACATTATATAAAAAAGAGAGACCAAATACAATTCTATTTTGTGTTTTTACACTATGTAATAAACCAAGTCTAAATTTCATCAAGTTAGTGTTTTTACGCATAATTCATTTATTCCAAAATAATAACTAAAGGCAGTAACAATTTAAACAATATATATTATTTGTGAACTAATGTTCAACTTTTCTTTTTAATAGTCAACTTATTTTCCCTTGCCTCCTCCTCCTCGTTTTTCATCTGTAATATCATACTTAAAAAAACTTGTATCCCTGATGTGCTGTAACCTCTGCAACTTACATTTGATGACCCCTTTATGCACAGCATATTTTAAGGTTTCGCAGAAGCAAGTAAAAATGATTGAAGCATCTTACTGTATCTCCTGGTGGGCCACGGGGGCCGTCCTTCCCAGTGTTTCCTGGGGGCCCTCGAGCACCGGGTGCACCAGGAGGGCCTGGAGGTCCAGGTGGGCCAGCTTGTCCTTGATCACCCTGATGAAAATATACAGATATGTGATATACAGTACAATACATTTTTCAAGTAAGTCACAGGAAAAGAGACAGAAATAAGCACAGACAACATTCTCTTGAAGTATGGGGGGGGGGGGGGGGGGGGGGGTTATGAAAAGGTGAATGGAAGAACTATGATGTTTCAAGTTTCATCAGTTGTTTATTGTATATAAGTCATTTGACTTTTCTGAATAATAATAATAATAATACATAAATAAATACTGTATTAGTAACACGTATATACAAATTCAAATTCAATACAAATTCAGCTTTTTACTTTAATATTTCACTTTTAATTCAATGCTTTGTAATTATTTGTGAAGTTTACTTGCACTTTTTTAGTGAAAATTGTTAATCCTAGACCAATTCTTTCCAGTGTTTATGGCACAATTTTGTCACAACAAGGTTTCCTTATACTGTGCATCTAAGGGGATGAAAGTGTATACATTATCATTATCAGTTATTTTTTATTATTATTATTTTTGAATTGTGCCATTATTTTGCATTCAATTTACTTATGCAAAATATAATTACAAATATTTTTACGGGGTAAAATATGATACAGATATTTTTTCGTGACATTCACCCTCAATCAGAAGCGGCAGCTTGCATGCAACGCTCAGATCCTTCAGACATGGATGAGGTTATTTCATTGTAAATATTGAGACACAAACAATAACACAAGCAATCACGCTACATGACATAAGTTAGCAATGAGGAAGATGAAGATCTAGTAAGGGGAGTGTCCGCAGCACATGCCTTGCACACATGCTACCTTCAGCATGCGCCTCTGGAAACTGGGCTGATCGGCCGAGATGTAGCCGTGATCGTAACGAGGAAACACCATCTGTGGGTGTGAGTCCCCGATAGTAAGAGACAGGACGTCCCCAGAAGAACAGACAGAAGAGGAAAAGACAAAGGAGAAAGATGAGGAGAAACAATACGAGCATTGAAAAACTCAGACAGAGGGATAGCGAGGAAACTGAGCAAGATCTCAGCGGCCATGAAGGGAAGACGACGTTCCTTGACATGGAGAAGCTTGGAGATGAAGGCTATGGCAGCAGAGAGGGGACAAACCTTAATGAGAATCTGATTACTATGCAGACCTGCATAAGTGCCATGACCCTGCGAGAGGAATAGGATGAACAGAGGAGCAGAGACACACAGACCAGTCATCAAAAGAGCTTTAAAAGAGCATTTCACTGCCACCGGAATGAGAAATAATAAACCCAGACGAACACCTTGCAGAATTTTGCTAGAATTAGCTTAACGTTCAGACCAATTATTTGGCTGATATTTGGCTTTTTTAAAATATTCAATGTCAACCAGTGTAGTCCACTTGGACGTGACCAACCAACCCGATCTCACGGGAATTCGTACGAATTCTACAAGGTGGCTAATTCGTACGAATTCATACGACCTCACTCGTACGAATTAGTACGATTTGGGCTAAAACGTACATATTTGACGATTTGGCCAATTCGTATGAATTCGTACGAATGACCTATCCCTGACCCCGCCCCTAAACCTACCCATCACATGGGTTTAGACAAATCGTACGAATTCGTACGAGTGAGGTCGGACGAATTCGTACGAATTAGCCATTTTTTAATCACTCGTACGAATTCGTACGAATTGGTCGTGAGCTAGCGTTGGACCAACATCCTTGTCAATGGATAACATACTCCGGGGTTAATAAGTTTTCTTTTTAAAGAAATGTATACATTTTATACTCAAACTTTACAAACTGAATACTTTTATTGATATAAAAGTGATAGTAAGAAATTGACAATATTACAGAATATTTCTATTTCAAATAAATGCGGTTAAATGATCTTTTGTACTTTCTATTCATCAATGAATCTTGGAAAAACAATGCATTATGGTTTCCACGAACATATTAAGCAGCATAATAATTTCAACTTTCATAATAATCAGAAATGTTTCTTGAGCAGTAAATCATCATATTAGAATCATTTCTGAAGGATCATGTGACTCTGAAGACTGGAGTAATGATGCTGAAAATTCAGCTTTGACATCACAGGAATAAAACACAACCAAAGAGACTCATAATTATATAATATAATATTTTGAATTTAAATATGATTTGGTGGAATGGTTCTCATTGAATATGACTGGATCAGTTATTCAAATTCATGCCATGTCATAAAAATAAAAAAAAGCTTGCAATTTTGACTTGCTGCAAACCAAAAATGACAATGGGTCTGGACTCCCTAAACACAAGTGAGATTCAAATAAAAAAATAAAAAAACATAAATTGTTGGTCTTGCCACTTTGAAATAAAACTGGACAAAAAACATGGTTTTATTTTTGCTGTCTTAAATCACATCTGTCTGGACAACAAATGTATGTGTGCTTGTCTCTGTAAACCACACTCAAGGGCTGGATTGTGCTGGCAGAGCTGCACGAGGAGCACTGTACTTTTTGTCTGCCGCAAGAGATTTTAAATAAGGCCGTACTATTGAGGTGAGTCCAGATGTCACTTTCTCTCTCTCTGAAAAGTTTTGAGAATGGAAACAGACAACACTTCACAAGTGTAAGGATCATTTCACAGCAATTCACCATCATGCTAACTTGCGTTGCAGGAAAACAGGTACATGGCTAAGAATTAAAGTTAGCTTCAGAAATCTGAGAAGTAAAGGCTTGCAAAAGAGAAAAAAACAGAGCATCACAGAGGGAGAAAGTGAGCGAGCGACACAGCATGTTGATGCCAGCGTGAGCATGAGGGTTGAGTTAGCAGGGATGTGGTGACTTGAGGGATGGTTGAGGTTTCCCACACTGCTGCTTTACTCAGCACTACACACACACTCAGCTAACTACGCTTCCCATTCACTTCTATTGTTCTTATGCTATATGAAAAACACTAATTATATTTACTACGGACTAACCCCAAACCTAAAATAAAACTTGAGGCAATTTTAGAAGAGAATAAAGACATTATTTACTCTGTATTTTTACTTTTCAGGGAGGGCTTCCCACAGGGAGGATTGTTAAGCTTTAGCTGAAGTCTGGAGACATTTTTCATTGTTTTTGTGCTCTGAAACATGCTATATCTCTCACACACATTCACTGAAGAGTTTGCTGTGGGTGTATCTGTGTATCAAAATATCAACAAACTCTTATGTTTTCACACATCATATTATCTCATATTGTTATAGCAAAAAACATAAATACTTATTTTACTATGCATTCAAAGTAAAAAAAAATATATATATATATTTTAAAACTTGAAAAATTACATTATCCATTGATAAGATACACTGCTCAAAATCAACACTTCTTTGGTCACTTCTTCATAACAGTCAAATATCGGCCGAACAATTCTATGTTTGGATTGGACCGTGACAACAGCAAGTGTGGGCGTGCTCGTCCTGAAGAAATCGCCCAACACTAAAGGAAATTAAAATGAAGAAATGAATATTACTTGGATTTTATTTCTTCCCTTCTTTTTACTTTAGTTGCCCATCTCGTAAATCCACATCCACATCCACTTAATGCCACTTCTTTGAATGTGCGTGAGAAAAAGATGAAAGAAAGATGAAGAAAAATAAAAGAAAGAGAGAATATTGACGAATTCAGCCTTCTCTCACACACAATTCAGCCCTTCAATCCTGGTTTATGATGCATCATCAATCTTCAAAAATGTGATTAACATCCAGACAGGAATCTCCTGCAGTACTCTGAGGCACATTCTGATTAACTGATTGTAAGGGAAAATATGAATATATAGATCTAATCAAAGTGACAGAAATATGCATGTACTGACCCTTGGCCCAGTGTCTCCTTGGTCGCCCTAAAACACACATAGACAAGACATACAATTAGCGACACAGCACTGTATAAACTACAGTAAATGTATTTCTATATTCCGTTGAGTGGTTCTTGTGTGGATGGTTGCAAAGGTGTTATGTGGCAGATTGTGGCTGTTGTTATGTGGTAGCAATAATAAACTACTTTTATTTTAGGTAAGATAAAGTTTCCTGACCCATTTAGCTAATTTAAACATCCTCATTCATAATATAAACTGGTTTACTGTGAGTATAACCATCTATTTGACAACAAAAGAGCAGAAAATTGAAATCAGGGCAAAGAATGAACATAACTCTGTTTACTAATTACTATAAATTAGAAACACTGATCTAAGCAAAAAAGCATACTGAGGCTCTATGTTTATGTCTTGTTGTGCTTTCTTTCTCTTTTTTACTGCAATCAGGAAAATACTTCAAGACGGTCTTTATTTACCACAGGTTTCTTGTTCCTCTAATTTGATGCCTGACACAGTCTACATTTCCTCCAACACATGTGTTTGAAGACAAAAGCCAATGCAAATGAAATTTGTGAGTTGTTTTAGAAATCAGAAAAACATCTGCTTGCTAGGAAGCTGAGATCGGAAACAGAACAAATTCGTCCTGTGTGTGTGTGTGTGTGTGTGTGTGTGTGTGTGTGTGTGTGTGTGTGTGTGTGTGTGTGTGTGTGTGTGTGTGTGTGTCTGTGTGTCTGTGTGTCTGTGTGTCTGTGTGTCTGTGTGTCTGTGTGTCTGTGTGTGTGTGTGTTGTACAATTTCGACATGAAAGATACTAAAGGTACCTTATCTCCTTTTGGTCCTGGCAGCCCCTGGAAATAAATGAGTTGGGTGTGTTGATTAGACAGATTGTCCAAAATGAAATATTAATATGACAAAAGTCTAAGGGAAAACGCAGTGTAGTTCAAAAACTTGTCTAAAAACCATGTGCGCCATAATTCATCCACTAGAGTCTTTAGTGTCTGTGTCCATAAACTTTCACATGTACCTCATCTTCAAAGTTTTCAAAGCCATCTTTTTTCCAAATAGAATTATAGACAGCACCTCACATCTGCACAAGATATAGCTGTAATCTTTTATCTTAAAAGTCACTTGTAAATAACATGATCAGAAGTCGGTGAATATGATGGACGTACAGCTGACCGAAAACTGGAAATGAGTCTATGGTATTTTCATTTTCAAATATGATATTTTTATGAGGTTGTTCACATGACCTTCTCACTTTGACCCATATCAGACACTTTTAAAACAAGAAATACAGTTTCAACTGTAAATTGTTTTAGTTTTTATATTTAAAATAATTAGAAAAGAAACAAATTGAGTGAGTTTTGTTGGTTTAAAAACCTAATAAATAAATAAATGCATGTATACATACATATATACACACACACACACACACACACACACACACACACACACACATGCACACGCACCACACATGAATAAAATCAGATACAATCGATTCAATTGCAACCTCTTACTCATTTTATATTGGAATATTCTACGATGCACAACAGTTATATGCATCACAGAATCCCACATTTTCATGCCTGATTGAAACCTACAGTAAGACGACCTTAGACTCTTTCATGCAAGTCAAAACAAAACAACTGTCTCTCACAGGAAGCGACAGACGAATGGCGCTCGGAGGTGGTCTGCCTTCCAGAAGAAGTGGTTTACGTTACATTGGACAAATGGGCTTCCCTTGGCAGCGGTAAAGAGCACAGCAGGGTTTATATACCACCGCCTATTTGCACGCGCACAAGCTAACAATGATGAATTCTCTCTTTTTGGTGTGTAATCCATTATTTCCATCTCATTTGGGGATAGACATACATGGTAAAAGGCACTTTGTGGTGTGTGTGACCCTGTATCTGAGATGATAAATGGCCTGAAAACTGGCTGAAGGAGTTTAATCCCTCTGATGCCATGCAAAAATAAAACCATAATTTCTCTTTAACACAGTACAAATGAACAGCGTTCAGATGTGTGTACATTTTGGTAACTTTCATAAACCTATTGTAAAGATAAAGTTAACAGCACTTATTGGTCTACAATATTAGATACGGAACAGTAGAGACAGTAGAGATCTGAAATTGTTTTTACCTGGCTTCCTTTAGGTCCAGGAGTACCCTGCAAAACAAATCAATTATCAATTCAATTTCTAGTCAAAAAGAGAAGTCTCTCCAAGTCTCTATTATACTCCGGCCTCTAGATTTTTACAAATCCATTTCAAGCTACATTCGAATGTGGTATGAAATCTTATTCAAATCTAATATCTGTAAACTAATTCCAGTCTGACTGCTCTGGTCAGGTTTTGCGTAGAGTTTTTGCTTATGTCACTTTCTAGTGCAAAGTCAAATGTAAACACGTCAGGCATCATTGCAGAAGGGTGTGTGCAGGTCACGCAGAAAATGATAATATAATGGCGACTTCTCTGTGGTCTAGTGAAGAGGTGCCTGTATTTGTTTATAATAAAATCATTGACAACTTTTCTTTTCAAAGTGTCACAAAAATCTTTTCCACACATAAATCCTTGTCTTTTTAAAGCTGGGGAATACTCACAGGTTTGCCATCCAGACCAAGTGGACCCTGAACATCGGAAAAAGAGAAAACACAGATGATTAAACCACGGGAGTCCCAGACAGCCCGTAATAAAAAGAGTAAGTGCAAGGATAGACTCTGAAAGGAAGTGTGAGGCATAAATCAAGAGATGAGGATAGGAGAGAAACAGAATTAAAATGATCATGTCAGGCCATTATGTCATTCCTCTATTTTTAAGATGAGGATTGAGACATGTTTTTTTGATTTACAATATAAAGGCCTGGTTCCACAGACAGGGCTCGGATTAAGCCAGGAGTGACTAAGTTAAATTAGGACATTTAAGTAACTTTTAAATATCACTGGAGTGCATCTTGTGACAAAACAATAGCACTGACATATTTTACGATATGTCAGTGGAACTTTCCATCATTTAAATATTTAACAAATAAGATTCATAGTAGTCAGTTTATGTTGTACGTAAATCAGACTGTGGCTGTGCGGCGTCAAAAATAGAAAGGATGTTCCACACTGGCAGCTTAACATAAGTTATTTTATTACTTTTATGCAAAAAGTGACCTTATAGGATTTATTTTTATTCAGAAGGCCTGATGATTTAAAAGTGTCATGAAGCACCACTTGTTCTAATAGTAGCAGTGTCAAATAATTCACATAATTTTGCATGAAGTGTGGGAGGTCATCAAAATGGCTGTGACCTTTGAACTTAGAAACATATCTGTACATTTAGTAGCACTCACACATCAAAAATTCATTCACACTTTTTTCTTTGTGTTAGGGTGGGAAAAGGGAAACATGATATATAACACAACAGCGTACAAAAAGTAGAGTTGAAGCAGAAGAGAATAAAATAAGCCTTGTTGCAACCAGTGGGTTGGTCAGTCAGACTTGTCAAATGAAAAAAAAAAATCTTTACTTTTGACTTACTAGAGTCAAATTGGACAAGAAAAAATAAATAAATAAGAAAAGAGAAGAGCAATCAAAAGAGGTGAAATTATATTACCACTTTTACTGAAGGGGGGAAAAAGAAGGTATAAATTAGAAGAGAAATTGAGAGAATAAGAGGCATGCAACACAGCCTGACAGCAACTACAACATCCTCTCTACCTGCTCAACACAGATCACTGAAATGAACATCTCCCTCCCTAGCTCATGACAATGATCACCTGAACAATCTGATTGGTGCAGAGCAACAGGTGAGTCTATAAATAGGTTGATCAGCTCTCCAAACACTCATGATCTAGAATCACAGAACAAAGACAAACTAATATTTAAAACATAAAACTAATATGTAAGAATTTTGTATCAAAATATCCAAAAACCACACTTGCATAGTGTTATTTCTTTCAATTGTGTACTTACATTGTCCTAAATGTTTCCAAGAATTAGTAAATTCAGAGAAATTCACAATTTGAAATAGTACCCATAGTAACCATGGCAACAGATGTGGACAACTGCATAATGTTTAGCGGCACGCTGTTGTTGTTTCGTTCAAACATTATGGATCGCTAAATTAATGATCACTTTTAAAGGAGAACTAAAACGAGGATCAATATCGGCGTGGCGTTTTCGAGATGCAGAGAGCTCAGAGACAAACTTGGACTTGACAGAGAAGCCGCTCTTGCATGTATTTTATTAGACAGGTGAGCAAATGTACATAAAACAAATCAATGTTATATAGCCAACATGATGAAATGTTAGAATATGATCCGTATGTTATCCTAATATTTAAAATAGGGCCCTTAACGTTTTACGCTAGTTTGTTCAAGTCCCTAAGCATGAGCAACAGTGATACATTAGCAAACAGCACTGACAAGTAGTTCCAAGTATTACAAATACTGTCTACTCGACACAACTTCATGTAGCTTCTCTTTTTAAAATTTCTCTTTTAAACTTGATGATAAACCACATCTATGTTTGATTCTTAGAAATGAGTTCAAATGAACTCAGTGAAGCATACATGCTCTGGGTCACATTTCTTTAAAACCATACAAATTTGCAGGCCAGAGTCCTGTTCTTGCCCGTCAAACTTCAATGAAGTGTCTGTACCCCAAAAGTAAGGAAACATCCTGGGCTAAAATAACGAACACTAAGCTTCTGCCTTTGAATAAACAGACAAAAGATGTACGAGTCCATTGTGGACAATAAACAATCCCTGATCTTAAGTGTTCCCAGAGGTATGTTAAGGACAGGACGTTTGTTTTGAGGACGTGCTGGAAGCTCTAATCATACATCTGGGAGCGTTTACATGGCCTGCTCTCTGTGGTGTGTCCTCATGGTTAGCAGACACCATGTGCACAGGTCAATGCCAGCGGACTTCCTGCAAGAGAAATGAACGAATCGGCTACGACATCTAACTCTGATTTATGACCCGAGTACTCGGGGTCTCAGACCCCTTAAGTTCATCATTGTGAGGAGGAGGTCAGTCTTCCCATTGGTCACTGTTGGTCAATCTGTTGACCCTCAAGGCCAAAGAATCTAACATTTGTAATTGAATAATCCATCAAAATGATTGGGGGATTAAGGTTTTCTTCCTCAAAAACCTTAGAAACACAGCCACTGTTGAGTTTCGCATGGACAAACCACTCTCATTATGATCCACGAATGTATCCTTCAAATTTCCAAATGTTCTTGTTATCTGTCTCGCACCTGAAGGTCCATATGGATGCCACACATGAACTAACACAACTCAATTTACAACCCCCTGAAGAGTGTTGGTAACCATGAATAAAAAAATGAATACATTTAAAAGTTATTCCTAGACCTGCTTTTCATTCTTCTCCTGCAAACATGGCCAAGCAAAGTACAAATACTCCAAGAAAAACCTCTCATAAAACAATTAAATGAAGATTAATCCTGGATTTATTATTTTGTTGTGTGCACCACCGAATTCCAAGGAGGAACAGCAGGAAAACATTCCAAAGTAGCACGAATTTACCACATATATTTAACCACAAAGTGCAAAAGGAGTAAGATTACCAGGATTCGGATTACCAGTAAAGCCTTAAGAAAATGAAATAATGTTTTTTTTTTCCCTGTTGTCCTTTGCCAGTGTTAAAGTTTTTAACTTTACCCTGTGATAAATTCGCGATTTATAGCAATCTAAACGCTTTGACTTTAGGCCTACAAAAGCATTCCTTCTAATATTGGACTTTGTGGTGGGCTCAATGGTGCTTTGAGGGAAATCTGGGGGGATTGTATCAATGGGCCCTTCAAGTCAAATTAAGATTTAAGTGTTTTAATCAAATCTTTCAAAGGTTTTTGACTGCCTCCACCTACTTAAGATAGCGTGTTTGGGTTGGACAGTTCAGAAATGTCCTATCTTGCTTTACATCTCTGGTTTAAAGCCTTTCAATTTTAAAGCATTTAAAAATTTCCTGTAAAAAAAATATATCTAAACAAGATTTACTTGAATATTGCATAAGACATTAAGTGCCAGCGCAAACCATCTATTGGCGTTAAAAAACTACTGTCAGGATTGACTAAAGACACGCAGTGAAAAAATAGTGCAGAATAGGGTTATTTAAATATGTAAAGTATTTAAATGAATCATGCAATGTGATTTACTAAGGTTTGCGCTCTTCAATTTACTGGTATTTGCGTCATTATTTACAGCCCCAAAAAAGCATGTCTTAAACCAGACGCTAATTTGCGCTGCTCTTGGCAGATAGCGCTGGTCATGATGGAAATGATCCGGCTACGTCTGTGCAGAACTTGTTCACTCCCATCGGTGCTTTTTTGGAACTGCGTTCTCACGCTAATTTGCCCTGTTTAGTAAGTCAGGCCCTAAGACTTGTTTTCAGAGACTTTATATATACTGTATATCGAATTACATTTTATTTAAGACTTTTCTTAGCCATTTTCAAATTGTTACAAAAAACTTAAGCATAAACCTCTCCAAATGTTAGATGAACAACAGGCTACTAAAGTGGACAAGAAATTAAAATTCCCCCTATCTGTTTTGTGAAAGCATGGTGTAGATATAATTGTGAACAATTCATCCATGGATTTTTTTACTTCGTCATGTTTAATCGAACTTCTATCATTTAGTCAACTTAAACCCTGCCTCTTCACCATCGATTATAAGCATGCATTAATTTCTGAGTGTGCTGTCAGTATCTCAAAATCCAATCAACAACCGATGGATAGAAACAAGTCCCTGTTCTGAATTTACATTTTCAAAAATCTGTTTCACTCGTCACAATATGGAAATTAACTGTCACTACTTCCTTGTTGTTACTATCTTTAAGAATTTCAGTGTTATTATATAACAGAAAAATAATTTAACCACTTAAAACTATTTAATTTTTTTTTTAATCAGACACAATGTGTAATGTATATTCATGTTCTCAAGGATTATATTGAATAAAATTAAATATTAAATTGATTGTTAATTGATCACTGATTAATTTGTTTTTTGTTTTAAACTGAGAAGACCAATTAGGCCAATTATATAAGACACTGAAGTGGATAACGGACAGAGGTTTTGCTTTTCTGCATGAAAGAAACCCAAGAACCAAATCTCATCCCTTTGTGACTCTGCAGGGAGAGACGAACCCTCATCTGGATCCAATGTCCATGAAGTTTCCACGTCTCTCTGTTCTCCTTTCTTCTTGGAAGGGAATAGCGTTTATTTGACTGCTTTATACTTCAAGCACATGGAAATACTTGGGATATGTGACATTCATTTCTCTCCCACCGGCCCGCCAAGAAAGAAGTTCCTGGATTTAAAAAAAGAAACACTACCATGTCAAGAACATTCATAAAAAGCCTTCATGTGACACATTTTGTCTCCGATGTTCAGTGACAGAAAAATAAATTTTAGGTCAAATAGATTTTCTGAAAAAAATAAAAGCGACGTATGCGGCCGTGCAACTGGATCTTTCTTTACTAGCAGTCTCCTTCAGTAACTTCTCACAGTTTGTGTCGGACAAATCCAAAAGGATCGTGCTCAAATTCAAAGGGATGGAGCCAATGACAGTCTCGTGTGACGTATCCTCGGCTGCGTCTGCATGTAATACAGTCTTGTTTACGATACTGCTAATCAAAACATGGCCTCAAATGAGCACCGACAGCATGTGGGCACCACCTGAGCGTATAAGAACAATGGCAAGGCATCGACACACATGTTGCGCTCATATATGCGAGTAACATTAACCCAGCACACTTACAGAACAGAATCAACCTGGATCTACCTGGATTCCATCAAACCTATATCCATACACTTCCTGTTTGGCTCCTGTTGCTCGTCAACTAAACTCCTCAGGCTTAGTGTAACAGTGTAAATGATATTTACTTGAAATCATCTGCTTTTTGTAAATTAATAATCCTCGCCATATGACGCAAGTTAACAAACTGTCTGTCAAACCAGTTTACAGGATGAGAACAATCACGCTGTGAGGGAGTAAAGGAGATTGTTTAAAAGACGGCGAATGCTGCTATTGCTGGTGAATGGAGTGAAATCACTAGCGTATGTTTCATTGTTGCTAGCTGAAAGCATTTTAAGATTGCGTTGTAAACTGTAAAGGATGTGGATTTGGGGCGAGTTCACACAAGCACCTGTCACTCTGTTCCAGATGATACAAAGGCTTGGCAGATGCTAATGGACATGCTCCAGTTTAGGAAATCTGATCCACTCACACACTCTTCTATTCAGCTCAGTGAGCTTCAGCTTCATGCCAAACATAGTGTCAGTGAAGCCTTGGGTCTTTTTTTTATATATAGCCCAACAACGACTACTACATTAACGTTTAAAAGGAAATTTTGCAACCGACTAGTCTCATACCAGCTACAGACTGTGGGATTTCAAAATATAAGATCATCATTACAAATAACACTGTACAACATGGATCTAATAATCTTGGGTATGACATGTAGACTGTTTGATGATGACACCTATTGAATCGTAGGCCACGGCATAAGTTAGTAGGCTATAAAAGAATAAAACTCCACACCCCACACACACACACACACACACACGCACGTCTGGTTCGCTATCTTTGTTGACTCTCCATAGACGTAATGGTTTTTAATATAATACAAACTGTATACAAACCTACCCATCATAGAAAACGTCCTGCATTTTTACATTTTCAAAAAAACTCTTTCTGTATGATTTATAAACTTGTTTCCTCGTGGGGACCTCAATTTAGGTCCTCACGGTGACACGAGTCCCCATGAGTCAGTGTGCATTCAGGTTGAGGTCCCCACCGGGATAGAAACACACACACACACACACACACACACACCTGTCTATAATTAGCCACAGACTTTTCCCGGCAGACGTACAAATCTGGGAAAACCATGAGTGTACCTCTGATACTAATTTGCTGGGCATGACTGACCCAGCCTGGCATAGACGCGTATCTAAAGGCTGATCTTACAGCAGATACACCATGCCATATCAGTGCAAACATTACTCTGATTTTAGTAGAGATAATAGGTAGAGAGACAGGAAGCGGTAATGTACCAAATAATATCTGCAGTATAATTGGCTAAAGAGGCACAATAAGGCTTACTCAGAACTCCCAGACAAAAACATTCTTTATTGAACTCATACTTCACGCCGCGAGGTGAGTAAGGCTTGTTAACTAAACATCTCTTGATATTTGGAGCCAAACCAACCAAACCGAGGGGTCCACAATTAAGACCCAGACAAAACAAGATACAAAGCCTCATTCGCTTTGTGACTAACCACAATCTGACCCTAGGTTCACCTTGACATGTTCCAGAACCTCCTGCTACTATTCATTCCACTGTCTGCTGTTCTACTGAGAGCCACTAGAGGCCACCACACCACTTCTATAGTAGATTATACAATCATAACATGATCCAATTCAATAAGAAAACTGTTTGGACCCCAAGAATTGATCTCTTGTTTGTATCTACATAAACAAAGGTACTAGAAAAAAATATATAAACTGACTGTTGATTGTTTGACTAAGGCTTGTTTCATAAATGAAATACAAGATGCAATTATGAGTCACAGTTTACCAAGCAAATTTATTTTTATTTGAACACAAACAAACTCTGGAGCTACTCTAATCAGCGTCCAGTTATAGAAAAAAATCCTCAGATGTGTGTTGTACTTCAACAGATCGGAGCACATCTGCACATATGTCAGTTAGCATGTGATGTTTTGTCTACGCCCAATTCATTTTAAAAACGCCCAACTACTTTCCCAGTACTTTCCATTTCAGGGTTCAAGAAAGCAAGAAATTATAAACTCAAGGCTCTAAGTGTCTCTGGCCTGCTGTCCCGGACACGGGTTTAGCCAATGGAGTGAATCTATAGCGGTTTCAACAGAGAAACACTATTACCAACGTAATTGAGCCCAGGAGCGCTTTCACTCCTTCCAGGAAACTCAGCATCATTATCGTCCATGTTGCAGAAATACCAGCGAAAGACTTCATTCTTCATCAGAGATAGAGTTTATCAGAAGACTTTGAAACTAATGCAGATTTTTAGTGCAGACACTATAGCTAACACTTCTCTTGCGACGTAAGATATTTAAAATATATTTTTTGAGCTGCACAGATGTTTAGTGAGACAGAAAAGAGAAAATTAATATCAGAAAGTGAACTTGAGGTGATTGAAGCAATAAAGGAATGAAAAATAGCCAAAGATGGAGATTAAAACACAAGAAATTAACTAGATAATTTAAAGAACATTTACCGGGTAACCGTCGCGCCCAGCTTTGCCCTGTGCAAAGAAAAATTGGGTATAATAAATAAATATAATCCTAGAATAAAAAAAAATATTACAAATCTTAAGGCTCCATAAGGAGGATTTCGCATTGGTTCCACAAAGAACCTTTCAGGAAACAGTTTCTTCTTAGAAGGACATTTTAATAATCCAAATAACTTTTTAACATTATAAAGAACCTTTTGCACAATGGAAAAGTTCCATGAATATTAAAGGTTCTTAATAATCGTTAATGCCAATGAAGAACCTTAATTTTTAAGAGTGTAACATCATGACAGTTTTCATAATCCAAAGAAGCCATGGTTAATTTCATGAAAAAAAGGCTTATTTTAAGGTGTCCGTGTTACAGTGTTATACATTTAAGTAATAATAATTAACTACATGAATTTACTATAGGGTTAGGAATAGGTTAGTTACACGCAATTATGCATCATTTATAGTTATTACTACAGTAACTATGTAACGTGTAACAAGTACACTGTCAAATAAAGTGTTGCGTAAATATTTTTTAATTCAGTTTGATGAATTTAAAAATACTGTAGTCACAAAATTTGAAAAATTGCAGTTACACAATTTGACATCTGCAAGCATTAAACAGATCAATGAAATCTTCATGACAGCCTGCTAAAATACGGATTAGAAGCCACGTATCTGCTTGAAACAAGGTGTTGACGGCTTGATTTTAACCTAAATCTAAAGCAGGTGTCAGACAGTCTGCAACCTGTTGTTTCACTGTGTTACACTTTTTGTTGGATACCAGAACATTAACAGTGGATCAGAAGCTCCGGATCTTCTGGAAGCCGCTCTGCTTTTCAGCTAAACATTCCAGAACTTTATTTTTTAGCATTATTCTATAACTTTATTCTAGTTTTATTTTAGAATCTCAGAAGCACTGGTGTAAGTATTCTAGAATGCTATTCTTTGGGCTCAGATTTGAAGATTCTAGAAATTGCAAATATTCCCAAATGTAAAAATTTCAGGAGCTATGAAAGATCCCAGAACTTGAAGGCAGTTTCTCAGCTTTTATGACTCACCCTTCAAACGTTTGTCAGCCTTACCACAATACAAAACTGATATCTGCTGCATGTCATTATTTTGAAGTGTGAGGACAGGATACTTACTGGGGGTCCTGAAAAATAAAGAAAACACAACAAAGAAACGTGTAAAACAAAGCCAAATGTCTTTTCACTTTCAGTTTAACTTATGTAAAAAAAAAAAAAAAAACACTTTCACTCTTTCACCAAAAAGGAAAACCTCTAAATAAATGTTTCCTGATACAAATGTCAGGTATGTCAGGTAAGTGTTATGACCCTCAGAGGAGACAAAGAGGTTTAAGAGACACATTGAAGTTTTATGAGGCAGAAAGTTGTTGGTATTTACTGACGTCTAGACGCTGACAGAACTCGCTCCTCTTAAGAGTTTAAAGAAAACATTCACTCAGCACAGTCAAGCTCTGACCGTTGTGAATGAAACAGCTTCACCATTTGGAAAGCATTTACCCAGGCTAAAAAATATGTTCTAAGAGCGTTTCCTATTACATTATAAAAATGTTATTTCTGAAAGTTCTCTGAATGCTCAAAAATGTTAAATGCTAATTCTTGGTTATGCAAACGTTAAGGAAACTTTCACTTTTATCATTCTTCAAACATTATGGGAATGTTCTTTGAACATTCTGAAGATAAATTTGATCCAGCATTCTATTAATGTAACTGGAAGAAGGTTTGTTCATAACTTTGAGAGAACCATGCCAGAATGTTCTGAGAATGTTAGCTGGGTGTTAGCAAGTAAATGGTAAAAGAGAAAGTTTGAATGTGTGTATGCTTTATGGAGATAACTGAAGACATTAAAATCGTTTAGTAACAAGATTGATCTTTCAATTGATGAGGGCTGTAATTGAATGAGCGCTTTTTAACGATTTAATTATCATGGACGCATGCGACCCGCCTAATGTTTGCGCTGATTAGTCTGCAAAATATCTTCCAGGTTTCCAACCATATTTTCTCTCTCACACTCTAGAGCAGTGTTTCCCAACCCTGCTCCTAGAGGCACACCAACAGTGCACATTTTGGATGTCTCCCTTTTCTGACCCATATATTTCTGGTCTTGGAGTCTTTACTAATGAGCTGTTGATGAGCTGATTCAGGTGTGATTCATTAGGAAGAGTTGGAAAATGTGCAGCATTGGTGTGCCTCCAGGAACAGGGTTGGGAAACACTGCTCTAGAGAAACAAACAAACTGTTGTGCAACAGAGAACCTCCTCCATCCATTTCCCCACATTCGACTCTCCCCGCGCGCATTACGACCCGATCTACAACAAACACGCACTGTTAAACAGAACCACATCTAGCAGACTTAGTGACAAAATGACCCACTATCTCTATGTAAATAAAGTGTTCTGCCAGCGTTTGAAGTTCCTCTCCCAGGGCAGCAAAGCTGGAACAAGTTTAAAAAACAGATGTAAAGAATTGTCATCCTGTCCAAATGCCAGTTGCATGGGAACCTCACGATCCTAATAAGATATGGTCAGGAGGTGAATATAGGTTCTGCTGCACAAACTGTACACAATATCCAAAGATACGGCATACTTAAGGTCATGGATGTTTTCAGCCAAGACATTATCCGGACACCTTCTTAAACCCCACAAGCTGTACTGATGGCTTCTAGAACAAGTGAAGCGACAATGAATCATTCTGAATCATTCTGAATCTGTGCCCTTGAGAGCCACATGTGTGTCTACCACACAGCTCACTTAGAAATACATCAGCATCTTTATTTGTCATCATAAGTCTGAGTTTAATACTTCTGAATCATCTGAGGGTCGGTGACTCAAAACCCCATTCAATGAGGATTTCCTCCCTGTCACAGCTAATGATTATAAATTAAGCACACTAGTAACAATGTTTATAGAAAGGCGCTAGACATCAAGAACGAAGAAAGAATGAAGAGATGGCACTCACCAGGGTCACCTCTTCTGCCCATCCGTCCACGTTTCCCAGGAGGACCTGAAGTCAGGAGAGACAGAGAATGACTTGATAAATATTTGACATAAAATACATTTTGGAATTCATTTGACTTCCAATTCTGAGTCAATACTGAGGTTTCTGAACACATGGATTTATTAAAAGGATCTTCCGATCATATGTTTGTAGAATCCCGTGTGAACGCTGTCAGGGTTTAAATCCAATGATGAAGAAGGTACAAATAATGACATATTAAACATAAGCCAGCAACTCGAAACAGTGTGCCATGCACAAACAATACCGGACCAAGAATGAGCAAAGGTGAGGAACTTAAATACATATGGTGATAAATTAAATAATGAACAGCTGTGATGATTAAATTAATATCCATGGTAACTGGTTATGGCGGGAAAAGGAGAACAAAGGAACACAAAAAAACAGGTGACTAAACAGACTGATAGAAAACTAAACCAAAACTAAGCATAACTGTGACAAACGGTGAGATAAAATAATAATGAACTTAGTTCATTTAAAATATATATTGCATATAATGGTCAGTTTTACAAAGAAATGTGTTACATTTGACAACAAAATCAACATAAAAAATTATAAAAATTGTACTTAGTTTGAAGCAGACATGGGCAGTATTTCAATTAAATGTATTTTAAATACGTATTTAATTACTTTAGAGTATTTTGTAATTTGTATTTTGCAGGTGTGGACAAAATAAAATGTAGTTTGTAACAAAATATTTTGAGGGAGTGTATTTAGAATATTTCAAATACTTAAATACTTAAGGAAAATCACCATAGTAAATGATTTTACCAAGTTGGTTGTACTTAAAAACAACTAGCCCAAATGACAATGGTTTAGTTTTCTCTTTTGTAGCATCGTTGTGTTATTGCTACTATTTTTGTTATCAACCTTTCAATAAAGTTCCTCATTAAAGCTGTTAGTGCACATAACATATAGATTTATGGCTGTTTCCCCTCCCTGGTGCCAGTGGTGAGGAAATGCCTCTCTACACTTCTTCAAGCCTTAAGGCACGAGTGGAGTAACGGTGATAATATGGCTACATAGTCTACATCAAACACGTTTTGCTATTAAGGGCAGCCTACCACACGATTGATGTGAACTTAGCTATACATGCAATTTACGTCAGAGAGAGCTATTTCAGGCCCTGTAGAGGGAAATTCACACGAATTTTACGAGGTGGCTAATTCGTAACAATTCATACAACCTCACTCATATTTTACGAGTTGCCAAATTCGTATGAATTCATACGAATGACCTACCCCTGACCCCGCCCCTAAACCTACCCATCACGTGGGTTTAGACAAATCGTACGAATTAGCCACCTTTTAATCACTCGTACAAATTCCTACGAATTGGTCGTGACTCGTGAGATAGCGTTGCAGATGCCCATACTTTTTTATTTTGCTACTTCGCCATTTTGAATTGACACATTTCTCATATTTGTGTTATTGCTGTGTTATTGACCTTTCAGAAATAAAAACAAAAAAGACTTAAGATTATTGTGGGAGTATTTTTGTATTTTCAAAATACTAATTACTTGTATTTTATTTAAATACATTTTTCACATGTGTATTTTGTATTTTATTTTGTTACATTGCATGAGCCAGTATTTGTATTTTGTAACAAAATAGTTTTTGATGTATTTGTGCCCACCTCTGGTTTGAAGTCTTTTTAGTACCATTAGGATTTTTAATGTGAGATTATTTTCATGACAATAAAAAAATTATTGTAATTCAGCATTTAGCTGAACGCTTTGGTTAACTGAATCTTGTATTTTTATTTGATGTAGGCCTATATTGTATTAGTTTGAGATCAAACAATAATTGTTCTAAATATCATCTTACGTGATAGTAAACCTAATATTGTTTTGGATTATGGAAATGAGTATTTTAACTTGAAGACTTGGAGAGGTTTAAATTTGCTTAATTGACATGAAAATAAAATAATAATTATTATTGTCAATCTAAAAATGATACTTTATTTTCTTGATGCTATATGTGATTTTCTTTTTTCCAGAGTGAAATCTGACCTGGATATTTCTGTGACAGTTTTCATGAGATTCACGCTAACATAGTCCATATGAGTAAAATGGCAGTAACTTGACCTTGACAGTAGAAAGGTGTAAAAATATAACTACATGTGTGATGTAGAAACCAGTACAATTTGAGTGTAAACTATGGAAACGATCAGGATTAGGTTCAAATCAGTTTTTCACCGATAAAAGCAGATGAAGTATCTGTGCATGAGGCATTTGGGCACCTCGCATCATTTCCTGTTCGTGTATATGTAAGTCAGAACAAAGCAGCCAAGGGCATACCTCCCAGACGGTAGCCGGGTCCCCCTTCTTCCCTTCTCTCTGTTCCTCTGGTTAACCGATTAACCCCCTTCTTTCAGTCCCTTGGGCACTAAATCACTTCCATCAACCTTTTTTCCCTCCCTTAGGTACTGTGAAATAGAAACCATACCTGAGCTTGGCAGGAGAGGGGGATTCTGGGATGCTAACAAGCTTGGGTCGCAGACTCACTCTTCTTGTTGGCATTACTGTTATTGTTCTAGGTTAATCAACCCCTGCTGGTTTAACCCCTATTAGAAAGATTGTCTCAGGGTTTCACTTCCCCGGTGTGGTTCACTTTACTAAATCTAGTGCATCCAGTATCCTTACAGGAATGCTCAAAAGTTCAAAAACTTAAACTCTATCGCATCTGTGACATGTAGACGAATAACACAGGAAATACATTCTATATGTCTCTCGGTTATTTATTTATTCATTTATTAAAGATTTATTTTTGCAGTTTTTGCCTTTTTATTATGATAGGACAGTGAGTAGACAGGGAGCGAAGTGGAAGGGAGAAAAGGGGACAGGATCGAGATCGGGAAAGGTCCATGAGCCAGAAATCGAACTCGGGTCACCCGAGCTGCCCACAGGGCTATCAGCACTGCACAGACGATGGGACATCATTTTCAACTTGACTGCAATGTTTCATTCTCCATCATTCAATGCATATTGCCTGTACATAAATCAACTTTAATGTAATGTCATCTCTCTATCGCCTATTGCCTCATTGGTGTACAGTGTCTTTGGGCGGATTGCCAGCAACAGTCATTTTAGGATTGTTTGTGAATTTATCTTAGGCCTTGTTAACACCTGGTATTAAGATACATTTTGGTCAATCGGACCACGAGTAGATGAGGGAGACATATTCCCGTTTACACCTGGTATCTCTTTTGTCCACTTTTAACCGCTTCTGTCCAGATTTCTTCAAGGGTTGGGTCTATGGGTGGTAAATGTACGGGTTTTTCAGATCTTTCGATCTAATGGACAAAATAAGCTTACGCAATATACATATTAACGCGCCTGGAGACGATGAAAAAACATACTGAGAACATTAGCTTTTGTTTCTGCTCTGACAGCCACAAGGCCATGCCGAACGCTGTGAGTGTGTGTTAGAAATCAGGAATGGAGAGAGAACATTGTGCTTGGTACATTTTTCATCTTCAAACCAAACTTGGGTCTTCAGCCGACAAAGTATAAATCCCGTCTGGCTAGAGCTCCTCCCATTATTTTTACGCATTATTAGGTCAGTAGGTGGAGAGTAGGTGTCTTTTGTGGCCGTTGAACGCATTCGCTCACATGAGTGTTTACACTACAAAACGTATCTTAATGCCAGTGATTTATGAGTCCTCTCGACTACCCCTCATTTTTTAGATTTAGGAGCTGGTTTTATCACTAAAATGCTTGCTCTTAAAGAATAAAAGTATTAAAGGGCACCTATTATGTTTGAACATAAATGTGTGTTGGGAGTGGGTGTACACAACCACCCTATAATGATAAAAATCCACCCAGTGCTTTTTTTTTTTAAATCCCCATCAATCATAAGCACTGTCTCAGATCAAGCCGTTCTCAGATTAGGTGACATACTTTTGCACAAGTCCCTCACACAACTGTAGACTGACACTGCAGTTTGAGCATAGACCCGCCCTGTAGCTACACAGTCCAACATTGTTTCGACACAGGAGCAGCTGTAGACAAGAATGTCTCCTAAGCAATTGAAGTGTTTTGTTGTTGGATGTAAGAATGAACATAGCAGTCTTCATTTACTCTCCTTGTTACTCGAGGATAGGTCTGTACCAACTGTTGTGTTCGTGATCCAGCTTACAGTCTCCGGATCGATAGGCCTAATGTTACTGATCACAGCAAAAATGAAAGTGAGAGCCAGCACTTTGTGACAGCTCATCGAGTCGTTTTACATATATAAAGTTTACCAGTTTATTAAGCACCCACTGAAAAGGTGTGTATATGTTTGTTTACTGTTAGTTGTAACGAGTGTTTTGTGTACTTCACTGCGTATGTTGATGATAATAATTTGTTAAATTTTTATATATAGCACTCTTCTCTGCACTCAAAGCGCTTAACATAGAAGGGGGGAATCTCCTCAACAAACCACCAATGTGCAGCATCCACCTGGATGATGTGACGGCAGCCACATTGCGCCAGAACGCCCACCACACACCAGCTTACTGGTGGAGAGGAGACATGAAGCCAATGAGTATATATGGGGATGATTAGTAGGCCATGATGGACAGGGGCCAATGGGCAAATTTGGGATTTTTAATGACCACAGAGAGTCAGGCCCTCGGTTTAACGTCTCATCCGAAGGACTGTGCTTGTTACAATATAGTGTCCCCATCACTATACTGGGGCCTTAGGACCCACACAGACCACAGGGTGAGCACCCCGTGCTGGCCTCACTAACACGTCTTCTTAAAGCAACCTAGTTTTCCCAGGAGGTCTCCCATCCAGGTACTAACCAGGCTCAGCCCTGCTTAGCTTCAGTGGGCAACCAGTCTTGGGCTACAGGGTGATATGGCTGCTGGCTGAAAGAGAAAAGGAATGGGAAATGGGAAAGGGAAAGAGATAATGAAAGGGAGAGAGAGAGAGTTTATGGATAAGACTTTAATTCGCACTTCTTAAACTGTGTTTATTCAGCTCTTACTGTGATTTTCTGGAGGAAAACTGACGCTTCATCTTTTGTGTGATGTATAACAAACTTCATTGAACTCATCACTATATTTTTGGCCATCATTCGGACGCGGCCTACTACAACAGGCTTGTACTAATAGTGGATAAAAGTAAGATGAAAAATAAGTTAATAACCGTAATTAAACTAGACTATACCTGTTCTATTTCTACACAGCATATATTCTCTGACTCTGTAGGCATTATTGTCCGACTCCGGGTCGAAATGAACACCGCTACTGAGAGTTTCTGTTTTGATATAATCAGATGAGATTGTTCTACCATTGAGCGCGAGCTCGTGAGGCTCCCCCCTCTGGGCCGGCAGCAGCAGCTCATTTGCATTTAAAGGGATACACACTAAAACGGTGCGTTTTTCTGAGCCCCAAAAAGTGACAATTTAAACATGCTGTAAAAATAATCTGTTGGGCATTTTGAGCTAAAACGTCACATACACACTCTGGGGACATCAGAGACTTATTTTACATCTTGTGAAAAGAGGCATAATAGGTGCCCTTTAAAATTAGGACTGACCCCGACATTATATTAAGAGTTTCTACTAAATCGACAAGTTAGAAGCTACTTTAAGCCTTAGTTGCACTGAAATCACATGCTTTGTTTTTAATACTTGCTTTAAAAAAAATGAGACGCACATTACTGCTTCAAAAACCCTCAAAGTTGAATTTCATAAGTACAGAAGTGTACACACAGTTTTTGTTTATTTTTACAAACCGAGGAACTTGTTGAAGTTATTATCCTTGGTAAATGACAGCATTGATGCTTAACTTATAAACTGAACTCAGAACTTGTTTAAAACCTGTAATATTCCTTGCCATAGGTTAAAGGTCACTAAGTGTACTGGAAGTTGCTTTGTGCAAACCTGTCTGCTAAATAACTACTGTGATATCTTTCTTGTTAAGAAGACTTTCAGTCTTTGTCTGTAAAATATATCTTACGCCATCCTCTTTTGTTGCTCTCTTTCTCTCTTATGACTGTTCTATATAATATATGGCTTTCGGCTCAACTTCCCCTACTGTAATGACGTTCCAGTGTTTGTGTACGATAACACAAATCATAGTCAACATAGTGAAAATAGTGAGCCGTAGCTTCATCTTTAAGCTCTTCTAGCTTACTGCACTACACAGTATTAAATTACAAAAGACCAAACCACAACGGCTATAAATACAAGTGTAACTATGTTCTTCACTAACAGTGCCCATAAACACCATGAGGAACTCTGAGACACTGGGCTGACGGCTCAATGCTGAAGACGCCAATGAAAGGGGCCTCTCAAGCTTTTTATCTGTCAGCATTTGATGAACTGTCTCATGGACAATTATCATAAAAGTAACAACTACAAGATTAAAAACTGAAATCTGGATGCAATCGAGGTCTTCGCCATCTTAAAGTTCTCCTATGTTCTGACCGGACAGTTATGTGAACATTAAGAAATCAGATAATTGAAGTGTATCATTACTCTCAGCTTTGACGATCTAACCGCTCGGCAAAATTCCAATCCTTATCCGACTGAGAAAATCTGGTTCTTATAGTCATGCAAAGGCTTGATTTAGCTACTGTGACATTTGGTCTAAAGCAAATGAAAACGTCATTGTTTTCTTCCGGCTTTTTGTTTGGGAGCAACTGTTCGCAATAAGCATCAGCAGTAAAATCACAGAATTCGATCTTCTCGGTTCCTTAACCACAACTGAGTTTTCCTCTCATTTATCCCTCGCTGACCAAATTCAATTCTAAAAATGGAATGGAAATTTGATTAATACCAGAAGGTGTGTGTGGTTTGTGTGGACATCACGATGACAAACCTTGAGTGGGGGTTCAATCTTCAGCTGGCTGGCAGGAGCCGCCACTGGCATGTCACGTGACCTGTCAGTGGCTGGCTAGTTGTCAGGCAGTCTGCCTTTGGCAAGTTTCAGAAACCATTGATTTTTGACAGTTTTTGTGTTTTGTGTTCCTCCCTTTCTAGCTCATTTAGTATGCATCTGTTGATATGATTATGTTCTTTAGTATGATTGATGTTTTGGGGACTGTTATCCCAATATAACCAGTCAAATGGCCGTGATCAGACTGTCAGCTTACAGACGCTTGCTGTACGCTCATCCAGTCAGTCGCGGCTGATACTGTGAGTATAACGCGTTGCCTGACACTCTCGCTACAAGGAAATAAATTGTTTTCTTACTATGCATATAATGTCATGCCTTTATTCTTCTGTATGATTGACGTTTTGGGGACTGTTATCCCAATATAACCAGTCAAATGGCCGTGATCAGACTGTCAGCTTACAGACGCTTGCTGGACGCTCATCCAGTCAGTCGTGGCTGATACTGCGAGTATAACGCGTTGCCTGTCAAATTCTGATATAGTTTACAATTGTTTACGTAGCATACGTCAATTATAGGCTGAGTTCTTTTAATCCCGTTTACTGAAGTGGCCATAAACCTCACAATTCTTTCTTTCATCATAAGATCCCACCGTTTAGTGGGGTCGGGTGGATAGGCGAGATCCGGGCACACACGTGACGTTACAAACAAGTTTATCTAAATATTTAGTTCAATTCATTATTAATATATATATATATATATATATATATATATGTAGTTCACAATATAGTAATTGAATATAATTATATAATTAGTGAAACTGTTTAACCATTAGGGAACAATAGAGAAAGATTCACTCACTGTTAGGCCTACTCTGTGAATAGATGGATACAGCGTCCAGCAAGCGTCTGTAAGCTGACAGTCTGATCACGGCCATTTGACTGGTTATATTGGGATAACAGTCCCCAAAACGTCAATCATACACAAGAATAAAGGCGTGACATTATATTCATAATAAGAAAACAATTTATTTCCTTGTAGCGAGAGTGTCAGGCAACGCGTTATACTCGCAGTATCAGCCACGACTGACTGGATGAGCGTCCAGCAAGCGTCTGTAAGCTGACAGTCTGATCACGGCCATTTGACTGGTTATATTGGGATAACAGTCCCCAAAACGTCAATCATACACAAGAATAAAGGCGTGACATTATATTCATAATAAGAAAACAATTTATTTCCTTGTAGCGAGAGTGTCAGGCAACGCGTTATACTCGCAGTATCAGCCACGACTGACTGGATGAGCGTCCAGCAAGCTTCTGTAAGCTGACAGTCTGATCACGGTCATTTGACTGGTTATATTGGGATAACAGTCCCCAAAACGTCAATCATACACAAGAATAAAGGCGTGACATTATATTCATAATAAGAAAACAATTTATTTCCTTGCAGTGAGAGTGTCAGGCAACGCGTTATACTCGCAGTATCAGCCGCGACTGACTGGATGAGCGTACAGCAAGCGTCTGTAAGTTGACAGTCTGATCACGGTCATTTGACTGGTTATATTGGGATAACAGTCCCCAAAACATCAATCATACTAAAGAACATAATCATATCAACAGATGGATAATAAATGAGCTAGAAAGGGAGGAACACAAAACACAAAAACTGTCAAAAATCAATGGTTTCTGAAACTTGCCAAAGGCAGACTGCCTGACAACTAGCCAGCCACTGACAGGTCACGTGACATGACAAACTCAGACTGGCAGCTGCTAGCCACCCACTGACAGGTCACGTGACATGACAAACTCAGACTGGCAGCTGCTAGCCACCCACTGACAGGTCACGTGACATGCCAGTGGCGGCTCCTGCCAGCCAGCTGAAGATTGAACCGCTACTGCAAACCTTTGTCCCAAATTTAAACATAATCCGACAGGAAGTTCACACATTATCTGTAATCTGTAACTCAATGAAATAATACACTAAACTACACTAAAATCCAATCATGAAATAGTCGTAACCATTAACTTTAAATGAGAGGTTGCTTAATAAAATGTTGGGTTAAAATGGGGGGGGGGGATGTGTATTTCAGAGTCTGTAACTAGTTACCATTTCCTTTTTCACTATTTACCATCATTGTTTGCAGTTCATGTAAGCAGTCTTGTGATGTGACAAATACATGTAATAAATCAAATCATGTATAAAAAATATATAATAATTATACAAGAATTTAGATTTAGAATTTAAATTGTTTACTTGCAACTGTTTGAAATGCCACATCAATGACATATTGATCATTTAAGGACTTTTTTATCACGAGGACATTATTCATTGCACTTTAACAAACCGATTTTATGTTCATGCAAAATGCAAAAACAGAGAGAGTTATTTGGCTTTCTGTGATGTCTGACAGGTGGTTTATGTTGACTTGTGGGAGGGATTGTAACAGAGCAGGAACTCTGACTGTCAAATCAAATGCTGCTGCTCATGAGAGATCACGCACAGCCAAATAACAGAGCCGAAGTCAACCGTTTCAAATGAGAAGAGGCGATGTGTGTTATCTGGGCATTCCAACGTGTGTGCGTGTGTTTGTGTGCACATGTAAGATGGTTCAAGTGTCAGGTGTTAAATAGAAATTACACAGAAAGAGCCATCACACATGGAGTTCTGAAGCGATTGTTGTTTTTGTACAATTATAAATTAAATGTCTTGAACACTTGCTTTCTTGTCATGCTTTGCATGTGCTATTAAATTATAGTCTAATTTTAGCATGATCATTACAGTGAATGTGTCAATATGATCTCTGCTTATGTACAGCGCCGTGCTGTACTGAATTAACTGCAAAAATACCTTACTGTATTTCAGCCATAAAGGGTTAGTTCACCCAAAAATGAAAATTCTGTCATTAATTACTCACCCTCATGTCATTCCAAACTCGTAGACTTTCGATCATCTTTGGAACACAAATGAAGATCTTTTTGATGAAATCTGAGTTTTCTGTCCCTTTATTGACAGCTACACAACTACCACTTGGATGCTTCAAAAAGGTGATTAAGAGATCGTAAAACTAATCCATATGAATTGAGTGGTTTATTTAAAAAAATTCTGAAGAGACATGATCATTTTATATGATGAACAGGTTGAATTTAGGCTTTTTTCACATATAAACATTGATCAACTGTTGTGGTAAAAGGAAGCTCTTGTATGTTCGCTTGATGTGCGAGAACCAATGAGGTTCATTCTCGTGTTACGCAGAGCGTTTGAACCAAGGAGTTTGTTCTAGTGCGTCATGCATGGTCCGTTGAGCTTCTGTTTATGTTTGCTGATCAATGTTTATATGCAAATAAAAGCCTAAATTAAATCTGTTCATTATATAAAGTGATCGAGTCTCTTCAGAAAATTTTGACTAAACCACTGGATTAGTTTTACGTTCTCTTTATGAACTTTTATGAAGCGTCAAAGTGGAGTAGCTGTCAACGAAGAGACAGAATGCTCTCAGATATTAAATATGACTTTAAATATGATATACAATTGCACATCTTCTTTGAGTTTCCTCCTATTGTTGTGGCTTTGAGGTGCCTGTTTTTCATTGTTTAAGCTTTGTTGAAGAGCCAAAGAACAGCAGAGCAAACGGCCATCAGGCATTCTAATCAGAATAACCATGCACAATTCGCTCAAATGATTTTAATAAAATATGTGTAGGGTTTTTTTCAGTTGTTTAAACATTACAAAAACTGAAGATTGTTATGCATCTGCAGCATCTGCACACATTTATTGTCCAAGCCACAGCAAAACAAACAGAGATTTCACCTCTAAGCACGGCCCATCTAACATTGCTTTTCTGCAAAGATTAAATCAACAATTTAAGCCGCACAGTACCAAAAAACATATGGAACTTGCCATTAGCATGTAAATGTAATGCGTGAGGGTTGGCGTTTGCCCGTGTAAGGGCGGCTATTAGGAGTTTGCCCATTGCATGATGGAGTGTTAACTCTCTTGACCTCCAGATAAACAACTCTGTCGTTCCACCCCCAGCCGCCTGGCCTGGCAGTGAAACATTTCCATCTGTTTGTTGACGCTGGAAGTGTTGGTGTTTATGAGAGGGGCCGGCCTCCACTGGGTCCCAGACACTAGGTGGGTGGCTCTCCCATTAGCACAAGTGACTATAATAGTGAACAGTGAGAGGATGTTCAGACTCACGCCCCATCAAATGCAGCACGACAAAAGTAGCCCCGGGGCGTTATGAGAGGATTTCAGATTCATTCTAATCATCGTGTAGGTTAAAAGTTCATGAAGTAGCTACTCATTATGACAGGTAATAGGTGAAAGTCATAAATCACTTACAATTTAGCGGCACAGGAAACGTGACTGCACACATTGATAACACATTACATAAACCTGATGTTTCCTACACGTTTTCAGCTTATTATTTCAGTCATAATAAGCTCCATAATTATATATTTATCTTATCTGAAAATAAACAAAGGTTGGCGAGTTGTTTATAATGGATGCAAGTGATTGCTGTCTCTAGTCTGGAGCAAGTTGACTGTAAGACTGTAAGATTTTCATGATACTGTATATACTGTACATAAGCGGAACATTACTGTGATATAATCAAATCAGACACCACTTGCTTTCTTCAGAGGTGTTAGACCCATTAAATCCTATTACAGTTACAAAACAAGGGTTCAGGATCCAAAACCAAGTATCAAATGCAGGTCAAAATAGGCTTTGTAGTACAGTAAGTAGAATTTGTAGTGAGTAATTACAATGCCAGTTGTCCAGTGATTATTAGGAACTGCAACATAATACACGGTTTAAATAGAATTGTGAGAACGATAATCTGACCCTCATTCATTTCAAAGACATACAAGCCGTTTACTAAGATCTGTCATGAGTCGTGTATCTTCACATCAGGTTACAAAAGCCTTTGACCTATTTGACTTTTTTTTTTTTTTACTTTTTTTTCTTCAAATAAATAACTAAATATAAATGCATACATAACAGGTTTATACATGTAAAAAAAAAAAAAATATATATATATATATATATATATATATAAACTTTATATTATTTTTAAATTATATAATTATAAATAAATATATTTTTAAAATATATTTATGTAAAAAAACTATTTTTAAAAATTAAAATTTAAAATTATATTTACTTATAATTATATATTTTTTTAAATATATATATTTAAAAATATATAAACATTTATAATTTATTTAAAAAATATATATATATAATTATAAATAAATATAATTTTAAACTATATTTATGTAAATGTTTTTTATACAAATAAATTATTGTTATAAAAAATTATAGTTATTCAAATATTTATTTATATAGCCTATGTTTAAATAGTCAGTAATTTGAAATTCTATTCTCAGAATTGTGAAGAGAACATTCGAGAATGAAATGAATCATATCCGCTGACAGCCAGTTGTTATTCTGTATAAAATGGACTCCACCTTCTGTCCACCTGAATGTCATCTGGTGGTATCTTGTGACAAACACATGTGAGAAGCAAACAGCAAACAAGTACATGATCAAGTGGTCTTGATTCACAGATTACACGTTCATATTTTGGCGCTCCTTTAAACCCTAGGCATAACAGTTTGAATAAGCATGCAAGGTATGCTAGAACTTTACTGGAACAGCGTTACTTGTGAATGTCTGTTTTTGAATATTGCTAATCAACTAACACAGTCTGAGATGAAAAACATTCGTAACTCGAGTGGATCGCTGGATGTTTTACTAAAGAGTATTACTGCAGCCTGTTATCATTAAATCAGTTTCTGATGACTGTAAACATTAGTTCAGGTTTTGGGGAAGCGGAAATCTTTTCAGCAGGTTTTATTATTGATGTGAAAATCGCTGTAACATGAGCCAAGATTTTCTTATTCCTTGAGGAAAGAATTTGTTTAACCGTGCCTGGTGACCACAACATTAGTGCGGGTATCATAATCTTAATGTACCCTTTACGTTTGCAGCCACTTCAGTTGTTCATTGATAGAACATGTTTGTTCGTGTAGTATTTGCAGATTACCTACTAAAACTATAGAGGGTGTGCGCACAAAAAGTATTCTCGCCACTTGATAAACTTAAGGTTGAGCCACTGTAGTCACTTGGACTATTTTAACAATGTCTTTACTAACTTTCCTGGGCCGGCAGATGCAATTACCCAGCAGCCTATGAAGGAGTGAGACAGCTCGCAGATTTCATCAAAAATATCTTAATTTGTGTTCCGAAGATGAATGAAAGTCTTACGGGGTTGGAACAACACGAGGGTGAGTAACACTGACAGAATTACTAACAACTAACCCTTTAAACAGCCTGAGAAGAAGATTGCCAGAGAAGAGGATAGGGGTCCAGATTGACAGCGCTTTCTGTGCAGGGTGACCTTGAAAACATATTTACATCCATGTTGTAGCACTTTCGAAATGCTGCCAGATCACAAGCCTCTATGTATTTCAGACATTTGGTTGAGCAGCCAAATACAGTCAGACAAAGATGACTGGCTATCATTTACACCTCTAAACACCTAACTCATTGATTCCACAGCAGAGAGTGCCAGAAGCTTCAGTGAGCACCTCATTCCTCACAGGAAAACTGAGAAAGTGTGGAGAGGGGGAGAAAAGGAGAGGGAGAGAGAATTCACTGGGTTGAAATCGCACAAACTGATATTACGAGTGTCAAAAAGCATCCTGACCATCCTGATAAATATAAAAAAAATATTTTTTAATAATATGCATAATACTATATATTTTAAAATACAATAAAAGCCCTGGATAAAGGGGAAACGACAATAACACCATCAAAAAGCCATTAAAAAACAATCACAAAACATCTACTTGACCATCCTGATAAATATAATAAATCAATCTCTTTTTTTGAATTATATAAATAATAACATATATTTATATTAAAAAGATATTTCAATAATATTTCATTAAAAAGATCTTCATTTGTGTATCGAAGATGAACGAAAGTCTGGACAGAATTGATAGAATTTTCATTTTTGGGTGAACAATCCCTTTAAAGCTAAACTACAGAATTATGCACTCTCTGTCAGCATTTGTGGCTGAAACATTAATATGCATGTTATTTGTGGAGGAACATTTTTATCAAAGCACATCTGATTAGCTACACCAGAAAAAAGCAGCAAATCTGAAAAATATGTTCTCTGAGCTAGTATTTTGCATAAATGTCTATAGTAGCCAGACAATTTCTTTGTTTACTGACATAAACAGAAAACATAAAACGTAAACACTCCAGGATAAATGGACTGAAATGTCTAGCTAAATCAAACTGTCAGGTCTGAATGTAAATCATTATTGTATGTTTAACACAGTGACTTGGGCTTGAACACATGCAGTTTTTAACACAGATTGTTTTAATAAGCTCAATAATTCATTTCGAACTAGAAATCCTCCATAGCGGACCTTTAAATGAATAGTTGAGAACGAAAACATGGTCGGAACGACATAAGAGTGAGTAAATGACCATTTCCAATTTTTAAATAGACAATAAAATAAATGCATTTTTTTTTTTATTTAACTTACATTTAACATTTAAATTGAAAGCATATTTTGAAAGAAAATAAAACTTTCAAATGACTGGTTTAAAATGAAAACAAGTCTTGACTGAAACACTTTTTTTTTAAATATGTCTGCGCCAGGCACACTTTACTCAACAAGATCAGATTCTTGGCCTTTCATTGCACTGAAAGCTCAAAACCACATATGAAAACACCTCAAAGAAGCTTCCACATGTCACAAGATGGCGAGTGACATTTGCATGACAAGCAATATTATTTTAAATTAAAATCAATAGCATATAATAAAACACATTTGGAGTTTCAATAAGATGTAGACCCGTACCGAGGTCATTTAGCTGGTCGCATTGAGGACATTTCCTTTGAGATATTTACACACACGCTGTGTTTTTGACTGTGGAGAAGATGTGCAAAGTCCATAATGGTGGTTGCATCGGTACGTCAAGCATTCATGTTTAATGGGACATGATGTTTGTCCAGCTTTGAGGGAACTCATCTCAATTTAGACAATGGAGTTCATAGTATTCTCTTCTGGGATTTGACTTCATTGCTGTTTAACTTTCCGCTGGCGATATTGTTTTTGGTGGCTTGCGAGATAACAGCCAAATGCAACTGAGGTTCCTGGAATAAACACTGCATTGAGGCAGAGGGGCTTCTTTATAGCACTGCCATTGTCTTAATGTGACTCGAGGAGCAAACTAAGACATCTGAAGTCAAAACACTATACATCTCTGTCACAATTATATGCTCGGATGCCAGATGTGTGAAGGCAACATCACAACCAAATCTCTCAAACTATTACGCTATGCTTACACACACAAGTGCGCAACAAAGATGCCACAACAACGCAGCAGCAAGCCATGTGTTTCTGAAGAGCTTCAGATTCAGATTTGCCTTGGACTATAGACTTATCTATGACAGACTGGATTGTCCATCCTTTCAGAGACTTAAAAAATAATCAAACACAGTACACTGCTCAACATGATCTGGTGTGTGTCCACATAAACTGAGCAGGCAAAGTCGGACGTTCCTGAATGACACACTCGCATTCATTAGTGCAGTCATTTCAGCTCTTCCTGTACTTCTTGGCCCATATAAGATGAGAACGTTTTACCAACTCTAGGCTATTTAATCTTAAACAAATGTAACATGTCATCAATGACTTTGCACAGTCCCTGTTGCCACAGTTTTCCCAGTTATTGGCTGTTTTCTGTGGTCGGATGTGTTTTGTTGTCTTAATGTGTTCCAGTAATATTTCTGTATAAGCTCAAACTGCTCATCTGCGCTGACTGTTTTGAATATTCTTGCATGTATAATTTAGCACAATGGGCTGGTCGTCTCTTTACACTCATTTCCTGTTTTTTAAGTTCTATTGACTCTAATAACGGGATGACGACTCATGAAGAAACGGACACTGCTTGAAAACCCACAGTAAATACGAAACACACACACACACACACAAAGTTCTCTTTTTTTCCTAGGCAGCAATAAGATTAAATGAAGAAAAAATTGAGATGTGCGCTGCTTCTTATATTTGTCTACAGAGAAAAAAGCCACAGTAAAATCTCAAGAGATCTCAACATTGTTTCAAACTGTGCTCAGATTTGCCAAATTAAAGTCAGACCTTTAGAACTCAAACATTTCGATAAACACTTCTGTCCAAATAATTTCAGCTACAACTTTATCAACAACTTTTTCATTTGATTATGTTTTTTATCTTAATTACATGTACTGCTGTATGCAACCTATTTTTACAATTAAACAAACACCCTTCAAAAGTTTGCAGTCAATAAGACTTTTTTAAAGAAATGAATACATAGCACGTAAGATTTACGCATTAAAATTAATAGTAAAATTCCATCAAATTGAATTTAATAATCCTTACATATTTTAATTGAATGATTAAGGATTGTGCAATTCAACTTGATGGAATTTTACTATTAATTGAAATCTTTAAAAAAAGGCTTAAAACATTTTTGAGTGTGCTTTTCAGTAAAGGATGCGTTAAATTGACAGTAAAGTAATTTCCACAAAATGTTAAGCAGCACAACTGTTTTCAACATTGATAATAATAAGAAATGTTTATTGAGATTAGATCAGCATAATGCAGACTTTACTAAAACATAGCTATTTTTCACCGGTTAACATTGTCAAATAGCTTGCATGCCCTGGATTTTGGATTTTTTTACATTGAAAAAAATAAAAAACATATTTTGCTTTGGAATAATGAAAATTAAAAGTAAATAGGGTACATTTTGATTTCATATTGACTTATAACAGAACTTTCATAGTTATGAAAAACCCACTTCTGAGCAATCCCACATTCCTCTAGGATGTTGCCATCATTTCTGCACAGTTAAACACTTTCCAGAACATTTTATCATGTTGTTTGGGACAAAATAAAAAAAATGCCTTGGATAAAGGGGAAAGACAATAACACCATCAAAAAGCCATTAAAAAACAATCACACAACATTACCCAGAGTGATGCAGACATACACAAACCAATTTCATTACACCAGTAACTGCTCTGCTCTTGATACTGGGTCACATATGGCGGTAGTGGGCGGACGGGTCATCAAACAGAACGCCCTGCAGATTTTGCCATCCATTAGTCGGAGTGTGAGAGATCCCCTTCATGTTGACAGCACAACGCTACACGTGTGTTCCGAGTTGAAGCTGACCCTGAACCAGACACATTTTTAAAAGGTGATTAATGATTCGCTAATGCCAGAAAAGATGATCCAGTGAGCTAGGCACTTCATCATGTGGAAAAAGGCCACACAAGGAGGCTAAAGGTCACACTGAAAGTCCACCGGAGATGTGGTTTAACACAAATCTGTTTCTGTAGGCCAGTGTAACAGACTATAACCAAATCCAAGCGCAGCAGGTATTGTATGTGCTGATAGGGAAAATAAAGACTAACAAAAATAAATAAAATCAACACCAATCCTGCAAACATTGACTACTGTTTAAAAGTTTGGGGTAAAAGTGTGATTTTAACAAATATATAAATAGCCTAAATAATTTTATTCTGCAAGGATGCATTAAATTGATCAAAAGACAGTAACGACTTTTATAATTTCACAAAAGATTTCTATTCCAAATAATTGCAGTTCTTTCAATTTATCAAGGCATCCTGAAAAAAATGTATCACTGCTTTCATAAAAATATTAAGCAGCACAACTGCTTTGAACATTGATAATAATAAGAAATGTTTCTTTAGCAACAAATCAGCATATTAGAATAATTTCTGAAGGATCATGTGACACTGAAGACTGGATGCTGAAAATTCAGCTTTGACATCACAGGAATAAAATACATTTTAAAATGTATTAAAACAATGATTTTAAACAGTAATATTTCACAGTATTATGTTTTTACTTTTTTTTTTATTAAATAATTGCAGCTTTGGTGAGAGACTTCTTTCAGAAACATCAATTTTACCGCCCCAAAAGTTTTGAACAGTAATGTAAGTGCTTCCATCACATCGCTTTAAAAAGGCCATTAGTGTATCCGAACAGATTAATAGTGTGTAAAAATATTACTAATGCTCATTCTTTGGATTAGTGATCAGTGATTTTAACAAAGCCGTAACCCTAACTATAAAACTTGCAACTTCTCAGATGTGTCACTGAAAGCAAAAGAAGCAAACGGAAGTGCTTCCTAAATAATCATTTCGACCAATCAGAACTGTCTAATGCGCCCACAGCTCATGCCGGTGGCCTGCCAAATAATTATTGCATTTGCTAATCTATGTATCTATCAGCCTATTCAAACACATGGACCAATTTCTCACAGACAAATGCAGGAGAATGTGCAATCTGCTTCATATAATTGACTTTAGCCGCTGGCCAAAGGAGGCCCATTTCTTAAACATTTAACAGGGGTCATGATGTACCCTGAACACTCCATATGCTCCTTATATAGATCTGTAACCGCAAATAATAGAGTATGTATGTAGTATGCAGTTAAATGGGAACATGATTATGTTAAAATTAAGTTAAAACACATTTATCAGTTTATACTGAACACATATGCTAAAGTCCTTTTAAAGACAGACTATCAGAGAGAAAAAATACATAACAATGGGCATTTGTCCATTAAATAACAAGAAACAAACTGTAACTTGAGGGTTATGTCTTTATTTTGGTTGTGGTATATGTTTTTTGTTTGTTTTCTCTAAGACTGACACTCACATAATGCTTTTTCAATTAAATTTGTGTCCATCAATTACTCCCCCTGCCACCCCCCGCCCTTTTCCCATCTCTTTTAAATAAATGGTCAGGGTTTTTTTTTGTTGCCAATACATCTCTAAGAAATGCTGCCTTCCCATGTGCAATTCTCACTGCCTCATTGTGATTGAGCGGTCCAGATTTCTGATCACCCAATAGCATCAATGACATGTAAATATGCAAATGCATTCATTTGTGCAACATCACAAAGTCATGAAAGTTTAGAATGAGTCATAATTGCTGGAAGTTTCAGTTGTTGAATGCTCTTTTTGGACTAGAGGAAAAATACAAGGGAAAGGTAATCCCTTATTATATGGCTCTTTAGAAGGGAGACCTTTCGCAGTGACCTTTAGGCTCATCTGATGTCTATGTTATCACATTTTGCATTTCAGCTTTGAATCCCACAAACCATACATTCTGATACAGATGGCCCTGGGGAGATTGAAGAGAATGCATATGATGGCCAAAAAAGACAACAAATTATTGACTTATGGAGAGGTCAGAAAGGCCTGCCGGTCAGTGTGGAAGCAGAGCAGATGCAGATAGCAGCATGGGTCATGATGTGTATTGTAAAATATGTCAGTCAAGAGCAGAAAACAGAGCGGTAAAGTACCGTGCAGGTATGCGGCCTCCTCTCATGCATGTTTACAGAGCTCTTCCATCTCCTCAAGTGCACTGGGATGGGTGTATCGTGATCTGAAACTTCAGTTTGCACAAAAAGAGATTTGTCAGAGACATGAAACACTGACAAGCCTTTAGTAACAGGACCGAAAGCTATGGAATGATCAATAATCCAGCATACAGACTTAATTCAATTATATTTTAATTGATTGACAGCTCAGATACAAAAGTTTCTGTTCTGTTACCAACCCCACAGCTCCACCTGCAATATATATTTCATCCAGTATCTACTAGACCAGCGGTTTTCAATAGGTGAGGCGCGCCTCCCTTGGGGGGCGCCAGAGAGCCACAGGGGAGGCGCGACACGCGAAGAAAAATTAACTCTGTTATTAGATTAAATTCAATGTCTGTTTTGTTGAGTATCCTCACAAGAACAGTCTTAAATTAGTTAAATCAAATCTTACATGGAAGTAAAGAGTAGTGAGAGAATGAGACGCGTGAGATCCTGTCAGCACATGGCAGATCTTAAAGGGACAGCAGCCTCTAATTCTCTCTGGCAGTAACGTTAACGAAAGAACAAAGGGAACAGAAAAAATTACTCACTGCTCTCGACTAAAGAACGCTTGTAGCTTTAATCTTTCATTTATTATTTATGTAGTGCAGACTGTTTTATAACCTTATTCAATTTCGGTATATTTCATACCTGTTAGACAGGAAAGGTAAAGATAAATATGACATTTACTGTGGGTTTAAGTGAGGATTGTTTTAAGTTAACTTAGATTAAAAGTTTTTTTTAAGCCTAATAAATGTTTAAGATTTGGGGGAAAATCATTTTCATGGAGACATCAGTAGCTATATTAATATCAGTGATACTGGCCTTCATTCATAAAAAGATGCCATTAACATACAGCCATAATACTTGAAAATAAATGGTTCCATTGAAGATAAGTCCGTCTGTGTAGTTTCTCAAAAGTGAACAAGCCAGTTGAGTTTTTTGAGAGGAAGCGTGATGATTTGCAGCAACAAAAAAGCATAATACAGTCATTTGGCACTATAAACATGAAGGTGACTGATCGTGTCACGTATAGCGAAGGCAGGCAAACCCCATAACATCAGCGAAACATTGCTACTCATTGCATTACACATGTTAAGCGTCAGCCTCAATTAGGCCTGCATGAAGTTGGAAATGATTTGCTGTTGCAAAGAATCATTTATGAATGCACTTTTAAAAAGTTGTGGAAATAAAATGTCTTCAAATACAATATTAAAAAAATATTTACATTTTATCAGTTTTTATTGAAACTCATCATTGCCTGGAACACACAAAATATGGCATTTACTGCAGAGGTGTGTGTGGGTCAGGTCAGGCGGACAGGATTTTGGGGAAGGGGGGGCTTGGCTGACCTTACCTACTCTAAGGGGAGGCTCACATTCACCCAATTTGAAAATCCCTGTACTAGACAAAGAAACATGTTACCTATTAATTTTTATGACCATAATTATGACAAATATTTATTGAGACTACATGGAATATGTACATGAAATTGCGTAAATGACGCACTTAAATATACATTCATTTTATTTTGGCACTTAAATTGTGTCAAAGAAGATAACAGCATGGCCATAAATGAAAAATGTCAGACTTTCAGCTAACTTATGATTTTGAAGGTTTGATGTAAGAGGAAAAGCTGGAGGAAAAAACCCCGAAAGAAAATTGTAAAAAGGGTAAGAAAAGGGTAAAAACTATTTTGCCACAGGTGTGGTGGAGCCACAACATCCATTATTGAGCCCAAACTAATAAAGAAAAACAAAAGATATGAAAGATCAAAGGAGGAAAATTTAGCGAACCGCAGAAAAAAAATATATAAAGATTTAAAAGACATGTTGGCTAGACAATGCTGTGTTCTGACCACCATAGAGACACACTGATCCACCACAAGAGTTTCCACCATCTCTACTCGGCAGCTGGGAACAGTGAGTTCTCATTGGAGCAGGGGGAGAGGGAGGAGCCTAGCGCAATCAACCAATGACAGACCAATCAGGATCAGTATGCAACAGGTTGATAACATATAAAGCAAGATGTGACACTCCAGCTATAGTTGCTAATGTCCTCAATATGCGATCGGAGAGGTCAAATTTGCCTGGAGCGCAGAAGACAAACATAATTTACTAAATACACATCTGTACCAACTGAGCTCCAATCTTCCTGCCCTTTAACCACTGTCTAAGCCCTAGACGTTGCAGTAATCAGCCTGAAAGAAGAGCAGCTTTAAGGGTGATGAATGCTGGAGTCCTTCAGAACTGGTGTGTGTTTACTGGTTGAGCTTTACAGAGGATGCAACACTGTTTACAGAGGGACTAAAGCTGCAGCTGACCCAAGCTCAGAAGAGAGACCGCTGGCACATGATCATAAAGCATTTAAATATCTTCTTACTAAGACATTTTTAGGAGATATAGAGTGACACTCATATTTACATGCATTTTATGTAAGTAGAATACTGTTATCAAGATCTCATTGAAATTCATCGTACTTTTGGTCATAAATTGTTCCATTTAAAAAGAAAAATCTAATATTTCATGTCATACTTCACGGAGTTAAACGCCTTTTTCTTTCCCACAAGGTCTGCATGATTCATTTTTTTAAAAAAAATCAGAATTCTTGATTATTTTCCTAGATGTTTAATTGTGATTATTCATTTCAAATAAAGTTTACATTATTGTGTGTGGGGCAAATGCTCGTTGTTTATGCAAGATACACATCAAACACAAGAGGAGCCATTTAGAGGGACATTAGTAGACATCTTAAACATTACAGCATTCAGCTTACAGTTTACAGTAGCTGATCATCATGGGAAAGTGTAGAGGAGGGGAACAGGCTTTTCGTGTATACAGAACAGAAGACATGATTTATATATTAGCTATCTGAATGTATACAGATCTACACTTTCTCTAAATACATGTTTGGTGTATTCAGTATGTTGTGGTGGCCAAAAAGGTCATACTGATTTTAAATTTCATTGATACACTGTTAAAAATAAAGGTTCAATATGTCATCTCTGCCAAAACATCCTGTTAGAAGCTTTATTTTTAAGAGTGTAAACTAAATACTCGTGAAAAAAATGCATTTTTTTTCTTAATATTACGTAAGGTTTATGACAGCACTGTGCAAAACTCTTCAAAGGCTTTTAAAGTTCTGCAGGGAAGTTCATTCTTAGAAAGTTGGCAATAGTAATATGCATGCAAGTGATATAAATAAAAAAAGTGATTTCGCGGGTTGCAAATGATGCACACTAGGTGTGTTAATTAATACTCTGAGTGTTTTATATCCCTTGTGTGCTGCCACAGAAAATTATGGGAAATGTAGTTGCACAATGTAATGAAATGTAAAGCAGCACAAGCCATTATATACTACATTCAATGATTTTCTGAGTCTGGGCCATCAGATGCATTTGGATTTTGTGTATATTATAAGAAATTACAACTGGTTGAGCTGGTTTATGAGGTTACATTCTAAACTTCTGACTTAAAAATCTTCCAGAAACCTGATACGGTATGAGTTATCCTTTAAAAGCATATTTCTTAAGAAACAGACATACAGTATAAAGGTATGTTTGTTATAAATGAGATGACCCTATCTGTGACTTAATAGCAAAGAATACCATTCAATACAGCACTGGAGACCACTCCACGTCCTTCACGGCTCTTACCCCAGAGACGTCCATCTCCTCAGGGGGAGCAGCTGTGTCTCTGTCCCCCGTCTGTCTCCTCAAGTCTGGGATTTAAAGGGTGCCCCTTCTTACCCCCTGTGTCTGACAACTGCTGAGTTGAAAGTGAAGGCCTTGCTGTGTTTGATTAAGTTATTTGCTTGCTATAGCATAGGCTGAAGGAAGTTCCCCACTGCCAAATCCTGTCAGCAATCTGTGCTCTGCAGAGCAGACCCAATGTCACAAACACAGGCCCGAACAGTCACCAGCATGTACATCCGAGTTTTTTGTCTCTTGAAATTTCTTGGAAAGATATTTTTGCTGTTTTATCATCAAAACAATCCAAAAACACATTAAATAACAGTACAATAAGGTCTATGATGTTTTCAGTTGATGCGTGATCAAAACTTCACCTAAACATTTTTGCACGCCTCCCATCCAGTAACCACAATTGGCTTCATGCTTGGTTACTTATGGTATAAAGTCTCAGCTTTTAAATTCTGTCAACTTTATTTTTCGATTTTCAAACAAAAAAAATACTATTTTGGCGGCTTGGCGCTCTTTAATGTGGCGTGACATATCGCGCGCCTCAAGTTCAAGTGAAGCGGCGGCGCGGAGCGGACGTGAACAACTGATAATCTCTTCCTTTACTAGGTAGGTACACCACGAAATAAACATGAATGAACATCAGAGGGTATGTTGAAAGATACAGTACAACCTATCAAAATCCATGTTATCGCTAAATCAGTATTTTTGAACAGACAGACGTCAATAAAACTTGTAAACAACATCACACATGATGTTACATTTAGCCTACCTGAGGAAAGTCATTCAATGTCCCTCAAGTCAATAGTAAGCTATAAAAATGAGCTAGACTGAGTAGCAACATTAAAAAAAGTTATTATTATAAAAACTGCCGTATGTGCAGTTAATATACAAATGTGTTTGTCAATTTTAACCCTTAATATTACAGTACCAACTGACAGGATTACCTTAATGGTTTAGATGAGAAAGATTGTTTAAATCGGTAAAGGGCTTACCTTTACATACTATAAAGTGTATAAGTCTCCTACTGAATAAGTAAAAATCTCTGAATCACAAAATACAACTGAATCACGTCAAAGACATCTTAATTAGTCATGCTGATCTAACCTCACAATAACAATCTGGGAAAAGTACATTTAAAACGGAGAGACCATGCGAAATAAACCACACAGTGAACCAAAAGAATAAGTAATTTTCAGCAATAATTCTGCTCTACACCAGCCTTACTAGAAAATTCTGCTTAAACCAGCTGAAGGTATAGTTTCTAGCTGGCCATTAGTTGGGTCAAGCTAGTTCTAGGTTTAAGTGGATGGTCTACCAGCTCCATCCAGCTAAACCACCTGTGTTTAGAGTAGACACAAAGCAGGAAATTGATTAACCATGTTCAAAACGCTTGACTACCTTAAGCAAGTTTGATAATTTTTTCTAGACGGGAGTGTATTATAATAAAAATGACATGAGTACAGATCCCACTGAAATCTTACAACTATATTTCTTCAGGGAAAAATCTGGACAGTTTGACATAGTTTAGTCTGCAGATCGCAGGGAATGTAGAGCCTCGGGAGAGAGGAATGGAGAAGTTCTGCGCTGGTGTTTGGTTTCACCGTACTTGCTACAGGTCAGTACAATAGCCTGGTCTAATTATGTCCTGCAGGTATTGTCTGAATAGAAACCAAAATCAGATCAACTATTCAATCTGTGAATAGTTATGACATAGTCATCCAGTACTAACAATAACAGTAATAAAATGTAGTTATTAATATGAAAAGCAATTTTTCAAGGCCTGAAGGTAAGCTGAGTGTATATGACATACTGATGAAGCTAATGAAAGTTTCAGATGGTTCTATCAGAAAAGTCAACACAGATGGCCTGGACTGCAAACCTTTGCTCAAGCCTCATTTCTGAGTCATGCCAAGAAATAACATTGAAAAAAGATACTAATTCAACAAACTGCGTGCATGGAGAACAGAAGTGCTTAAGGTGCATATGTGACAGAAGACATAACCAGAGCTCTTCCATCATTTGCTTTCACTTCATTCGGTGAGCATGATATGAGATTGTGTGTGCAACCATTGAAAGAGAGCATGCAGATGTGCAAAACAACGTTTTCCCAGGTTCACCCCTCTGAGCAAAAGAGCTGGCCAACACATTTGTTTTCCATCTGTTCTCATACTATACCTCCTACAAGAAAACTGCTTTACAATAGAGAAAGATAACAACAGAATGAACAAAAGACAAACAAATGAATGAACAAATGATAGAACGAATGAAGATTAGAAAGAATGAACAACATGAACAATAGATAGAAGGAACAAACATACAATTGATTGATCGACTGATTGATTGATTGATTGATTGATTGATTGATTGATTGATTGATTGACAGACAAGTAAATGAGCAAACAGCAATAGAAAGACAGACAAATAGATAGAAGGACAGACAAGTCAAGTCACCTTTATTTCTATAGCACTTTATACAATAGAAATTGTTAAAGCAGCTTCACAATAATAAACAGGTCAATAAACAAGTTCAGATAGGTCAGACAGTCAGACATACAGACAGATAGATTATACAATCTGACCTAAAGCAGTCAAGTATATATTACTATTATTATAGTAATATTTCTCACCTCTTCCTGAGTATTCCTAAGAAAAATATGTCAAATTTGAATGCACTAGAGTGTATCTAGAGTGTTGAACCACGTTTATATATGTTGTGAGAGATGCAAGGTACAGTTTGTGTTCTGTTGCACAGGCCTGGGATCTCCCACGCATTTGCCAGGAGGCTTGAGGGCTCTATTTAGAAAAAGGTTTTAAGCATGGTGCATGTTACTTGTGACCACATATTTCATCATAGTCCTCTAAAGGGTTACCCCACCTGTGTAAACGTCAAGAACGTGGCCTTGATTACTATCAAAACAATACCATCACAAGGGACGTAACTGCTGTCAAACAGCTGGGTAAGGGTGTAAAACTTCTACGTTATGAGACGACACTGGAAACCACCAGAAGTGTTTGCTAAACGGCCGCAAATCAAAATGCCACTGTAAAACTCCTCATCTGGGCCAGTTACATCTGACAATGCTTTGCATAAAAGTGCCCTAAAGAGTCCCAGTCGCTTTGACTTAAATGTGACTGGCAGAATTTTTCATTGTAATAAACATTGATGGCTGTGGAAGGAATGTGATGGCAGGAAAATGAAGTAATGATCATTTCGACAATTGGCTGATGGCACCACAAGGATGCACACAATCCCATACCCTTCACTAGTGACAATCCTGAGCTGTGACATGAATATCAATTTCATGCTTTAAAGACCCCTCCGGAAAAAAATCAGGCAATAATACAAAGAAACATTTGCTAATTAAATGTATCTTGCAAAAAATGTAATTAGTCAGAATACAAAAATAATTCCATTCATTATCATGACTACATTAATGTATCTCTTGCAAAATATTTGAAAGTTCAGGAACCAAAACTGTTTTGCGACTTCACTCAAATCCATCGAAATGCATCCGCATGCCTACCTGTCTGTAAACTCTGGGAACGGCTGCTTTTCTCAAACAAAAGCTGAAATAGGAGCATTAGTGAGTGACAGAGAGTCTGGTGAAGGGTTGAATATCCGCCAGGGATGAGGGTGTGGGAAGAGAAGGGGCAAGGTCAGGGTTAAAGGTCACTAAGTGTCTGGACCAGGTCAAGCGAGAGGGCAGATATCCATTAAAAGCACATCCTGTGCATTGCTGTGACTGCAGACATACTAGGAAAGCCTGTAGATATAACTTAAAAAAAAATCAGCCTTTTGATTTATATGCAATATAAATACAATAATCTATTTTATATACAAATTCCCCCCAAAAAATGAAGCACAGTTTCACAAAAATATTAAGCTGTGAATATAAGAAGTTATAAGTATATAAGAATATAATAAATTGTAAAATAAGATTTCAGAATATTCCTGTTTTTACTGTATATTTTATCAAATAAATACTGTCTTGCAAAAATATGACCCCACAAAAATGTTTGTAAAGTGTGTATATATATATATATATATATATATATATATATATATATATATATATATATATATATATATATATATATATATATATATATATATATATATAATTTATATTTAAAAAAATAAGTTAAATCATTGTAAATATATAGTGAATATTTACCCGGCCTCCTGAAAACCCACAACTGCAGTTTAATACACCATTTTTCAGGGAGATAATGTATATTGGTTTTGGTTTGTTTAGACTTGACATCAGTGGTGTGCAATGTGCTTGTGTTAAAGTTAGTGGTACTCCAGAAAGAAGTAAAGGGGCACAGGTCATGTGAACCGGCTGAACTGCTCGCTGCGTTTGTTTAGCAGAAATAATGTTCTCCGGTGTCCCCAGAAAGAGCTGTGGCAGGTGAGTCAAAGGTGGGTCAGGGGATAAGTGTCTGTATTTGTACATGTGTGCTTGGGAAACCGAAAGGAAAGCAGAAAAAACATGGAAAAATGACAGCACTTTTCTCATGCATTTTTGGGCTTTGACTACGTGTTGTGCAAAGAGACTCTGAACATCACATCCTGACAAATGCATTTTGTTCCGCTTGTTGCGTTATTACACCAACCAAAACAATGAGCCAAACTGAGACAGCCTGAGAGAAAAAGAGATAGATGGAGAACGTCTCGGTTACGTATGTAACCCTCGTTCCCTGAGTAGGGAACGGAGACGTTACGTCGGAATGACGACGAAATGGGGTTTCGCTTAGAACACCTATCGACTTCGAGTATACAAAAACGAGCCAATGGCAAAGAAATGCCATGGGTCTGCGGAATTTGCATGACGTACTCCGCCCCACCTCGTGGGTATAAAAGGAGGACGCCGGCAACATGCAGATATGTTTCTTCGCTGAGGAGCCAAGACTGAACTCAGGCGATCCCCGCGGTACAGCGGAAGTGGCAGGAAGACGTAACGTCTCCGTTCCCTACTCAGGGAACGAGAGTTACATACGTAACCGAGACGTTCCCTTTCGTGGTCACTCCGAGTTACGTCGGAATGACGACGAAATGGGGTTACCAGTCTAATCACGCCACCTTCACAGCTGTCTTCCAGTGCCCTGCGTAAATCTGAGCCCTCGAGATATTTAGGACGAAGGACTCCTATTTAGCACAGGAATATCAAGGTACACTGGGAAGCATATCCCAAGCTTTTAAGGGGAAATATGCAAATATCACCAACCCAGTGGGGGGGGGCATTTGAAAATACACATATGACCTGAAGGAAACATATGGAGAAACTCTGAGGTGTCCAGCCGCAGGTGGAATATTTCAACCTCAGGGGTAGCAAGGTGGCCTCCCGAGGGAAAGACACATGCTCAGAAAGGCTTACAGTGGAAATACACGTGTGGGGGTAGCTCATGGGAGGGACCATGCACACGGAGGCACCTAGCCGACGCCCAGGCAATAGACACTGGCGCTAGCATCAGGGGTGCTGGAGGAACTCAGGGCTTTCGGAGAAGCTCACCTGAGCAGAATATCGCACGTATCCAGTCCGTGGAGTGGAATGGCGAGCAAGCGAAGACACCTGAGCGGGTCCGGTACTAGCTAGTTGAAGCGAGTACATGAGAGGAGACTGGCTCCACTCGGAGATATAGAATCTGGCGAATGTGTTCGGTGTCGCCCAGCCTGCAGCTCTGCAGATGTCTGCCAGAGAGGCGCCATGCGCTAGAGCCCAAGAGGATGCCACACTCCGGGTGGAGTGGGCAGTCACACCAAGGGGGCACGGTCGGCCTTGCTGTTGGTATGCCAAAGCAATGGTGTCCACTATCCAGTGAGACAACCTCTGCTTTGAGAGAGCCTTTCCCTTCAGCTTCCCACCATAACAGACAAAGAGCTGGTCTGAGGTCCTGAAACACTGCGTCCTGTCTACATAAGCGCGGAGAGCGCGTACTGGACAGAGCAGTGCCAAGGCTGGGTCTGCCTCCTCCGAGGGCAGCTCTTGCAGGTTCACCACCTGGTCCCGGAAGGGAGTGGTAGGAATCTTGGGCACATATCCAAGCCGGGGTCTCAGGATCACGTGAGAACCGGCCGGCCCGAATTCCAGGCACGCTTCGTCAACGGAGAATGCGTGCAGGTCCCCGACCCTCTTGAGAGAGGCCAATGCAATCAGGAGCGCTGTCTTCATTGACAGGAACTTAAGCTCCACTGATTGCAAAGGCTCAAAGGGAGCACTCTGCAGGGCACTTAAGACCACTGAGAGGTCCCAAGAGGGAACGAGAGGAGAGCGAGGAGGATTCAGTCTCCTCGCCCCCCTCAGGAACCTGACGATCAGGTCGTGCTTCCCTATGGACTTACCTTCCACTAAGTCGTGGCGTGCGGCAATAGCGGCAACATAAACTTTGAGGGTGGAGGGAGACAGCCTTCGCTCCAACCCATCTTGAAGGAAGGAAAGCACGAAACTGATCGAACACCTCCGGGGGTCTTCTCGGCGAGAAGAGCACCAATTGACGAAGAGGTTCCACTTCAACGCGTAGGCGTGTCTCGTGGACGACGCTCTAGCGGAAGTGATGGTAGCCACCACCGCAGGTGGTAGGGTACTCAAACCTGTCTCGTCCCGTCGAGGAGCCACACGTGGAGGTTCCAGAGATCGGGACGAGGGTGCCACAGGGTGCCCCGTCCCTGAGAAAGGAGGTCCTTCCTCAGAGGAATTGGCCAAGGAGGTGCTGTCGCGAGGAGCACTAGTTCGGAGAACCAAGTCCGGGTGGGCCAGTACGGCGCAACCAGAAGGACTTGCTCCTCGTCCTCCCTGACCTTGCGCAAGAGCTGCGCAAGAAGGCTCACTGGGGGAAACGCATAGTTGCGGCCCCGCGGCCAGCTGTGCGCCAGTGCATCCGTGCCGAGCATGCCCTCGGTCAGAGAATAAAACTGGGCGCAATGGGATGAGTCGCGGGAGGCAAACAGATCTATCTGTGCGTCGCCAAACTGGTCCCAAATCAGCTGGACCGATTGGGGATGGAGTCGCCATTCTCCAGGGAGGGGCTGAAGCCGTGACAGCTCGTCGGCAGCACAGTTCAGGGCTCCGGGAATGTGAATAGCACGAAGGGACCTCAGGTGCTTCTGACTCCATAGGAGGAGGTGGCGGGCGAGTTGCGACATACGGCGGGAGCGTAGACCACCTTGATGGTTGATGTACGCTACTGTGGCGGTATTGTCTGATCGGACTAGTACGTGTTGACCCATGAGCAGCGCTCGGAAGCGGTGCAGAGCAAGGCGTACTGCCAGTAACTCGAGGCAATTGACATGCCATAGGCGCTGGGGTCCTGTCCAGGAGCCCGCGGCAGCATGACCATTGCACATGGCGCCCCAGCCCGTGGTGGAGGCATCTGTTGAGACAACAACATGCCTCGACACTCGTTCCAGGGGGACACCAGCCCTGAGAAAACTGAGGTTCAACCACGGGGTGAAGGTCTGACGGCAGCTCGAAGTCACTGGAACTCGGAGCTTGCCTTGTTGCCATGCCCACCTCGGGACTCGGTCGCGAAGCCAAAGCTGAAGCGGTCTCATATGAAGCAATCCGAGCGGCGTCACCGCGGCTGCAGATGCCATATGCCCCAGGAGCCTCTGAAAATGTTTCAGTGGAACCGCCTTCTTGCCCTGTATTTGTCTCAGACAAGTCAGCAGTGACTGCGCGCGCTCGCTCGTAAGCTGCGCGGACATGGCGACCGAGTCGATGTCCATACCGAGAAAAGAGATCCTCTGCACGGGGCAAAGTTTGCTCTTCTCCCAGTTGACCCGAAGGCCCAGACGGGCTAGGTGCCGGAGCACAAGGTCCCTGTGTTCGCAAACCTGGTCTCAAGAGTGAGCTAGGATCAGCCAGTCGTCGAGATAGTTCAGGATGCGAACCCCGTGAACCCGAAGGGGAACAAGGGCTGCCTCGACGACCTTCGTGAAGACGCGAGGAGACAGGGCTAGCCCGAACGGGAGAACCGCGTACTGGTATGCCTGCCCCTCGAAAGCAAACCGAGGAACGGTCTGTGTCGAGGGAGAATGGAGACATGAAAGTAGGCGTCCTTCAGGTCGTTCGCTGCAAACCAATCCTGGGGCCGCACACACTCGAAAATGCATTTGGCGGTGAGCATTTTGAACAGCCTCCTGTAAAGGGAGCGATTCAATACTCGCAGGTCCAGGATTGGTCGTAACCCACCGGTTTTCTTGGGGACAATGAAGGGCTGTAGAAGCTGGACCTCATCTCGGCTGGAGGGACAGTCTCGATTGCACCCTTCGCCAGCAGAGTGGCAATCTCTGCTCGCATGATCGGGGCGTTGCCACCGACCAAAGTGGAGCGGACTCCCCTGTATCGGGGAGGAGACCGTGCGAACTGAATCGCATAGCCGAACCTGATGATGCGGGCGACCCAGCGGGACAGTTGGGAAGCTCTAGCCAGGCTCCCAGGAACTGAACCAGCGGGGTCATGCGGACCACAGGTGTCCCCCCGGAGGGGCAGCGAAGCGGAGTAACTGGCCCGGACGTGGACAGCATAGCGATCCGGTGTGGGGGCGCAGTTAACATCCGCGCCCTGACAGAGGTGACCAGGGAAGGACCAGCGTTCCACGGGGGCCTGCTCTGCCAGGGGTCTTGCGACAGAGTGGGACAGGGACGAAGCGGTCCGTGGACGGCACGCCGTGTCAACCGACTCTGGGACAGAGGGGGACGAGGAGAGCACGGCTGGTGGGCGGCGCTCTGTGTCGTCCGAGAACTCTGTGTGCTCAGAGACGAGAGAGTCAGTTCTTTCTGAATAAGGATTCTTCCCCAGCCCTCCACCGGGGAAAGGAGTGGCCCTGCTACCAACTCCTGGAAAGAACTGAGTCCCATCTCTAAGCAGCCCATCTCAAAAGCGCTGCTTAACCCGGCGTCTAGCGGGGGGCGGGGCTGGAGAGGGCTGAGGCATCCGCCCACGGTCTTCCAAGCCAGCCCGGAAGAACGGGCGGGGTTGGAACCGTGGGAGGGTGCCTTCGGCGGTTGGCAGACTGAGGGAGCGGACGGCGGGCCGTCGGCAGAACAACCTCAATCTGCTCCCGGGCGGTTAAGAACTATTGGGCAGAAGAACTCAACCGCACCGCCAAAGAGGCCGACCTGGGACGTGGGGGTGAGCAGATGAATCTGCCGACCTCCAGCACATCAGACCGGTCAGCCCCAGAGTGGTAAACATCACCTGACTCGGAGAGCGCGTGGCCCCCTTCGTCGCTCGGAGAGCAAGGTCAGCGGCGGCGCGCTTGGTAGCTCATTAAGAGCCTCGAGTCAGTCCCGCCCTCATGCATAACCATGAGCATCTGGGCCGGGTAGACCACAGAACGGTCATGGGATGCAGTGAGGCGGCTGCCTGTCCTGTGGCACTATAGGAATTCGCCACAGATTAGTGTAGACGAAAAGAACTACAGGCTTTGGACGGGTGCTTAGGATAGCGCCGGGAAGCACTCTGAGGACACAGTAGCATCGCAACAGAGCGCTTCAACCGGGGGGACCCCAGTGTACCCATGGGCAGCGGCCCAGTGAGGGGGGAAAGGTGGATGAGACCAACGAGCGGTCCTGAGAAGACACGGGGGTCTTTCAGGACATCGAGATCTCATCATGCACGTCCGGGAGGAAAGATATTGGGGTTTGCCGTGGACGCGGGTCGGCGGCCTTACCCAAAACCAATCGTCCCAGGAAAGCATGGCCGTCATCTCCGGATCAGACTCAGGCACAGCATAACACACCAGAAGGTGGCAGCTGTGACGAGTCGTCACTTCCAAGAGAACCAAGCCCACCTTATGATGTTACAACAGACATAGCATCTTCCTCTGTAGCTTCAACCGAAACTCGCGGGCCACCCGAAGGTCGACTCGCGGGAATCGGAGGTTCACTAGCGGGCACCATCACACAGGAGGGAGCTTGGGTCGCGGACAGATAGTCGGCGCCTTGATCCAGACTATAACCCTCAGGTCACCCTGGCCACCAGCCGAAGTAGCACCCCTCGTTCTTTTTTTTTTTTGGCGGGGGGGGGGGGGGGGGCGCTAGATCGGGGTGTGGATGAGGGGACTCTCACTCTTGCGAGTTCATTGAGTCTCGACCTAAATGACGGGATGATCATGTTCCCAGAGAGAACATGAATCACCCACGAGCGCTGTACAAGCATGATAAAAGCCCTACACACTAGACAGCGCTCGTGCCCATCAGAGTCCGATACCAATCTGTCGCCAATTTTTTTTTTTTTTTTTAAAGCACGGGCGAGCCGTATTTAAAAAGACGTGCCGCGTGCGAGCTCTTTTGTGAGAGGAGATAAAAACTTCGCGATGTCGAAGCGAGCAGGGAGAACACACTCACTGGCAGATCACTGCACAGATCAGCAGGCAATGTGAACTTGCTGCAGATCGCCATCACACCAACACCGTGGAGAGAATGGCTCGTCTCGTAGAGTGAAGTCATAAATGGCTGTGGAGTGAAGAGATACTCTTGGCTCCGAAGCGAAAACATATCTGCATGTTGCCGGCGTCCTCGTTTTATACCCACGAGGTGGGGCGGAGTACGTCATGCAAATTCCGCAGACCCATGGCATTTCTTTGCCATTGGCTCGTTTTTGTATACTCGAAGTCGATAGGTGTTCTAAGCGAAACCCCATTTCGTCGTCATTCCGACGTAACTCGGAGTGACCACGAAAGGGAACAAGCCTCTTTGATCTCTTTTGCTGAGACACAAATGCACCCTGTTACTGAAAACGTCTGAAACCAGACGTTTTTCCAGGAGATCAGAGAGATAAATAGCACAATAAAACATTAGCCAGCAGAGTGAAAAGGAGAGGAATAAACACCAAACGTGAGGAAAATATTTTCTAATACCTCTGTTTAAGACTTCATTACATCACAGCTGGCCAGAAAAACCCTCCACCTGTTTTGTTTATCATACAAGTGTGAGAAACAGTTAAAAAAAAAACAGCTTCAAAATGAACCACAACATTTAATTAGAAGTACAATATAAAAATTGAGAAAAAAGGACAAACTTACAAGACTGCTTACATCAGGGTTCCCAGACCTCATGACTAATAAATTCAACAACTTTAGAATATGCATGACATTTCAAGTTATTCTCGATTACTGGATACACATTTTAAAAATATTTAAGTCTGCGCAAAAAAAAAAACATCTAGCCATGCAACAAAATGTTATAGACCTGAGAATAAAGAAAATGTATTTTCATTATAGAAAATGTCCATCATACATCTAGTCTATAGGGTTTGCTTAAACAACCCTGATCTTGATCTAACGCCAAGATGGTTATTATGACATCATTTTGTGTGTATTTGACCGTTTAAGTGCAATAAGCCACGCAAAAGAAGATTTGAGAGGAGGCTTTATGTGCGCAGCTGCGTGCCACTTATGGATCACGCACTTTTGGTGTGAGCGTAAAATGAGCGGAATTAGTAAAATTATGCGCAATACAAGCACTATTCAACCGGAGTGTGTGAGACGAATGAGTGACAGGAGGCGGGTGTGTGCCAATTCGCATCGGAGAGAAGAGAGAGTGAGAACTCACAGCTAGAGTGTCTGTGTATCTATATTGCAGATGAGGAGTATTGGAGCCATTTCAGGTATTTCAATATCATTACATATTGAAATATCGATATTTTTGACAACACTAGTTTCTAGGGTGTTCTGGATGGTTGTTATTGTGCTCTTCTAGGTGGTGGCAGGGGTGGGTTCTAATCCTAAGTGCACTGTAAAATAAAAATATTTTTCGAAGTTGTACCGGTAAATAAAACAGATTACTGGAGTGCGTTTTACAAGAAAATACTATTTAAATATTTCTACTTCAAAAAAATGTATGTTTAATTCAATGTATTAGCCTACTTATCTTTTTTTATTTTATTTGTGAAAATAAAAATTGTACAAGGAAATCCTACACCAATTTTTTCCAGTGTATGGGTAATAGTAATTAAAATACACAATTCTATAATTACAAATGAGGAGAAAATATAAAGCACATTCTGAACCAACAAAATAAAGAAGCCATCTCTGAAGTACAGGGAATTACTAAAGTGGACAGAAATTTATGTACGAGTTAGCGAATCAAAGACCCCGGCAAAGCAAACAGCTCCCTGCTCGGAGAAGTGGGACGGTATCAAATTTGCTCGCTCACATCATTTAGCATGACAGATCATTATGGTTCCGCTGCAGCAATACGGCTGTACAAATAATAGGGGAAGTTCTGATCTCTCGGTGGGTCAGCGCCTTCAAAACACCCCCTGCTCCCCCAAGCAAAGGTAGTGTTTGCCAGAGGGGTCCGGTAACCCCTGTCGCCCGTTTGGAACCTGAGAGGCAGCACATCGCTCAGATTTAATTAACCTGCCAATGAGTTCAGTCCAATTCCTTTACTGAAATCAACATCAATCCAGCTGATTGTAAATCATTGAAGGAAAACACTGAAGTGCATTCAATAACAAGATTTATAAAGGGCAGTGTCATAGCTTAGTGATTAGTGCGTTGGCGAAAAGAGGCAAAATAGGCTGGGAAAAAAACAACAACCTAATCTAACTGTAGATTGCCCAGTCAAAGTGTTACCACTAAAAGTCACTTTTTATGAATAGAGTACAAAATACAGTTTGAAACAAAAAAGTTAAGGTATATTGGAATATATTAAATAGACAATATTATAAAATAAAATAAAAACAATTTAAATAAAATGTATCAAATATATCTAATGGGTCATAACTATAAATGTGGAATTTGTGCCTCTAAAAGTCTTGGGACACCAAAGTGTAGTGTATCATATCAGAATGCAAGGTAGATATCTAGTGGCCATCTCGTTGAAGTCTAAACACACCTGTTCAAAACCAAAACCTACGCATCAACCTCTCTGGGACCACAGCTGAATGGAAGATAACCCGACTTCACTACTCACATAATCACATGACTCAGATCAGGTTCCTGTGTCTCTGCCATTGAGAGGAGCAGAGAGGAAACCCTGTAGGCTCATGCTGTCCACAAGCTGGAGATTTTAATTTCACAGCTGGGGTCATGTAGAAATGTGTGTGCATGTTTTTTTTTTTTATGCATGTGATATAATTTACACATGTATAGCGAAATAATCCTTGGTTGAAATTGCAATGTATGGAAAGATTTAATTTGCAAAACAAAATGTTAAAAAATAAATAAATTAATAAACATCTTCAAGTCAAAATGCATTATTTAAAAAATAGGAAATAAAAATATATTTTGAAAATACTAAATACTATATTTTGAAAAAGCCAAATCGCATTTTTAAATCCGGTTTGCCACCTTAGTTTAGGAGCTGAATTGGAATTTAATACTGAATGGCGCATTACTCTGCATATGTTATGCATGGCAGGAAATCACTGGCAGAAACAGCCGACAATGAATATGAAAGAGAAACAAAGAGAGGGCAGGGAAGACAAATGAGGAGGCATGCTGTAATGATTTGGGAGAAAGAAAGTTTTGGCAGAGCGTGATTCAAAGGTGTTGGAAAGATTCACTCATCCTGTTTTCCTGTGCTTGATTCTGAGCCAGCTTATAAACCTTAAGCAACAACTGAAAACGCTCAAGCATCTCAAACTCAGTAACCTTCGGTTCATCAGCTTGATGAATAGATGCAAATCCTTGAATTCATCACTTTATTGCTCTGGATTGTAATGGTTATGTGCAGGCCATCTGTAAATTGTACGCAGATTTGTATCAAAAAATGAAAATGGCGAGAGAGAAGAACATTAAATGGTGACATCATTACTCCGAGTACATCTGGAGGCAACACTGTGGCCTTGTTCTAACAGCAATTAATCTGATCCAGGAGTGAGTGATGAGTGTAGGTTTGCATAACACCGTTTTATCCATCCCGTCTTTTTTCTCCTCTGTCCTCTCTTTCCTTCTCCCTTCCATCGCTCAGGCAAGACTCTGATCCAGTGGGTCAGGCAGTGAACCAATAAATAAAAACTGCTTTATGACTTTAAGCTAAAAGAGAAAAAAATATCTGATTGGAAAATTACAAAAATGATTAAACTCTGAACTTGAAGTACTGGGAAAATAATCGTTTTATGGCAGAGATAAAAGTGGAAATGCTGAATCTCACAAAGCCTAGCAAGAACCCCAAATAAAAAAGAAAAAAAAAATAGACAATTTCCAAGAAAATAAACCTATTTTTAAGACTAAAAATATCCTATTCCAGTGCATTATTATTTTACAAATTCTCATTACAATAATCTCAATATTAATGGAATGAATTAATGGGAAAAATCAATCAATTTTATTGATATGGAATTATGGCCTCTCTTACTCCATCTGTGGTTTAAACGAAACATTGCAAGTTTCATGATGCCCTTCTTCATGGATGAATCTGATCAGGATTTAATGCTTTTTATGTACATACTAAATAATGGAATTTTGTTCATTTTTACTTTTAAAAATATTCCATAAAGCAACTTTAAAGTGTATTTATACATAATTTTCCTTATGTACTTTGTGTATTTTCCTTACTGCATGAGAAGAAATAACAATGTATGAGAATAAATAACTAAGTCATTCTCATTCAAAATTCATTCCAGTGGCCCCAACAGGCCCTGACCATGTGTGTACATGCATGGACGAGGAAGTGAAGTACAAATGTATCAAAGCCATTTAACTATTTTAAGTACCAGAAACAGCCCATAATAAGCTGTAATGAGCAACATGATATTCTCTAAATAAAGGCCATACATCACTGTCCCATGCTTTAAATCAACTCTTTGTAGTTTCCGGAAGTTTAACAGCCAGCGCATGAGGCTGGAGAAATGTTTGATATGATTGATTGATATGGTGTGTTTACTACTGTTACTCATGTCGTAGAGGACTACAGGAAATATGAAGCACTAATGTTGTGTAGATTTCACGTTTTTTTACACGTCTAACATTTGTACAGCAATGAATGTAACGTAATCAAATTACAATCAAATACACTAAATCAGACTTTTGTAAACAGAAACACACAAATTTTATTCACAAAACACAGGAGGCAACTTTACCCCACAGCAGTTTGAATTATGTACAGTATGATTTGGATATTGTGATATGGTAACATCAAACCGACTGTTGAGTGCTTAAACACACTTATTAATAACATCTGAGTCTTGAAAAACAAGAGAAGAAATATTTAACCCATGACGAAGATGAAATACACAGTCCAAGCCCACATGCCTGAATGCATTCAGCAGCCTACCAAAATCATTTGGTTGACACACAGATCTGGAGGAATAATTTACAGGCTGGGGTCCTGGTTGTGCGTCGCTTGAGACAAATCAAATTATACATTTGAATGATGTACTATAATTAAACATTCTCTAAGGCTGTGAAAGCCTAAAATAAAAGGTTGTAAATTGTCTTTTATGTCGTGCATTTGGAGGACTGATTGACGCTTTGAGAGATCCTCGCTGTTCTGCTCTGCAGTTTAACCAACTCTCTATTCCACGATTAAAGTGTTTTTAAAAATATGAGTGACGCATTTGCTTTATGGGCAGTTTATAATAGCCGCCTTCCCGCTGGTATTACTGCCAAACATGTTTCTGCTTTGTATATCTGATTCTGAAGAGAAGAATTTGCCAACTGAACTACACTGTTGCTGTTGACAAACGATTTCAGCTATCATCTATAATCATTATCTGAACATACCAGCTAAAAACAAGAGCAAACTCATGATGGAAGAAAGAGAACAGGTGGTGCAGTTTTATACAAAGCAGAGAGTGCTTCTAAAATTAGTATGTAAATACTTAATGCTTGAATCATGTCTTCATTAAACCCCAGTGCATATTACAGCGGTCATGTAAGACGTCCGCATTTTAGACATATGCCTTTCTTCTGTGAGCAAGTATTCACTCCCACACACACACACACACACTCATTAAGACCTAATTTGGGGCCTATGCCTCTTTTATTTGTAAATTACAACGAGAATGGTTGAAGTCTGTTGCGCAAATCAGTATAATTGAATGCACCATTTTACAACCAGACCGAAGCAAAAACAAAATGTGCCTTTAAAGTCAGCCACAATCATTTCACACATTGTACGCAGAATTTAATTTCTTTTCATTTAATTTAAAAACAATTAATAATGTTGCCGTTTCGTAACTTTTAACTGCACATGTATTGTAATTGCTAGTCTTAAAATCCCACAATCAAAATGTGAAAAACAGGACTGATGACCATCCAGACATCTTGTAAAAACTGCTTTTCATTAATCCGGTTACTCAGCAGAATAATCCTTACAGAATCAATAAATCTGTCAATTTAATCATAAGCAGCAGTAACACACCATAAGTTGTGCTTTAACATTACAATCCGCTGAGAGAAACTACAAACAAACATGTCTTCGAAACCAAACCACTTGAAATGTAGCAGTACTGAAATGATTGGTGTTCAACTCCCAATGTAACTACCAAATGTTTGCACCATAGGTAGTGCTTCAGCTTCATATTTATTCCCTCAAATAAAGTATGGAACCAGGGAATGTGTAGTAATCACATTTTGCAAACTGAATCATATGAAACGAACTAATGTAGCAGTGGTTAGCGGGAGCCATCAACTGAATATGTGTTAGATTGCATTATCATCACTTTTGCTTCAAATTTCATGTCTTTACACATTCAGAGAAACTATGAGGCAAAGGAAAGCTTAGCATTTTGTAAATCAATCGACATTAAATGTAGCAGTACAACAACACCTGAAGACAGTACAGGACATGTACTGTGGTTAAGATATATAACTAGTGTAAAGGATTTTCACTGATTTTACTTCATGTCACATTTATACCTCAAAGAAACATGTAAGATTAAATCTATGAAACAAAGCCACATGAAGTTTAGCAGAACTACAGTTGAACTAACAACTGAGAATGTCTACCAGAATACGTGTAACTAGAAGTAGTAAAATGATTAGATTATCAATGATTTTACATTAAATGTCATGTATTTACCCCTACAGAGATACTATGAGACAAAGCAACAGCCATCATTAGCGACTTCCAAATCAGACTACATCAAAGAGTGAGACAACAAAACACAGGCGAAAAAGAAGCAGAAACAAGCGATATAAACATTGCTTTGTTGTAGTCTTTGAAAAAAACTTGATTTTCTCAGCATATTGTTTAAAACCTTACTTTTTAAATGAAACGCCCCCATTCAAGCTCTATATAAATAAACATGACATGATTTGACTTGACTGCAGTGCCAGATCTGGTGCAAACAGATCCACATCACTACGATCAGATGCTTTTTAACTGCTGTTTTTGATCTTTAATTTGATAAACAGTGTACCGCTGAAAATGTATTTCAAACTTCTTTTTACCCCTAAGTGAAGAATGAAAAACAACTTTGCAGTGAGTATATCGGGGCCTAACAGGCCTTTGTCAACAATTTTTTACGTTCAACATAGTAGTTACAACCTTCACCATTCTCATAAATCGGGATCTACAGCTAATTGTTTAGTTTGGAGAAGTTCACATCCTTTACTTTCTCAATATAAAAACATACGCATTTCTATGATTTACAAAGCGTCATAATTAAAGCGTACTGAAGCTTACGTTAGGCATAACACGGCCTGGATGGACACTACGTCTCCTTGTACAGTCATACAATTTGTAGACTAGGTTGAGGAACGGCCGTGTTCAAGCAGAGAGGAGTTTATTATTGAACTGTACGCAACGGCTTTAGATCTCACACTACGTAGATCCCCGCGGCGAACTCCCAGCATCACTCAACTGACACAGCAATGCCCCATAAAATATGCTAAACTGTCAAGCTCTCATCTCCACGTTTGCACAGCTGTCGTTTTACTACCTATTATTTGGTTTCATGTGTAACGCTAAGTTCTCTCGCTGAGCCTGTTTTGCTAGAAAACTATTTTTCTGTTGTTTAACTTATTGTAATGCTACCCAAGACCATGTCCACTGATGCTAGCTTTATCTGGCAACAGGCCACTTTTCTAAAAACACTTTGCAGGTTAAAGGTGATTTCCCATTATCATTAAACGGACCGTCATTGGCTTTGAGTTTGTTGTTCACTTGGTGGCCGGCCAAACAGACCGCTTGCTGTTTTTACAGTAAAGAGGTTCAGTTGTGCTTCGAGACAAGTTTTCCTCTGTTCTCTGACTGTAAGTTTGTGGAGGTTAAGACCACACAGTATGATTATTTGCAAAGAGATCTTATCACATTCTAATTCTTTGATCTCTGAAAAATGCACCGGCTCAGTCCTACAACACCCCCTCCGCAATTTGTGGGCGAATGCCAGTCCTATACCTTGTTTTCCAAGTGAGACAACGTAATGTAGAGTTTAACAGATACTAATCAGTTCTATTTTTGCCAAGATATACTAACGCCTGTGTGTCGGCCTGGGCCGTCTCTCTGGTGAGACTGTGCGGACAGAAGTCCCCAAAGCGATGACAGGAGAAGGTCGTAGACCCAGCTGAACTCCCACTGAGTTCACCGTAACTCTTGCAGGAATGAGGAGTCTGGGGAGGCAAATCGGCTGTGACAAGATCACACCATGAGTTTCTGTGTGTATGGATGTGTTTTTAAGGGTGAGTGAAAGGGCAATTTAGTGAGGTTGGCTAAGGCAAACATCACTGTTAGGCTACTATTGCTCATTAATAAAATAAAAATCTAACCAAATATTAAACTTTGGCATATCATTTGTCCCAAAACATTTGTATTACAGACAATACAATCAATTTTCGCCTGGTAGGCGATAAAGCATGTGGAAAAAAAGACTTGCATTGTTTGAGATTCTGCTATATAGCAAATCTCGGCTGTGTGATTGTTTAAAACATTTGCAAATTGTAAACTGCTGTATGTTATTGTAGGCTAGACCGCCATATATTAAGTCGCATATATACGTATATTGAACTTTACTCACATACAGTTGCACATACAGTATACTGATGTAAATGGATATCTAATAGCATATCTAAACTGCTTGATTGGTTATATCATGGCAAAGTGCAAACTATATTATCATCCAGCACAAAAAAAATATATATATTTCTAAACCTCATCTTCTAAAACACTGAAAAGCAATCCCTAAGCAATCACCCAGAATATACTATGAAGCATCTCGCAACCATACCACACACTTAAAACCACTATAGCAACTGATTGCAACACCCTGGCAACATGGTGGCAAGTTTTGCATGAGCAAGCACTAACAATTTCTTCAGAAAACATTGTTTTGTGTCTCTCTGTGATCAAGACAATAAACAAAAATAACAAACACTATTACGTTAGTCGGCATTATGTTGTAAACAGAAACACACTCACACTCAGCCTAATTTCACCACATTCCGTACACCATCAGAGAGACACATTAGCAACGATGCAATAAGCACTATTTAGCAATTTGTCACGAACAGACAACACAAAACAGTTCCCTTCTAAACAAGTAATTCATTTCCTCAAAGCATGAGAAGGAGGATATTTTTAGGCAAGGTGAATAACATCACAGCAACTCTCAATTAAGAGTCAGTCAGCTGAAAAAAAATTAACGATTGTATCCAGACTCACTGCAATATACAAATCACTTCCATATGAGAGAGAAGTACCGCAAAGACCAGACTAAGACTCTCTTTTCTCGATCAAATTAATTCCCAACATGCTTAGTTCCTGGTGAATGTCAGACAGGACCCTTTTAACTGTTATCGGAATTTTTTAGTATAAACAAACCATTACTGGGCACAAAAAACCTTTACCCAACTACAAAAAAGTGAACCAGAGAGTGTTTGAAAACTGTTTTTATGTTATTTAAACATAATTTTAATGTTTATAAATTATACTGTTATTACTCTTTTCGGGGGGGTTTTCCTGAAGAAAAGGAGCACAAAGGGCCCTTCTTCAGTATAAATCAATGGGATTGATTTTGCATCTGCGATGAAAATATTGTGAGTCTGATTACTTAGAAAAGTAGCAGAGGTCCTTGATCAACAAGTCACATGATTTGCGGCCTCATTCATTTCTGTAGCACATACAGAACAGCACGAGTTTCACACTGAAGTTTAATACTTAGGGTTAGGGGTTTGTTAAAACTCATAACTTCATTAATGAGCAAAAGTAATAGTAAATGTCTTACTTTAGTCTACCTCAAAATTAGCTGCCTGACAGATGTTAAAAACAGCAAAAAATAAATAAATTATGGCTATGCCTATAAATGTAATATGACATCACCCACCAGTCCTCAGACAATTTACCTTGAGTACAAATAACATATTGCATTTATTTACACTTTGTCTGAATAGCATCTATCACTATTTGCATCTAGTGTAAACAAGATGCTATTTGTTGCTATTTACACTTGGTGCAAACAGAATATCCCACTAACACTCACTGTAAGAAGCATCTACCTTCATTTACACTTTGTGTAAATACCCACCGCCAAACATAAATATCATCAAGTTTGATTTCAAATTGTTTAAAGTATATTTTAGCTCATTGTGCATATTGAACGCTTAAACATGATATTCAGAAAAGACACACAGGGAAGAAGGCACAGGGTAACCTTGCTCATAGTGGAAGAACAACAGGAGAGGGGCCCGTTGTAAGACTCGTGACTGCATGACACGCCATAAATTGTATTAATTCCCAGTGATGGACAGATGGTGACAGAGAAAGAGGTGACAGACACAAATAAGAGAGGACTGAAATACCTGATGCAGAAGCAGGTAGATTGACCCAGTGAAACCACAGCCAGTGCCATGAGAAAAGAAAGAGACAAAAGGGGAAAAAATAGAATTACTCTTGGGCATTTAAAATCACATCTCACAAAATATATGGATGGATGGGTGGATGGATGAGTGGGTGGGTGGGTGGATGGATGAGTGGGTGGATGGATGGATGGCTGGGTGAGTGGATGGATGGTTGGATGGATGGATGGATGGATGGATGGATGGATGGATGGATGGGTGGGTGGGTGGATGGGTGGATGGATGAGTGGGTGGGTGGATGGATGGTTGGATGGATGAGTGGGTGGGTGGATGGATGGGTGGATGGATGGATGGATGGATGGATGGATGGGTGGATGGATGGATGGGTGGGTGGGTGGATGGGTGGATGGATGAGTGGGTGGGTGGATGGATGGTTGGATGGATGGATGGATGGATGGATGGATGGGTGGGTGGGTGGGTGGATGGATGGTTGGATGGATGAGTGGGTGGGTGGATGGATGGGTGGATGGATGGATGGATGGATGGATGGATGGGTGAGTGGATGGATGGTTGGATGGATGGATGGATGGATGGATGGATGGATGGCTGAGTGAATGGATGGATGGGTGGATGGATGGATGGATGGATGGATGGATGGATGAGTGGGCGGGTGGAAGGATGAGTGGGTGGGTGGATGGATGGGTGGATGGAGGAGTGGGTGGATGGATGGATGGATGGATGGATGGATGGGTGAGTGGATGGATGGATGGATGGGTGAGTGGATGGATGGATGGATGGATGGATGGATGGATGGATGGATGGATGGATGGATGGATGGATGGATGGATGGATGGGTGAGTGGATGGATGGATGGATGGATGGATGGATGGATGGGTGAGTGGATGGGTGAGTGGATGGATGGATGGATGGATGGATGGATGGATGGCTGAGTGAATGGATGGATGGGTGGGTGGATGGATGGCTGAGTGGATGGATGGGTGGATGGATGGATGGATGGATGGATGGATGGATGGATGGATGGATGGGTGGATGGATGTTCTCTACATAATGACAATAAATCTGAATCTAATATAATCTAAACTAATAAATGCACCATGAATATCATGAATATAATATAATATAAGTAAGCTAGAAGAAAACAGCAAATCAAGAGGTAAAAGAGAAAGGGCAGAGATAAAGACAGAGCGTTTGCAGTAATGCCAAGCGTGTGCCCTATGACTGAACCCCCTCTCTCTTTCCCCATCTTTCCTCTGCTCTGCAGGATCCTGTTTCATGAGACACTCACACACACGGCCATCAATCACACACACACTCGCCACTGTCTTTCAGCAGCTGCCCGGCCCTGAACCATCTCTCCAAATGAAACACAATAGTGGAGCATGTCAGGGGTGTGTCTTTATGTGTGTGAACACTCGTCCAATTCAAAGACCTGAGATGTAAAACTCTCTCCTGTTATCCTAATAATATTCATAAATCATAAGTAAATGTAACTGGTTTACTATGTTTTAATTACCTTGTGCCCCTTGAAGAGACAATTTTTCAAATCTCTGAGACGAGTCTGTGTGTGATAGAGGTGTGTACACAAGGGGGAGCCTACAGACAAACACACAGGTGACGGCAGTCATAGGTTGTAAATGTGTGTTTTAGTAATTTTTTGTTTAGTCATTTTTAATACTTTTTGTTCTGTCTATTTTTATTCCTTTATATTTTTAGTACATCAAGTTAAACACTGAAATTAAAATAAAATGCGGGTGGAATTTTCTTTTTTTTTTTTTTTTGGGTTAGCATGAAGATTTTATTATGTGATTTATATATGTTTGGCATTAAAGGAGCATGTTTTTATTTATTCCAAGTTACGAAATGTATATATATTTCTGGCTTTATTTCAGTTTTAGTTAACTATAATCAGAGCTGTCCTTATATGGATGGATATAACCCCCCTCCCCATCCCCCCTGCTGACGGACCACATCCAACTACAAATTTCACAGGCGCTTCACAATTAAGATTGTCTTGTTTTAAGCAAGAAAAAAAATTAACAAAGTCGGATTATGATGAAAACAAGAAATCTGCCAATAGAGTAACAAAAACAAAGTCTTAATATCTTACAACATTTTGCTTCTAAATGTATCTTGTTTTAAGGATGTTTACATATTTTAACTGAAAAACAATACAAAAATACTGATTAAGAGTATTATTTTTTGAAGTGCAAAAACAATTGTTCATTTCACCAGAGTTGATCACAAAACCTCACTTTTTTCTCTGATTATTTTTAAATTTGATTAGTTGTTCATTCTGTTTCGTTACATGAAAATTACTTCTGACATTGTGTATTTTCATTTGGCTTCTCCCTCGTTTCCAGAGTGTTGTGGGCTCTGCGATCAAATATTATCAAGCAAATGTCTCACGTCTGTAGAGAAGATGAACCTCGCATCCAAATCAAACACCATTGTTGTTTATTCAGGATCTAACTCCCCTCCTCCTCCTTTCTTGCGTATCCTGTTCGGTCTACCCCCAAATTCCCATGATACCTACTCTTTGACATCTCCTGCTTTCTGCAAACCTTCAAATCCTTCTTTCCACTCGGCATCCCACCCCTGGGCTGCGTTCTTCTGCACTCTCTCCATCCAACACTGACTTTTATGTGTTTATCTTTGAAGGGCTTCTGCAGGCCCAGCAGGACGACTCTAATGTGAAGGTCCATAAGACCACCTCTGACTCCAGTGGGTCTCTGGCACACGCTCTGTCACGGCCCATAATGCAAAGCTGCATGCAGTGACATGATCCGTTCGTGTCAGTGATGTGGAATACACAAGGGGAAGCCCAATTCACATTAAGCTTTTAGAGACTTGAAATGGAACGGTGCTCGGCACAGTCAGTAAATCGTGGCTTTGACGCCCTTGCTTTTGTTTTAGGTATTTGACTAAAGACTTAAGTAAAGCCCTGGAAACTCTCTTTTCACATACCGATTCTACTTTTACTCTTGAGTCTTTTCCATCATTTCCACAGCCATGCATCTTTATTCCCCCTCCCCAGAAATCGAATTATCTGCCCAACTTAGGAACAGCAGTGCTGCGTGGATCTGGTGTCATTCTATTTTGGCTGTGTTTTAACCACACATGGATCATCAAGACTTCAATGCAGAACACTCTGAAGATGCCCGCCATCTGAAGCTGTAGCTAATTCAAGCCAGAGGCTATTATAACAACAGATACATACACAAAATCAGTTACAAACCACTGGATTGAGCTATGAATCTATGCAATTCCATGCACAAATACGGTTGTTTCTTTAATTAAGGGCACTTTTGGGCCTGTGGACATATATTATAAGCTCCCTTAAATCACACTCTCACCAGATTAATTCATTTATCTACTATAGCTTCAATAGTAAACATATGGATCACTAGAAAAGTATTTTTTCTGGACCCTCAAACTTCTGACTGAACAAATGTCATTTTCACTACCTCTCAAAATATGAATTGTGTTTACTCTGTGATGGAAATGACAGAAGTGGGAGTCACACTTAAAACATTTGTGGAATAAAATGCTACGGTTAATGCTATATGTTCTAAATACACACAATGACATTTTTTTGCATAATATGACAAATCACAACTTGACTGGAAAGTATAATTATTAAAATAAGTAATCTTTACCTTTATTTTTTTACTTTCTTCACCAATCACATCCCTTCACTGTCACTACTTGGTAACCACACAAAAAAATAAAACTTTATTCATGCAGAACTGTTCGAAAAAATGTTGGAATTCACGTAGAGAAAAATAAGTTGTGGTTAACATTCTCTGTTTAGGTTATAAAATTGTAAAAATGTTATTATTTCATATTTTTATGGATTTTTAAATTGAACGTCTCAGTCTTGTACTATAAAATAAAATTTAAAAAAGTAGCAAACATAAATATTGAAAACCAAGACAGTTTAAAAAGCCAAAAATAGAAACAAAATATTATAATATAATAATATGCTAAAATTGCTTAGCTTAGTAACTTAACTTAGCTTGACTGCGAGAAATGCAGTAAAACTGAGATATGAAAGTACCCATAGTTTAAAAAAACACTCATACACAACTGCACACACACACACAAGAACAACAACAGCGTTTCAATGCACCAGGCCAATAACCCCAAATAAGCCAGGCCCTGGAGATTTTATCACTTGAAGTTCCTCTCCCCAGTGGGCTAAAACAACATTGCACAATATGTGTCCTATTTCGCAGGACTCTTTTGTGCTCTGGTGTAGGCTAAACACAATGGGGGGTTCAGAGTCGTAATATGGAGCAGACCGCGAGAAGAGCGGTGGCTCTGGACGAGTAGCGAGCGCCACTACGGTGGTCCAGCTAACTGCCATTGAGTAGAGTTTGGTGTTGACGTTGCAAATGTGAACTGACAGGCGTTTGGACGGACCTATTTTACGTTAATGAGAGCACATGGTCCACGTCATGCAACTAAAGACTGAAGCTAAAGTATATACAGGAGTACGATTTTATGTTGTCCTCTTGAACGAAAATAAAGATGTCAGTGTGAATTTGTGGTTTTGTTACCTTAATGGAAAATCCATCATTAACCAGCATGAATGTCGGTCTAAGGTGGTTTGTGCTGTTTAGAGCTGGTGCTGGTGTTCTCAAGCAAAACTGAGCTGGTGTAGCTGGTCCACTAGCAGTCCCGCTTCCCATGCTGAGGACCAGCAAACCAGCATACTTTGCTGGTCCCAGCATGCAAAACATAGATCATGGGACCATTTTAAAAAAGTGAAAGTGACATGTGAAGGCCAAGTATGGTAACCCATACACGTAATTTGTTCTCTGCATGTAACCCATCCAAGTTGTGCACATTTGAGGTAGTGATTAGTGAAAACGCACTCCAAACCATAGACACACACATCCAGAGCAGTGGGCAGCCATTTTTTCTGTTGCGCCCAGGGAGCGATTGGGGGTTAGGTATTGGGACTCGAAACCCGCAACCTTCGGGTTACCAGTCTGACTACATAACTATTAGCCCATAATTAACTATGATACAAATTTAATTACAGCTTGTAAACATACTTTATCACTAGTAAAAAATTGAAACAACCAATTACCCATGAAATTATTATGCATCATATTTATCCTTATATAGAACCTTTTTAGCATGAAATGTTCTTTAAAATAGAACCTCATTGAACCCTTTTCTAATAGTGCACTTTATACTGGTGACCAGCAATGCTGGATTTTTCAGCAGGGTATGCGACTGAAACGAGTTCCATCTCTAGTTCAGCCAACAAAACAATGTTCTCTCATACCAAATCAGCCTGTCCAGCCAGGAACAAACACGCTATGGAAGGTTTGTGAGTCTGCTCGCTGTTAGGACATTACGTCTTTTTATGAGAAGTTTACAGAGAAGTACAGAGAAATGCATTGGTCTGTTTGTAGTCTGCAAACACAAGCAGGAGCTGGATGGAGATGGATTCTCAGCAAATGCGACGCTCAGTCAATGTAGTCACATGCACGCTTGATCAGAACCAAACTAAAGCCTAGTATGAGAATTCATTTGGTTAGATGTCCATAAAATCAAATGCTTGATAAGAATAAACCTGGGCGGGGTGATAAGAATAAACTTGGGCGGGGTGATAAGAATAAACCTCATGGGCAGGGTAATAAGAACACTACGAGAGCAGAACTACATGAGTCTGTCTCTGATTAAAGAGGCTATATGCGTTTTTCTGAAATTTAAACTCGCGACTGACACCTGTGGCCAAAAAACAGAACTGCTCTTCCTTTCTGCTCGCTCTCGCAGCGCTCGTACGTGCACACTTCACAAGTCATCTGCTGCAAGGAGGCCAACATTATGTTTACAGAGGTAAGAACAGTCACAAAATATCAAAATCCATTGCACTGCTTGCAAGTGTAGGCTACTTGCTGACTAGCGGTGGTGGCAGTGATCTGAAACGTTTAACATGAACGCGCTTGACGTCACATCCGCAGACAGCGCGGGAAAATCCGACCCGACAGAAAATAGGAAAAATAGGATACAGGCTTATAGTTGCACCCACTGTGAGCGGACAAGGTGCCAGTATGCTCAACAGGAGATGTTTGAGTCATAAATGGTCAAATAAAAAGGCTATTGTTACGTTTATTTTGGGGAAAAAGTTCCATATAGCCCCTTTAAAGACAAAATACAAAATACAAAAATCTATCTATCTTTAGTCTTATGAGTAAAATGGAAAATTAAACCACAGAGAGAAAAACAGAAGGATGAATCAAACTTAACCTGTCAAGAAATGTCTAGTCCATAATTCACCTTAAAAAATGTAAGTGAAATTACAAATTCTATTTTGCTTAAAGGAAATGGAGACTATTTAGGGCCATTGAGATTTTGGTATTACTATATAGATATTTTTTTTCTTTTCTTTTTTTTCTTTGTAATCCGATTGTCATGAGACTATATATACATATATATATATATATATCCACTTAAGAAAATGCTTAAGAAATTAAAAAAAGCATAAATGCTTATGAAATTATGAATAAAACATTGGAATTCAAGATAATTGTAATACTTTTTACAAGAAAATACTATTTCAGGCTTTCTACTTGAAAATGTCAGTTACTTCAATGTGAGAATACCTGCCTTTCCTTTTAATAACATATATATATATATATATATATATATATATATATATATATATAAATAAACAAAAACTCATAAAGGAGAAAGAAAGAGAAAACTCAAAGAGAATTGAAATATGGGGGAAATATGCTTAATTGTCAAGAAAATGATGTCTTGATAGTCCTAAAATAGGCTTCATTTTCAGTTTTGGTTTGAAATATAACCTGAATTTTTGATTTTGGATAAGAGTAATGAAAAAATGAGAGTATGAAGGTATTCAAACCAGGTTTCCTACAGTCCTTTAGCTGACATGGTATGGCTGGTTTCTGTGTAACATGCATTACCTGTATTGGAGTTGATATCTACACATGTGTGCGAATGTCTCATGTCTGACATTCTGGCAGCTCGGGTGGTTGCCATGTGCCTTGTGTTGGGCAGCTGCTGGGCTGACACTTGTCTTAAAGGTTTTTCGAAACATATGGCACATCTGGCAACCCCAAGCAGGTACTCCCTCATCAACCCCCATGGAATTTACAGTGCTGATTGGAAAGAGATCTTTTATTTTCATTTTATGCCCCTTCGAATATGATCAATGAAGGAGAAAACATGCCAAGGATCTGTCTTTGATCTAGGCTGAGAGATCTTGAGAATCATGACATGACGAGATTACACTTCAAAGAGCTTCGCCATCAGACAGTTTAGAATTGCTAGCCGATAGTCAATATTAATTGCCACATAAATATTTAAAGACTGTAAATGGCGATCGCAAAATTACATATGGTTTAAAAATATGTCATGCTATATTGTTGTGGTACAACCACATTGATATAGTACACTGTGTCTTAACCAAGACATTTCAAGTGTCCAGTACATTTTCTGCCCTTCATGAAAGCAAAAAAGTTGTGCGAAATGACATAAAATAAAGCTATGTAGATTCTGATTTTGGACCAGTGAGATTTCACGGTGGGCGGGGCTTACAGAAAGAGAACCAGCAAAAGGTCTTGTTGCGGCCAATAGCGAGCCTTGTCACATCTTGCATTTAGTTAGTGCCAAAAGAAACATGAAATAGTTTAGGCAGTTTAGGAATGATGATATTTCCAACAGGAGGTGTTAAGTAAAGTGGTGCTTTATCAAAGCAATCCTGTAACAAACTACAACCATCTGACTGTCTTTGCTGACTCTGCTGTGGTCTAGTTAAGCCCAGGGAACACAGGCAGGATAGTTTTGACAGTGCTAAACAAACTGACCCGGATAGCGGAAGGCCAATGAATTCACCCTATTTTAATCCTACAGTCTGAAAACATAACAGGATCTGTTGAACTCGGGCCTAGCCTGTCTTCAGCTCTTAACAAATAGAATTCCTGACTGCTAAAGGAATAGGTACCATATAAAGCAAAACTGTTCAGTAATATTAACACTAGAGCTGTCGAATTAGCGCGTTAATTTAAATGAATTAGGTATGGGAAAAAATAACGCGTTAAAGTTATCAACGCATTTATCGCACCCGCCCCGCCCCAGACCTGCGTAGGTATAATCTTACATTTCATACAGTTGATTGGGACAAACATGAAGCAGGGAAACAGCTAACTGTGATGGAGCCTATAGGATGCAGTTAGAATGACCCTAAAATCCAAGATATCAGGGCAAAAAGGCCCCTGTATGAGTTTTTGTCTCATATGATATAGTTAAGCAATATCACACGAGTAAGAAGCGCAATATCCAGGGTACCCCCAGGATCCTCCAACTTAAATTCAAGGCTTTTTAAGACCTTTTTAATACCATTTCAAATGAAATTCAATGCCAACTTCGTACCCATTCCGACAGAAGTATGAGGGGAAAATGTCAAATCTGTATACATTTTAAACCCTAGAAAATAATTATGTACAAGGAGGTTACTTGAATTAAATATATATTGAATTATATATCAGTCATATTTAATACATACGCAACAGCATTGTAGCGCGCACGTGTGTGTAGGCCAGTGTTAATTTTGGCAGCCATTTTTGATTTAGTCTTAGTCTTCAGACGAAAATGCTTATTGGTCTTAATCACATTTGAGTCATCCTGTTTTTTATAGTTGTAGTTGACGAAAAGTCTTTGCATTTTTTGTCAACTTTGTCAAACTGCAGTTACTTATTAGACTAAATAAGACCTTTGTAACGAAATCCAAGACTTTGTATACTAAATTCAAGGCTTTTAAGGCCTTAATTTGAGATGATCAAATTCAAGACTTTTTCAAGGCTTTTAAGACCCGCGGGTACCCTGAATATCACACGAGTGATGTTTTTTGTGAGTAATATGATACTGATTTTATACAACAGTTCAATAAATAAGAAGATAATATTGTGTTCTATTTTAGACACAATATTGTCTGATTTTACTCAATTTTGCAAACGAAAATATTACCTATAAAGCCAGAGCAGAACAGTTGTGCTTCTCCGAGCAATTATTCTGAATGAATCCACGCTTTGAGCGAATCAATCGGGTGAACCAATGATTTTTCATATTAATAAAAAAACCATTATAGGTATTTTCACCCAAAAATAAAAAATCTGTCATTTACTCACCCTCATGGCCGTTGAAGCCTACAAGTTTGTGTAATAAATTCTTTATTGAATCAAATAAAATATTTATTTTCTGAATCTACTTTTTGTAATGTCTTCTCATTAGACACAATAATGACTTTGATGTGTGATTAATTTGTGATTATTAGATGAATTAATTGCCACATTGTGAAATTAATTAGAAAAAAAAACAAATTGCTTGACACCCGTAATTAACACGTATTAAAGCATATAATATTGTAATGTGCTCTCATTTTGTCCTGTTCTTCAATCACTGTTATTTAATTTAATTTTAGTTATAGTTTAGTAAACTATAAAAACCCAATAAAAACCAATACAATCACGGTGCTTTCAATAATGCATTTTCTTCTCATCAAAATGTATTTTGACCCTTTTCAGAACTTGAAAAGGCTCTGCGGGCAGATGTGTCCCTATTGTTAGTGCAGAGATGCAAACAAAAGAGCTGAACGATTCCAATCATATGCTTCACCAAAAAAAGGATGATTTGCTGTGACAGACTGATATACAAGACCAGACCAAAGGCTGAAATGAATCCAGACACTCATGATGGTTGAAGGTAGACTGGGGAAAGTAGCGTGTGTTTCTACCTCAATTCTCTCGAACCTACAAACAAACAAGTACAGAAGGAATACCATGATGCAAACAATTACATCAACCACTGAACCAAAGGCCTGGTCTTAATTTCCCTGTATTTCAAGACATATTCTGAGCACTGTTTGTATAAATAAATAGCCTGGTTTGAGAAAAACAATTTTTTGGGGGGTGGGGGGGTAATTGGTGGCCATCAATTTCTTCTCAACTTTGGAAAACCACACTACACTTCCATGCAGATTTCAGCATGGGGAACAATATATCTACAGTACAATAAGACGCCACAAGATGCACACACACACTCACACACACACACACACACATCACATACACAAAAGACCAGCATAGTATTTACGCCAAGTAAGCTTAAGTACTCTGCATAAAAAATGATGCACAAGACCATTTGTTTTTACGACTAAAACCAATGGAAAATTATGATAGGAGAAGTCAACATAAAATATTAAGATTGTTCTAGAAAAGATCAGTGTTCCACAATGGGACAATCATGGTATTACATGAAAATGGATATTCGCCCAGATGCGTTTAAAGTGAACAATGCATTGCAAAACAGAACCGAGTATTTATATTAACAGCATCTTGGAACGATATGTCCAAAACACAAGATAAATACATGGATAAACAGAAGAATGCAAAGCTTGGGTATTCAATAAACACTGTTATTTGCTGTAAACCAGTGACCATTTTAAAGCACAAAAAAAGTCAAGTTAAAGGTCAAGACACAACCAAACATGTCTGAGTAAAGGAATACGACGCTAAGAGATCTTTTCTTATTAGTAAACAGAATTAGGATGATGAAAAAGGCTGCTGGAAAGAAAAGCTACTTTAAAACCTGGTTTTGTTTAGGCTGTGTGTTAAAATTCTGCATGCACTGGTAAAACCGCTGTTAAACAGAAATGCTTTTAAAAAATTTGAATAGTTGCTTCTTCCTGAGCTGTAATGTGCCGCTAGATAACGTGACTGGAGCCAGAGGAGCCTGAGAAGACGGTGAGAGATCTCTTGAGTTGAAGAGGTTTGGTCTGAAGTGCACCTGGCTCTGGTCGACGCTGGCACAGGTGCAACACAAACATCGACGCACAAACAGGAAAATACAAATGCGCTCCAAATTTATCCCTCTCAATTGAGTGCAATGTTGAGAAAAACCTCGCTGACTCATCAAAGACGATCATACGAAAATAAACAGCCTCTCCTCTCTAGCCTAAAAAGGTCATTCACTTTCACACAAATACTAAACAAATGTAAAACAGGTTGTGGGCATTCACAGCTCACTTCTCTGTGTTAAATCAAAAGGTCAAAGTTTGGGTGGTTGGTCTTGTCCTGCTGGTAGATGCTGTAACTACACCATTCTGGGAGCACGATTTTTCCATCGACAGCCAACAATTTATCATGTATTCTGACTAATAATTTCTATTTTATATAAATTGCAAATTTTATATTATATTATATTATCATTCAAATTTTTAGTAAGATTTTTTAAATGTTTTTGAAAGAAGTCTTTTAGGCTCACACTGCATTTATTTGAACAAAAATACATAAAAACAGTAATAATGAGAACTATTAATAGATCAACAGATGCTATAGGTGTAAACAGTGTATTGTAATATATTATAAAATGTCATGCCACCTTATTGTATTGGGATATTTCTTGTCCTAATCCCTAAAGCCCACCCATACACCTACTCTAAACCCTATTCGTTAAACACTTTATTCCCACTATTAAATACCCGTTAGGCACTTTATTCCCCTTTTTTGATTATTTTCTTAATTTGTATTAAAAATAAATGTTTCTTTCGTAAGTTCCCAGGCCAGCTCAATCAGATATTGGTGGACAGAGTGAGTGTAAATAGCCTCTGCCAACAAAGTGTAAGTAGACACTCAGAATAATTAATTTCTTAAAAAAAAAAATCTTACTGACCCCGATATTTTGATTAGTATTGTATATTATTACTTTTCTAAGTGATCAAAGTTGCCATTTTTGCCTCATAAAAGAAGGGTCAAAAATGTGAATCATAGAAATCAGAATATCATAGAGATTTGAAGTTGGGCTCTTTTAAACTGGGCCTGTGAGTTTTGCACAGAAAAGCCCCACTCAAGTTTCTTCATAAAAAGTTTTAAAAATCTAGTAAAAATCATCCAGTCTCTAGGGCGGAGAGAGGAGAGAGTGAGGCACCCTTCCTGTTTATGCCTTCAACAAACTCCTGAAGCATTAAACACAAAACATGTATGTACAGATCTGATAAAAGAACAGCATAATATTGCTAGTGTTAAATCGAAGATCAGTTAAATTGTGCATATTCAATGCTTTGTTGGACAATTTCTTGGACGAAATATGCGTTCTTACTGGAAATGTTCATTCTGCTTTCTGTCCTTATGTCTAACAATTTTCTATTATTTCTACTGCAGGATCCCCCCCCCCCCCCCTCTTTGTGAAAGAACAAAGCAATAGGAGCTCTCAGTTAACAATGTTTGTGTAAAGTTATAAAAAGATCAGAGATGTGAACAGACTGAGAAATTTCACAATGCTGCTTTTTAACAAAAATGATAATAATAAATTTTATAAAAGCAGCTTCTCAAGGCGCTGTACACGAGATAAGCAATACATAGCGCAATAAATAAAATAATATTAAACAACAAGCAAATGCTACCTTTGTCTTGAGTTGTAGTCAATAAATGTATACCTTAAAACTCATCTTTGATCATCAAAATTACATATTTAAAAGTTTTTTCCTGAAAAAAAAATATGAATGCCTTAAAATAGCTTGAATGTAACTCTACCCTTGCCTCATTTAGTATATGCGGTTTAATGAATTCAATCCCCGCCTCAACTCACTCTCACCAGCTCAGAGATCCACTCGTTGACGATCACACGTTGACGTGATTGGTCACAAGGTAGTTTGTGACGTCAGAAACATCAGCGATTTCAAACCGTGTTTTTGAGACTCTTTGGTTCACTGCAGTTTTAAGGAGAGAATACTCAGCAATGGTGCTGACTTATGACTTTGCACATGGTTTAACCACATAGATAAACAACATTAAAAGCTTGTTTTTTCAACACAGGGGGACTTTAAAAAATGTCATAGGTCTGAGCTTCCCTAAGTTCAAAAGGCAGAGAGTTCCAAAGGGTAGGAGCTCATAGACAGAAAAAGCCCTGTCACCCAGCAAATTAGACTGTGAGGAGAGCAATATGCAATGTAGGCTATAAAGAAGTTAACAATGCGTATAAATAATGTGTAGCCAAGCCATGTAAGGCTTTGTGTGTAAGCATCATAATTTTAAAATCAACCTGACCGAGAGCCAGTGCAAAGACTCCAAAATAGGAGTAATTTGATTGCATGTCCTGGTCCCAGTCAGGATCCTGGCGGCCGGGTTTGGCACATATTGCAGCTTGTTGAGTGTGGATTTAGAAACTCCGGCTGAAAGGGCATTACATTACTCTATCCGAGAGACAACGTACGAGTTTATCTGCAGAGAAATGTAGCACAGAGTCAATCTTGCTACATTTCTGAGGTGAAAAAGGATGTTTTAACGGTGCTCAGTCAAGTCACCATTTATACAGCGCTTTTTACAATACAGATGGTTTCAAAGCAGCTTAACAGTGATAATAGGGCAGAAGATAGTACAGCAGATCTAGAAGAAAGGCATTGTCTAGCTTAAATACGTTTTTAATTGATTGATTTTTCGTTGTAAATATCATTAGTTATTAACTTAAGGGCCACTTACACGACACCGTTCTCAATTGAAAACAGCAAACTTTTAATGCGTTCTGGCTGTTCATTTACACGAAAATGGCGTTTTGGTGGTCTGAGAAAGCAAACTTTGAAGTATAGGTTTCAAAGTGCACGTTTTTTAAAATGAGTTTTGAAAGCTCAGAACAAAATGATCAAATGTAAGATTGGCATCAAAAACTGAACATGTGTCTTTTACTTCCAAGCTGCTAAATTATATTGTCGCTGTACACCTCCCATGCTGACAGCCCACCGCAAAGACCTGTGGCTCTAAATCTAAACCAAACCTATTCCTTCGACCTCCACGGCCTGCAGGCTTTGACAGTATTAAATGAACCATCATCATCCAGCCAACAACTTCCCGCTGAGCCATAGTGCCATTTATTCACACTCCTTGCAGATACCAAATCGTCATGAGTCAGGGACATGGTGACCTTTGACCCTGTGTCTGCCCATGTAATCCTGTCCCAGTTTATCCCTGCTGCTCGGTGAAGCGAAGGGAGAGGAAAACAGCTGATGGCATAAGGGAAGTGCAGTGATGTATGAGAGGAACAGGAAATGAGCATCAACACCACACTAAGCTGGATTTCAGGCCAATCAGATTGCTGGCAGGACTCCACCGGACTGAGCAGAAAAGATGGAAGCGTCTGTGAGGTTAGATCAGAATATACAAAGTGTAGCCATAATTGGACTGATCTGTCTAAATCTCCCTTATGTCTAAAAAACCCCAGGATTGGCGCCCTGGAGGGTCTCTGAATCACCCCATTGATGTGAAACCAGACAGGATCATTAAGACAGCGATTCAAATAAACATCAATGGGTTTAGACCATCTTAAATGAAACAGATTTTTTTTTAAGTTACAAATGTATGACTTCCTTTCTTTTTTGAAACGACAAATGAAAAAGCTATTCTATGACTTGTATGCACACGTTGTATGGATATTTTTGCATCTTTTTTGAAAGGAAACTTTTTGTAATGACAGAAGATTGAGTAGCTTGTTGGATTTTTTTAGTTAAAATTTTGACCTCATTCACTTGTAGTGCCTTGCCTTAAAAAGCTTGTAACTGCATGAGAAACAACAACCAACGATGTCTTCTTTTGTATTTTATAGAAGAAAGAATGTCCTACAGGTTTGTAACAACAAGAGGGTGAATAAATGATGACAGGATTTTCATTTTTGGCTGAACTGTCCCTTTAAGAGACTGAGGTATAATTTAGCAAAAATGTGATTGATGTTGATTGCGATAATAATACCAGTCAGTTTGGCTGCAGTTGAGCTGAATATACCCAAGTTCTGCATTAAATCCAACAGTCACAGTCGAGACTCTCTCCCTGGATGACACATGATTACCCAGCATTCCCTTGCTTTACAGTAGAGTTCACCAGGGACAAAGAGAGGTTAAACACAGCCCTTCTTATGCTGCTGCCTTCATGCGGATCCATTTCATTGAATATGGCATTGAACAGCACTGAATTTAGCAGAAAAATAAGATATGTCCCTGTGGGATCAAAATTTTCCGCTCCAATGAAAACAATAATATTCTCGCTCAGGGCTAGAGTGATTTAAAGAAAGCTACACATAAATTTACATCCTATATCTGGTCTACAAATGTGAAACATAATATAGGGAAAAATTCCAAGACATCTTACATACGCTTACATACGGCACATGGCATCACTGTCCTGGTTTTTGAAATGACTAAAAATCATAATAATAATAATTACCAAAAGAAAAAAACATAATCCATACCATAATGTTTCTTAAATGTGCACATGTTGATCACAATAAGTGAAAAGAGCTACATGTTTTCTTCTATTCTTATCATGTGAAACAAAATGATATATTATTTAATTTGTAGCCTAAATGATTCATAAAGTATGTATAATATCAGTTATACAAGAAAATACTATTTCAGAATTTTTCTACTTCAAATTTTCACATTTAATTCATGTTTAATGTCACTTGCTTTTTTTCTATTTTTTATTAAATTTACTTGCAAAAAATGAAAAATTGTTTCTACAATTCTCTCTTTTTTTAATCACCATTGTTTCTACAGAATGAAATGTGAATATTTAAAAAAAAACATATCTTCATGCAAAATATAATTTCTGATTTATGTTCTTGTTTCTTTGCGGTCTCGATTGTGTGGTGTTGACCTGGGCATGTTTTCATTAGATTACACCAAAAGCTGTTTTCTCACATGCTTTTGAAATGTAAATACAGTGCTTTTAAGTGTTGATGATTTCAGACTTTTTATGACCAATATTACATGGCCTACAGTTATTTTGAGGAAATCGAAACCATCCTTTGAATCTGAAAGATCATGATCTGCGGGTGGGAAGGTTCACCGTTACCCCTGCACCTCATCCTCAGTCAAACCTGTTTCTGCTTCAACATCAAAAACATGCCAAGGAGAGGCCAATTTGGGAAGAATTCACTCATTCAGCGCACGCACACAGACATGCATCCACGCACACCACCACAGAGCGTCACCTTTGCATGCAGATACATGGTCACTGCAAATAATTCCTGCTCCTCCCTGACTAGAGAAAATAAGAGAGAGCTGAAAGATGCCTCTGTGAAAATGGAACCATCTGCTGACATTTGCCCACTTCAAAAGATACAAGAGATGTTATGATGATGAAGTGATTGAATGCGACGCAAATAAACATAAAAAAAGATAAAAGCTATAAGGCCATGATGATATAATTATCAGGGGAAAGCACCTTTCATCACTCACTGTCGCCCCCAGTCATTCATTTTGATGTTTTTGTGGATGGAGGGTGCTGTATATTATCATGTCTGTTGGATACGTAATGGACATGACAATATGTTATGGTGGGACTGGAAAGTTCACAGTATCATAAAACTTATCTCTTTACAGACTGCTCTAAAAATGACTCTACTTGCGTTTTATGTACACTACCGCTCTTTTACGCTCACATGAGTACATTTGAACATACATGTATTTTAAAATGTTACTGATTCCTGTGATGAAAAGCTGAATTTTCAGCATCATTAATTACTCCATTCTTCAGTGTCACATGATCCTTCAGAAATTAGCAGACAACAGTATAAAACACAAACTATAGTATAAAAAAATCAAATAAATAGATAAATGAATGAACTTGATTAGACTTCAGTCCTCATCCTTGGGAAGTGGATGTAAAGTGGATTTGCTTTTGCAGCTCAGAAAACAGCTTCTTCTCGACATGTCGACAACACAAGCCAAACTCTTCCGGTCTCAGCTACAGCTGCAGTGTTTGAGAGTCAAAGTAGACATTGTTCGTGGGCAATGAAGACCATAGGCTGGAATTGTGCAAACTTGTTACATTGTTACATAACGAGACTGGAATTGCTGACGACTTGATTCGGCAGTTGAGAATCGATTCTTTCGGAGACAATACATTTATTTATCGTGCACTTTGATCTTTAAAACTTTGCAGAGTTTTTACATTCACAACCAGTTATATTACACACTGCAAGGTAATAATCGAAAAAGCATAATATGGGCACTTTCAACTTCAATAACAGACAGACAAGGAGACCTTGTCTCTTCATTTCAGAAGTTGACCATTCACAACTGATGAACAGTGAACTTATCTAGATACAGAGGATTTCCCAGGGAACCTTATAAAAACATCTCAAGAGCTGTCAATATTGTTGCTATTTGCACTTGTGAGAAGTTCCTGTTTGCATGGATTGGTCCCCATCCAGGTATACTGCACAAGTGGCTTTTGAAAGCTTTGGGCTTTGCTCGCTTTCCTTGGAGCAGATTTCTATAAACTTCCACAGGTGCATAATAAAACAAAAGGGCTCGAACCCAGTGAGATTTACGTACAGTAAGTGGCTTTACTCACAAAAACAAGTAGGATTGCTTGTATTAGAGAAATAAATGGGAATTTTGGGTCATAAAACAGAACTATTTTTACCACAATACAGTTTTGCCCCATAGGCACCTAAAAATGAATATTTTCTCGACCTCATGCTGTTCCAACATATGCCACATATGACCATGAAACACAAAAGGATGCATGTAGAGTTTCCCCAGGTGCTCTTTTCCATACAATGAAAGTGAATGAGGATGAAAGCTCCAAAAATTAATAAATAAATAAAAATGGTACATACCAGTTTAATTTTTAGTATCATAGAGATACTATTATAGTTTTTATTTATATTGCTGATTTAGTGCTCAGGAAACATTTATTATTATTATCAGTGTTGATCGAACAGTTGTGCTGCTTAATATTTTTGTGGAAACCATTATGCATTTTTTCAGGATTCTTTGATTAATAAAACATTTTTGAAAACCTGTATTGTATAATGTGTACAATCTGTGTTGTATAAAGGGCTTTAAAAATAAAGGTGACCTGACTTGACCCAAACTTTTGAATGATAGTGTATATATATAGTTTTTATTTAAAAATGACTTTAGTACATCAAGTTCAACTAAATGAAAATAAAAAATGCAGCCTTGGTAAAATGAACTGAAAATGTTATTTTATGGTTTTAGTTAACTAAAATAACCCTTGTCTATACAAGTTATGCTCCATATTTAAAATTATTTTGAAGCCAATCATTTTTTTTTACACAAAGCTATCATTTGGCTTTTTTGGACCAGTTTTATATTATTTATTTGTATCGAAAGTCCAGTGTGAAGTTATTTTAAAAAAATTGTGTGTGTGTGTGTGTGTGTGTTACACTGAAAACTGACAAAATAACAGTAAATGGTCACTTTTGATGGTTTCATGTTTGAGTGAACTATCCTCTAAAAATGACTGTGTGTAAACTGTATTCATTTCTTTCTTTGTATAAAACAGATCTGTCTGAATGCAAATCAAATCAGAAAATGTGGTTTTTGAGTTTTCGCAGCAAATCCAATCCCCACAACCACAACAAAAGAGAATCCGTGCCAGCCAAGTCTCACTTCCAGCTGAAATCATTAGGGTGAGTGGATAGGGACAGATTGAATGTTACCGCTAATAACTCCAGTTCTCTTATGTCCCTCCTGGACCAAGCCTCGATTTAAATGCAAGAAAGGAAAACAAAGAAGCCCTTTTCACTCTGAAAGGCCAAAAAAGACCTCGCACACTGTGTTTTCACTTTTTGGAGCGTCAAAGAAGAGATCCGAGAGTTGGAGAGCATCTGGATTTTCGTCATTGATAAAAATCCAATTGAGAAAGTTCTGAATATGAAACTGACACATGCGGTTCTAATAAAGCCATATGCCTTAAGTGACACTCAAACCCTTTACTCATTAACAGTTCACAAATACGTACCAAATGGCTCTGCCTGGGTGTCTCGTCTGTCTGACATTGAGAAGCCAAGAACAGCGAGTTACCGTTGTCTTATCACACACAGCCATCTCACAGGTCCCCATAACACGTCGTGTTTGAGACGATATCTGCGTCACCCAACTCTTCCTGAAGGCTAGAACTCTCTTGAAAACCACAAGCTCTTGCAAGATGACCCCCCTGTGTAATAACGTGTTCATTCTAACCCGTGGTATCGCCACGCACCGAATCAGCCTCTCTCAGAGGAAAGCCTGTGGAATGTATTTGAAGAGGTAATTTTAACTGCATCTGAAACTTCTCAAGGAAATTGATTTAAAATGCTGCCAGAGAATCCCCTCTGCATCTTGCTGATGGATCGGCCATGAATGAAGCAAGAATTGAAGCAACAATCTGTATCAATAAACTATCATTCAAAAGTTTGGGGTCGGTATGAAGGCTGCATTTATGTGATCAAAAATACTGTAAAATAAACATTATTACAATTTAAAATCTATTTTAAAATATTTTAAAATGTAAGTTATTCCTTTGATGTCAAAGCTGAATTTTCAGTCACTTTCGATCAATGTAATGTCACTTTTGATTGCTGAATAAAAGTATTAATTCATTTGACAAAATTGTAAAAAAAAAAAAAAAAAATTTTGAACAGTAGGGCACATAGTAGTAATTGCTGTTCTAAAAATACTGTGTCAAGAAAAAAGAAAAATCCTTTTATTATGGTCAAGATTTTTTCACATTAAATTAATAAGACTTGAGGAAATCTGCTTTACTATCACAAAAAAATAATGTCATAATGCAAAATATCCTATGGTCCTTAGTTTATCATTTATTCCCTTGGATTTAGAAGTGAAATATGACCTGGACATTTCTCCATTAGATTCACCTGATTTATTTATTTATTTATTTATTTAGGACGCAGAAGCCATAAAAATGTTCTATTCGATTTTTAAATTCATTGTGAAGATAAAGACGCATCTTATTAAGCTGAACGCTTTCTAAACCTTGTTTCAAAACGGAGACAAAATCATTGTATGTTAATGTTCATGGCGTGTTTGCTTTAAACTTTGGCCTGCTCTTACAAATTACTATGTAAATCAGTTTTTAGTAATGCCAATTATCTCTTAAAAGAGAACACAGGAAATGCTTATCTGCATGGCGAGGAAGGAGACAGGGCCAAAACAGCCACGTGAACCATCATCATGATTCAGATATATGAAAACATTATTCTCAGATGAACATAAAATGCTAAAAATTGGATAACAAATGATTGTGATTGTGATTTAGGTGATGGACTCAGCAGATGACAGACTACCGCTACAGCTCTGGGTCTGCTGTCCTACCGAGGCTTTAAACATGGATCATGCACAAACAATGGCTAGCGTAACCCCACTGACCCTTTAGACACCCGAAACCCCCTGCTGTCCCAGACATATATCATCACAAACACAACACATAACAATAATTACTCACATCTGTCCAGCAGAGATCAAACACACATTAATTAAACACATTTTTTAGTTTACGAGGACACAATATAAATAGTATTACACGTGATAATATTGGGTTCATCCGCCTTTAAATGGGATAATCAAATAATATTTACTTCAGCTGACCTTTGACTTGGACTTTTAGATTTATCAATGATAAGTACCCATGAACCCTATGCACAGCCCAAACTTGAGCTCTGCCTTCATGTCTCTAGGACGATAAAGTTACCGGGCCTAATTTCAGCAGGAAAAAAATGATGCAAGATCTTACATAATACAGCTTTTGTCACATAAACATAACAAGATATATGCATAAACATAACAAGATCTATAACTAGATGACTTCAACAAGATGAGATGACTTCATACTACATGTTATATAATATTTACTTCAGTGAAATAACTGTGCACAATTGATGTCAAAGTTAGCAGTGTTAGAAAGTAACTGAGTAAAAGTAGTTATGCGACTAATTTTCAGTAGCATGACAGCTGATTTCGACAATCAAAAGAATTGCTGGTTTTCTTGTGTGATCTTTTTAGTATATTTTATGTTTTTTACATTTTACAGCCAGGCAATCAAAACTAGTGTTACTAACCTAAACAAGTAGTGTTAGAAAAATGTATTCATTTTAGTGAATCAGTTTATTGCAATAGTTCATTCTTTTTTTTGTATGAAAATATTTGGTTAAATGTTACTATTCATCACTTTTTCAACTAATTTTTTAACTATAAATTAATGTTTTAATAGTTGATGTGTGAAGCCTTAACCTCGAGACCCCTATTGTTTATGTTCCAAAAAATAATTGAGCAAATTATTAAAAGAAATTATTTAGTCTCATATGGCGCTTTTCCACTGCATGGTACGGCTCGGTACGGCTCAGTATGGTTCGGCTCTGCGCGGCGCGGTTCGGCTCGCTTTGCTTTTCCACTGCGTGGTACGACTCGGCTCGGCTCGGCACGGCTCGGTTCGCTATAGCTCGGTTGCTTTTCGTTATAGTTTATCCGCTCCTCGTCAACCAACAAGAGGAACGTCTGCGCTTCTCGTCCACTGACCACGATTCAGCCATTTCTTTTTTGAAAGTTTTTTTCCTTCAAGTAAGTCAAGCAAGTAGTTTTAAAACAGGTGCTACAGCGGTGGCCGTGACTGGCTATTTAAATCTAGCGGGTTTGATGCCTCGCAAATACAATGACGCTGGTAGTGACTATTCTGTCTGTCTTACCAGTCAGTGATCTACAGTGCTTCCACATCACATTTTAGTATCGGTACGGTACGCTTGGAACCTCAACAGAGGTGGTACCATTTAAAGAGAGTCGAAGCGAGCCGTACCGTACCATGCAATGCAGTGGAAAAGCGCCAAAGCGTGCCATACCGAACCGTACCGCACCATGCAGTGGAAAAGCGCCAAAGCATGCCGTACCGAACCGTACCGCACCATGCAGTGGAAAATCGCCAAAGCGTACCGTACCGAACCGTACCGCACCATGCAGTGGAAAAGCGCCAAAGCATGCCGTACCGAACCGTACCGCACCATGCAGTGGAAAAGCGCCAAAGCGTACCGTACCGAACCGAACCGTACCGCAGTACTGCTGATATACTTCAATGCATTGTAAGTTGCTTTGAGTAAAAGAATCTGCCAAATGCGTAAATATAAATATAAATGACTATAGTTGACTATACTTTAAATTGAGTGGCTTGATATCGTTCACTATGCAGATTATAGCTCATATTTCAGGTAGCCACATAACGCTTTGAGCGTTATTTCAGAAGGTGCGGAAGAGGATATTGGAAACTGTGGATTAACAAATCGATAAATAATGGCATTTAACAGTCATTCTCAATTATTCCACAATGGGCGGCCAGCCTATTCACGCTCCTCTGATAGCCAGCGTCCCGCCATCCCAGAGGGAAACATCTGGAACAGCGCAAGGGAAGCCCCCCCACCCCCACCCTTGGTAAAACATTGCAGCGCTGCGCTAATAAGAACCACTTGCATCATTTAGCCAAGTGCTGATGAATGACCCCTGTTTCAGTAATGCTCGTTGCTTTTAGGAGAGCAGGGGCGCGCTTTGACACTGGCCATGAGATAGTCTTATAGTCGGGTCAAAGACAGGCTTCAATGGTACCTGGTCTGATTAGTTGGATAGCAGACACTCTGTTCATTAACACAGCCTTCTCGTCAGTGAAAACATAATTACTTTTGTCATGAAACGGCTACTGTGAGTTAAGCCATATTTGACACAAAATGTCATTCTTCATACATCTCATGGCAGATCTGTCCCGACAGTGCTTTTTGGTTTACTTCAGTGGATTCATTACAAGATAAGCTCTATAGACAGAAACAGTGGCATGTAATTTGTAAAAATGTATATTGTGAGTTTATAAGGCAAAGCATTGCAGAATAGAATACCTGTAATCTAATAACAGTAATTTAATTAATTTTCCCTTGAAAAAGTAAAGGGATTACTTTTTTTATGACAAATTATTCTGATGTAATTGCATTATACTGTATAGAACAATTCTATATAAAACACTAGCGGATTTAACACATTTTGGTCAGTTCAAGAATAATTTATGCAATTGTATTGTTTATTTAAAAGAATCAAAAGTGCAGTTTTGTGTATGTCCTTGAATTGTTCATCTGGTCGAGGTTGATATGGGATTTAGAAAGTAATTAGTGACAAGTAATCCAATACTTTTTAGAGAGAGTAATTAGTACAGTAATCTAATTACACTGCTGAAGATGACAGGTGACAGTAACTTACCCAATGCTGGTTATAATACACCATTATCACACTGTTTCTAAAGAATAGCCACAAGAAATAAACAACATATATGTGTTAACATATGTGATAAAATCTCTTACTGGCTAAAGCCAGTGCAACTTTTGCATGAAATGTACAAAGATACCAAAGGAAGGAAACAAGGGAACAAACAAATGAACAACAGTTATACTCTTTTTCCAGGTTACATTGATATGCCAGAATGCGGCGACAAGAGAAGTCTATGAAAGTGAGTCATTGAGTTGTCCACTGATTCACTCAGGAATGGAAATTTTACTATGCTAGTATCTTACTCTTAATATTTCTGCCATATAAATATATGCTAGAAATAGTTAGAGCAGCATGCTATGTATTTATGAGTGAGTCACTGAATCATTCACTCGTTCAAAAACAGTGATTTGTTCAGGAAGAAAACACCTCAACTGTGTGTTGCTAAAATTCAATATGTAATCAATATGTGTCTAAAATGTGGTATTTTTGCCTATATTTAGAGTAGGTGGACAGACGGGAAATCATTAGAGAGGAGAGAAGGAAATTGGACCAGGAAAGGACCTGGAGCCCGCGTCCCCCAAAGTGCAACTGCACTGTATGTCAGAGCACTAGCCCACGGTGAACGTGATTTCACCAAGTACCACATGTTCCTGGATCAACATCTTTGTTGATCCTGGATCAACTTTCCAATCAACCAATCAGATTTGAGGGACAAGTTTACAGTTTATGTCAAATTTAGGCTTAAAACCAGGGTGAAGTACTTAAACATCAGTGTTATTCACCTATCATTACCCTCTGATTTTAGGGAAAAGTTATGGGTAGAGTTAGGTTTAGGGGTAGGGATTGGGTAAGGAATACATTTTGGGACAGGAATGTTGATCCAGGATCAACAAAATATGTTGATCCAGGAACATGTATTACATGGCAAAATCACGGTGACCCTAGCACACACAGCTACGGCTCCGACCTGAAATGTAAGTTAATCTTACTGTCGTTCTGAGTACCATTACAACAGGACTCCTTTTCTCTCTTTTTTTTCATGCACACTCAGGCACACACACACACACCAGCCTCTTGATCCAGTGGTCTGTGCAGTCCAGCTGTGAGGTCAGATGTTAGTAGGGTTGATTATGAACAGTGAGCATCTGTCTACACCATCTGATAAACATGTTCCTTCCACCTCAAAAAGGCACATGGAAATGAAAAAAGTGGGTGTCATCACCTTACGACCACTCAAGACCTCTGTTGTCTTGTTACACTGACCTCAGGTCTGTAAAGGGGGCGGCACAGAGCACAGGGCAAAGGCTAAAGCTGCCTGAACATGTCAATCAGACGAGTATCGAGCACATGTGCCATGTTGATGAAATGACCTGTCAATCACAGTGTCAGTGGATGTGCACAGGTGCGCAGAGTGAGAGAAGAAATTGCTGCAAACTCCATAAAATACTCGCACATGCTTGATAGAAAAGACCACAGTTCACAAATTCCCAAATAAAGTGCTTTAGAGAGCAGAGAGAGGACAGGGGACACTTGCATGACTAAAAAAATCAAGAACCAGCTAATTGGAAATGTTATTTATGATTTAATCTTTACATTTTCTGTGGGTAGTTGCAAGAGTGTTGCAATGCGGTTGTTAAAGTGTTCTTGGTGGATGCTAGGGTGTTGCTCACCGTCAAAAACTCAGTTTGTACGTGCAGTAAGTCAATGTAACTAAGTCTTCACCTGTTTAATTGTTTGTATGGGAAAGATCATACAGATAATCACTTAATATATTTTAAATATTAAAAAATATTTTAATATGAATATATAGGCCTAATGTTATCTATATTAAATATTAAAATATTTTAAATTAAGTGAGTCACTGAATTATTCACTCAACCGAATCCTTCAAAAACACTGATTCCATTAGGAACGAAAATCAAAACTGTGTGCTGCTCGATTAGCCATTGCTTGATTCGTTTGGAACTGTTTTCGTTGGCCAAGCAAAATCAAAGTAAATGGCAATTTTGTGTGTACATTGCAAATTACATCATATTAACGTCTTGTTTATTGAAATAGATGTCGCAAGCTGATAGGTCCTTAACTCAATCTGCTAGCAATCACATCGTTCTCTATGGCACAGCTGATTGGTTTCTGTCGCATCAGCAGTCAATAAGCTCGCTGCTCAGCCTTACAATACTTAGTCAGCATTTACTGTAGCAAATGCAGCGCGCTTTCAGAAACCCTCCACCTTCCCCAGCAAATTATTGGCCATCTAAGAAATTGCCCAAGAAAAGAAAATACATCATGCCCCACCAGACTCTTTTCATGTCCCGTACTGTCATTTTTTTGCCATGTGCCTGCTAAATATTATGAACATTAGACGCTAAAAGGTAGTATGTTACTGATCCAGTGAAGCTGATTGTTCAGACAGCTGGAACTAATGCATTGTCCATCAGAGAGATTATCATCTACAGTCCTCTGGCCACACGCACAGGTCGCGGACCAACGATACCAGCACAATCCTCAGTTAATGGACCATGATCCACTCTCAAAATCCTGGAATTGCTTGGTTCAAGTGATACTTTAAAAGCCAGGGATATCATCAACCAATCAAGATGAAGCTGTGTGCCAGCACATAACAGCATGCAAGTAAACATATAGGCCAACATGTTGAGTGTTGGCATGTATAAGGGCTACAGTTGACATCTAAGTCATGCCTCATAGAAAAAAACTTAATGTGAAGTAGTAAAACATGTAGATGAATCTGATGGAGTAGATTTTGTAGGCATACATTCAGAACAAAAAACATCTACAAGGAATAAACACAGATAATGTAAACATAATCCAAAAAAAACCTCCAAATTGAATTAAACCATGTAATGTACTCTCTGCTAGTTTCCAGATAACTAATAAAGAGACCCAATCTCCAAGTGAAATAAAAGTGTAATGTTGTATTTGAAGGATATCAGCTATATTTTGAATCATGACTTGTTCCTCTGAGCCCCCTAGCAAAGGCCCGAAGAACCACATCATTAACTTTTTACTTTAATGAGCTTACGACTTCCTCCTTTTGGGGCAGGGATCCTGTCTATTGAGGGCAGAGCATCTCTGCAGGGGTATTGCACAATGTGTGTATGTGTGTGTGTTTATGCATAAAGGATGCTAGAGGCTGTAAGCTCTGGGTTTTATGAGCTGGTACCTCCTGTCTGGCACAAATTTACAGAAAGAAATGTTTCCTGAGGCCCACACTGCCAATCAAACAATTCCTAAAAAATAAATACACACACTATGTTTCCACAAAAATATTAAGCTTGCAATTGTTTTCAATATTGATAATAATAATAACTGTTTCTTGAGCATCAAATCATCATATTAGAATGATTTCTGAAGGGTCATATGACACTGAAGACTGGAGTAATGATGCTGAAAATACAACTTTGCATCACAGGAATAAATTATATATGAAAATGTATTAGGATAGAAAACAGATATTTTAAATTGTAATAATATTTCACATTATCACCGTTTTTACTGTATTTTTATTTAAATAAATTCAGTCATGGTGAGCATTAGAGACTAATGATATATATTATTACATTATTTCTCACAAAAAAAAGAAAGAAAATTTTGCCACTAAATAAAAAAAAAATGGGACACCATTAGGCAAAATGTCTTATAGTAAATTCTAGTAGCGCATGAGCTAATTCTGTTTAATTGTTTTGGCAACGTTTAATTAAAATGTCAATGGCAAGCTCTATAACTACACCCAAAAAAAGCAGTATATAAATCCCTCTTCCTTCTTTCCACATTTAGTGCATTGGAGATTTCATACATCATCATAGGTTAGTGTGACACTATACAGCTGCTGACATGTGAGAAAGTCCTCTGGAAAAACCTCCATTCCCTGATCCTCATTAACCTCTCCGGCCACAACTGTGGCGTCTCAGGCTGTATCAAAACACGACCACTGATGAAGGCAAATCTGCCATACAGGAAGCCTGTAAACCTGCGGTATGAGGTATGAGTGCACAGGGTCAAGGTGATTGAGGTTCCCAGCAAAATGTCAGTTGATGTGCATGACAGAAGCGCCGGACATTTCACTGTGGAATTCACACAGTGGAGACGGAGTGACACTTTGTTGGTAATTCAATACGTTCCCTGTGTATATTTAAATAATGTTTGACTAACTAAACCCCCCTCTGCCATGAGACAACATAAAGGAAGTGCCAGGCTAAACAGCATGGCCTACCGATGCTCCCATAAATACAGGGTAAGCAATCAGCATGAAATGCTATGTCAAAATATTTTCATGGTTTTTATAACAACATGGAGTGTGTGTGAGTGTGTGTGTGTGTGTGTGTGTGTGTGTGTGTGTGTGTGTGTGTGTGTGTGTGTGTGTGTGTGTGTGTGTGTGTGTGTGTGTGTGTGTGTGTGTGTGTGTGTGTGTGTGTGTGTGTGTGTGTGTGTGTGTGTGTGTGTGTGTGTGTAGCATATTTAACCAACATGGGTAACACTTTACACTATAATAAGTATACAGTTTACAGTTTCGAATAATGTCTTACTCTTATCTGTATGATCATAAGTGACATAGTATTTTAAGTGGTTTCCCCTGTTATAATGAGGGGGGGGGGGGGGGGGAGTGAGCAGACGACATCATCCAGATGTGCCATCCCCGAAGCTAGGTAGAAAAAGACTACAGGAGTGCAAAACATAATCTCTGCACAAGTTGTTTTTTTCATTATCTAATGTATTTTGTTCTTTTATAACACAATATGCTTTTTGCAGCTGATTATGACCAAATAACTTTTGTTTTTAATCAGCCCTACAAAAAAAATATGACCTAGGCTAGAGTGCATTCATTTACATTTAATCATTTTGCAAACCTTTTTATCAAAAGCGACTTACAAATGAGGAGAGCAATATAAACTAATAGTTTGCAAATTATATGCCAAGTACTTTATTACTGCTTAATTATTATACAGTGTTACCCAACATTGCACTAAAGTTCTAAAAAATTCATGAAATTGCAGAATTTGTGAAGTTAATTTACAAAGTTATTTTAACAAAAAAATGAGTGAGGAATAAATGTAAAAATATCCATGACCTTTGTAGAAAACAGTTCCAGCTCAAATATGGATTAGCCATTTTGACAACTGACAGCAACTAACAACAGCCCAAGGCCGTGTGTGTAGTGTGATTTCCTTGACATGTCTGTATAATTGTAAAATGTAATGAGTAAAACATTTGATCAGCTGTTGAAGAGACTCTGTCAGTGGTATGAGAGTTTACTGACCTCTGTAAGGGTCTGCTGTTCAAAACAGTCTTGACAAGAAGCCAAAATCTGTCCTCAATGAGTGTAAGACAGCTGTCCCCACACACACAGACAGGATGACCTTGGACTCTGTGTATGTCCATGTACATGCACTGACAAACTGTTAAAACCTCTTGTGGACACTTATAAATTCATAAATACTAAATATGTCCAAGTAAACAATTCTAGTTATTATTAACAATCATTTTAATCTGAAAATACAAAACATTTTCCTTTAGGTTTAGGGTTACAGCATGAGTTATTTATATAATTCAGATACTATAGTTTTGATTAATATTTTGAATAAGTTTTTTTATGTTTTGTTTATATTTTATTTTTAGTTAGATTTTTTACAAATATGTTTAGTTTTTTATAAATGATTTTAGTTTTAGTTATTCTATAGATCAAGTTAAACTAAACGAAAATGAAAAATGCTGCCTTGGCAACTAACTGAAATAAAATCTATTCCAGTTCATGTTTATTTTTTTAAAGCAATTTTTTTGAATGGTTTTAGTTTTAGTTAATTATATTAAACCTGGTCTATATAGCATGTATAATATACACTGTAAAAAATAATATGATCAATAAGTTATGACAACATGTTTTTACATTGCTTTAACTCGTCAAAATAAGTTATGCAATTTTCAACTTTTGAAGTTATACAAGTTTCAACTCATTTTTTTAAAGTCAGTTTAATGTAATTTAAGTTAAAATGACTTAAACATCTAAGTTGATTGTACTTAAAAATTTAAGGCAGCAATTCTTTTACAGTGTAATGTTGAGGTTTATTTTTATTTGCTCTAAAATAATTTATATACATTCATCAAAACAATATAAGGGATACTACAGAACAAAATACGGTGAGAGGGGGATAGAGAGACAGCAGAAATGGTATGAGAACAACTTGTACCATAATTCTCAGCTGCTACATGCCACGGCAACTTCAGCGCTGCTAACTTTTCACATCTGAACTCATGAGGATGTTTTTAGAGACCACTTCTTATCCATAATATTACACAAGCATCTTGCGTTTCTAGAGTATGGCACTGGGCAATATGTTATGGGGTTGTTGCAGCAAATGCATGAATTTTTTTTTAAAAATTGCTTTGGATAAACGTGTCGGCCAAATGCATGAAACTGACAGAATCAAACCAAAGCTGTGCAGACAGACAAACCCCAGAGTCCCCCAATCTCTAGCAAACTATAACAACCTAAATCAAAGACATTCTTAGACATTTCTGAACATATATTTGAACTTCCAATCATGTTGTCCTCAGTTATATAACTCTGGAATATTGCCTCTTGTGTCAGGTCACGGTCCCACCTCGGCTATGTTCACTCCACTGGCTCTCCATCTCTGCTAGGATCAAGTTCAAAACACTTGTATTGGCATACAAGGCCATCAACGGACATGCTGACGCCTATATTTGCCCCCTTCGACAGGCCATCAACACACTCTTTTCTGTCCTCATACCCAAATATGGACATAACTTCCTCTATTACAGCAGAATCCCTCGCAGATGAAGATTTGCCTTTTTTTTAAACAAATTGGGTTAATTAACATTTTTTGATTAATTAAAAAGTTTGTTTTCAGCACTTTTCCCTTCATTTTTCTCAAATGGGAAGCTAAAACAGTCTGTAAATTGCTCTGGATGCGTGTCTGATGGCAACAGTTGTCTCAATAAGGTCTATTTCTATTTCTCCTACAAGATGTTGGTTCTTAGTATTCTCAGTACTCACGCATGCGTCGTGGCGCTCTCGTGAACTCACATCAGAGGCCCATACGGAAGAAAATTAATAGTTGAATAAAGTCGTTATTTTTGTTGTTGTTTTTCACACAAAAAGTATTCTCGCCGCTTGATAAACTTAAGGTTGAGCCACTGTAGTCACTTGGACTATTTTAACAATGTCTTTACTAACTTTCCTGGGCCGGCAGATGCAATTACCCAGCAGCCTATGAAGGAGTGAGACAGCTCGCAGATTTCATCAAAAATATCTTAATTTGTGTTCCGAAGATGAACGAAAGTCTTACGGGGTTGGAATAACATGAGGGTGAGTAACACTGACAGAATTTTCATTTTTGGGTGAACTATCGCTTTAACCCTTTACCCGCCATTGATGGAATTTTCCAGTAGGGGGCGCTAGGCATCTCCTGAAAGAGTACAGAACCTCCAGATCAAAACACATGTGAAGAAGAAGCAGAAACAAGCCATAGCATTGTGTAAGCAGATGCATATGTTAAATAATGCGATCATCAACATTACACAGCATATAAATCAAAGCTAATGTTACTGGATGAAATGTCGACGCAGGGTGAGCTATAGGACTGTGAAGCTTTGGAGGTGCTGATGGACTCGATCTGCTCCATCTGTGTTTTGATCATCTTTCTGAATCCGATCCAGACGTAGTCTTTGACAAAAATGCAATTTTTTTTTTTAGCTTTTTCCTCAAAATGTTGCTTTTTTTATGAATCTTACCCACATTCAAATGTTGATGAAAAAAAGAATGCATGAAGCTAGAATAAAATGTGTTGTTTTATTTTAATCAAAAGGTCTGTTCTTTCTTTTGATATATAATTGCATGTTCAGATATTCATTCAACAAAAAATTCTGGGGGCCATGAAACTTGTGAAAATGATCAAAAATTCAAATTTAAAGTTCATTATTGTGAGTAGCTCGGTGGTCTGAGTGTTTGGGTCCAAACATTACATTCTTTATCTAACTACCACACCAAGTGGCAAGAGACATCAATATAACCATAGCTGTGTGTGCGTGCAGTGAATCACACAACACTCCCACTCACACTTACCTTGGTACCCTTTAAATGCACTGATCATGAAAGACTTTCCTGGATGTTTTCCTGGAAGTTTTCCTGGATGTTACAAGTGCTTTCTGGTCACACGCAAGGAGACAGGATGAGCCGTTCTGTGCGGTATGAGCTTATCAGTGTCAAAACGACCCGTCCGGTGGATTCACAAGCCCTGGAGAGGATTTTATAGTCCCGTTACAGCATCAATACAGTCCCATAACGCCTGAGAATCTGTTCATGCAGAGCTAATCTAATAGTTGATCGTTTCATTTTGTGATTAAGGTGTTGGATGGAAATCTCAGACCAAATCAAATCAATCTGAATAAAAGTTTAGCAACTGTTTATGACATCTGGCCCTGTGGCAAGTCTTTAAATGTGTCCTTCAAATGAGAAAAATGCTTCAATGGTTTACCAAACTGTTACAAAGACAGAGTGCTATTTTAAAAAATGACTAACAAACTGCCAGTGCTTCATTTATTAACATTTTCGCTGTGAGAAACGTAACGATTGGCCTGTTGTAATCTGAGAGATCTTAAGACAGAGTGGGTGGCGACAGGGTCGCGGTTTTTGGAGGAACATGCATTTCAAACCCCAAAGCTCTTTGGTTTTCATCTGACATATTACTTAGTAGACAAATAATTGTGTAAAGTATGCAAGCCAGCCAAAAAAAAGAAGGAAAAAAAAACACTGAGATGGATATGATATGTAGTCACTGAAAAAAATGGAGGGCTTCAAGAGGAACCACCCATTTAAATGTTGAGCAGCAAGCTCATTGGCGGCAGGTGTGACAGAAACCAATCAGCTTGCGCCATGGAGTTACCTATGAAAATGTTTTATGACAGAACTTGCTAATAATGTGTTGGATGTTATAATGCTTGAGAATTCACATGAGCATAAAAGCCTGTCTATTGTTTCTTTACATACAGTCAGTGTTAAATCCGGCGAGTTCTTTACATATTTTTATCCCACTATAGCTGTCATCAACCACGGTCACCACATACTAAACTGAGCTCATTTATATATTTACCATCAGGTGCTTCACAGTCCGTCAGTCACTGGAGAAGGAGTCAAAGATTTGATACCCAGTAGGAATAGAAGGACGTTCGTAACGTCACCGCATATGTTAATTCCGGACATCTCATCCTGCGACAACCAGCACAGACCCCCCTCATCATTCCCCTGCTGTGTCAGATTCCTGTCCGGGCCGCCACCTTTGGATCTTTCTAATCTCCCTCAGGGACTGACGGCTGTCGGGTCTCAGACCCCCATAATCCGTTTCGTGACTGTTCCCTCCGACCCTGGAGGTGACGATCCACATGCATTTCCAGCAGCAGTCAGTGTGAGATGGCTTTAACCAGTTTAGCTGAAACCCTGGGTGTCTAAATGTATGTTGGCTTTTAAATGCTAAAATTAGAAAATTAGATTCTTGTTTGCTGTGACGCATCTTAATCCTGACAATCAATTTAAAATAGTCTAAACAAGGAGCAACCGAGTAACCTTGACATTCCGACAGTGACATAAGCACAGGCCAGCTGGACTGCACCTGTCAATCAAGACTGAATCCAAACAAAATGCTGAATCTATAGCCCACCAAAGAAAAGTCATATTTTCTAGAGTTTACAGTCTTTGAATGGAATTTAATAATATAAAAGGGCATGTGCTTTTACTAATTGTCTTTGCAAGCTAAACGGAATAACATACAGCATGACCAGTGTAATCCAATTCATGAACAAATGACTCTTATGAGCCGTTTCTTCTTAGTGAATCAAAAACATACAGCGCAACCTGTGTAGTGCAATTCATGAACAAATGACTCTTTAAAATCAGTTTTAGTGAATCCCATTCAGGAACAAATGACTCGTATAAACCTGTCCTTTTAATGAATCATTTGAAAGGACTGACAAACTCAGCATTACCATCTGAATTGGTCTGATGTGTCCTTCACTGAATGAATTTGTTGAATCCGAGAATGTTAATGATTTTATTATTTATACATTTCACGATACAACTTGTTAACTGTTTTCGACAAGAAATGCAATTTAAAGTTTACTTCAGTTGTTTTTTGGTTCTGTTGATTAGCCTATATCTGAAAAACAAATAGCAATTGAACCGTATATAGTTTCAGTCTTTTTGTAAACTTATAAAATGTATTATTTGTGTAATGTACCAAGTTATAAGGTTTGCTATATACAATGTACAGCATTAGCTGAGAGAGAATTTATACTATACGTTAGATTAAAATATATATTTGCCCAAATGAATCAGAAACTAATCTGAATTTGCGAAGTCAATGCGTACCATACAAAACATTAGAAACTGCAAACCAACACCCTGACAAGCACAATGCACAATTTCTTCAAGAAATGTAAAAATGTAGTTGCCATCAACCATCAAAACAAAGATTTTCCAATGCAAAGAAGAAAAAAAAGAATTGTTCAAATTCAACAATGTATTCAGAATTCATTAGCATGAAATTTCTGGGTCTCGGACACATGGCAACCACTTGGAACCCCTTATGAAAAAATGGCACATTAATGAAAGACAGAGATGCTGAATAAGTGAAAGCCCAAACGCATGTTCAAATATGCGCCAACTGTTTCTATATGACAAGTCAAATCAATTAGGCATATCAATGAGTGATTTAAGAATAATTTAAAGTGTCCCTGACAGCATTCAAAAGACAACTGAAAACTCATCTCTTCCGTGAGCATTTAACATAAAAAAAAAAAAAAAAACTTTTCCTTTAAATCCCTGCTTATCTGGCTTATGCTACTCCGAGCAATATCTGAACTTTGTATTTTGAGCACTTCTTGCGTTGTTTGTGCCACGATGGCATGTCTCTCCACGATGACTCGCTTGGTTTAGTCCTCAGTTGTAAGTCGCTTTGGATAAAAGCGACTGCTAAATTACTAAATGTAAATGTAAATGTAAAGTGCCGTATGATTTCATCAGATGCTCTGATCTTGTTTTTACTGATTTAATGAAGACCGCATGTTCTAATGATGCTCAAAGCCATTGATCTGGATCTGTCTGTCACATCTTTCCATTTTCCTGTTTTGCTCACTTTCTGTCAGTTCTTTATGCTTTTTGTGTTTGTTATTTATTTAATGGAGACAGCATGGTCTGATCGGGAAGACGTCTGCTCCTCCTGCTTTCTTCCATACAGAGTCAAGGTTTGGCTGGATAGCAACGTCATCCGTCGGTATCAATCTTAATGGCAGTTTCTCGGCTGTTGAAAGACCCCCCAGATGTACTATTTGATTTGAAATCTGCCATCTTTGCTTAAGCATGCAAACAAAAACCAGTTAAAAAATTATAACTGGTTTCCATTGATCAGGACCTAGCTCTGTTTTGTTTACTTGCTGTGATTTTCTTTTATGCTGTGAGTACTTTTTTCTTTTTCAGAATTATGAACTTTTAAAACCTTAAAGTTGCAAACACACGCTACCTTGAATCAGTCCTTGCTTTTTTACATTTTCAACTTTCTTTTAGTATGTAATGTTGTTCGAAAGTGAAAAGGGTCTGGAAAGATACAAAGCACAAAGTCACTCCAAAGGGAGTTACTCTCTATATCAGTAGATACTGTTTCTGAACTCTCTGAAATGCCTCGATTGAACGTACGTCACAATATTCCTCATTTAAATAATTCCTGCCCAAGAGATATGCAAAATGAATGGGCCTGGTTGAGTAGCATTAGTAGTGTGTTGAAACTCAGTTATGGTAAGAGGCGTGACGTTTCCAAAACACACTCAAAGCGGTTGACCAATCACAACACACGGGTCCAGCCGACCAATCAGAGCACAATGCACTTTTCAGAAAAAGGAGCTTCCTTCATAGAGACCGGAACTAAACAGAGCATTACTGACAGACTGGGAAAAGTGGTGCTGCAACAATGTAAAATATGACGAAAATATGTGTTTTTTTGAACATTCAAGCATGAAAACCTACACAAGAAAACAAAAATCAATACTTTAAAAAAAAGGATATAATATATCTTTAAAGGAACAGTAATGCATCGCTTCAAAATCTCAAAAACTGATGGCAACACGAACAGAGAGAGATTGCTCAAAGATGTACAAGTACTGCAAGAGCAAACAGCTTCGTATGCTTTCACTGGCTTCGTTCCTGAATGAATCAGACGTTTTAAATGAATCGATTGAATGAATGATTCAGTGACAAAGACAGTGATTTGTCGCCACCTACTGATGTTTTTAGTTACATTTTTATGGTATCATTTCAATTATTTTTCTCATTTAATATTTCTATATTCAAAACTTTGAATAAAATGTAATTATTTAAATAAATATGAACTTAAGAATTTGACATGAAAGATGGCTTATTTTGGTTTGAAAAAAATGCCCCTACAAAGGTGTAATTGTAGGGGTAAATAAATTCCAGGGCCCCGGGAAATAAATTCGAGGCAAAACTTGTCCCGTACTTGACTGTGCTCCTAAAAAAAATGTAATAAGTGCTCCTAAAAAGAAATGTAAGCATAGAGCCCTGTATACAGCACATTCAGCACTTGGGTAAGCTGGATTTTGGGTGCTTGGCAAATAACACTAAGACTTAACACTTAACACTAATAACACTGTAATTTGAGTAAATAGTTTTTGTTCCAAAATACCACATGCAAAAGTGAAGCAACTGCAAGTGTTTAATGAATTCACTCCAAACTGTTTGCACTTTCTTAAAGTGAGCCACTCACAAAAGGACCAGAAGCAAACATCCTAAGGATGAATAGCATCATGTTTTATTGTTTGGTTCAGTGCACAGCGCAGTTAAGCAATCACCCACCGCTGTCTCACACGCAGCACTATTGGGGCTGTAAATGGTGAACTGCTGATGGACAGTTAGCAGTAGCTGAATCCTTAGAGGACAGGCCAGGGTAATGAGGTCATCTGATACAGCCTGTGCGCTGATGGAGGTCTGGTCCTTAAAGAGCGGAGAGGGGGTAGGACAGCGGGATATTGGGTCGGGGAGGGGTGCGGGGGGAAGTGGAGGGGGTCTTGCATTGGTCTAATTGTCCAGCGAGGCCTGCAGGAGGCCCTGAGGGTATATGTGTTCAATGCTGACATGTGTGAGACATATTATAAACACCATCATCCTGATGCATGAAGTTCCAGCGTAACTTTCAGAAGACCATAAATCCACCTTTGATGCAAACGTTTTATTCTATGAAAGTATATAACGCCATACAAACAATTGAATATTGTAAACAATCAAAATATATTATGCAAACATACAGTGCCAGTCAAAAAGAAATCATATTGTATTTCAAAGACGAGGTCACAGAGGTCTAAATATCACCTACGCACTTGAAAGGAAGTCTTAAACACATATACAGAAACAAAACCTATACTCTTTTGTTTCGCTATTCTTCTGAATATGATTTTGCAGTCTGTGTTGAATCAATATGATGTAATTAAAAGCATCTTTCTGCTGTGTTGTCCATGTGTAAACAAATGTGACGTGACGAATATGTTCTGATTCACAAACGTATGACTCTTTGAGCCGGTTCTTCTAGTCAATGAAAAACATATGCAACTAGTGTAGTCTGATTGACAAACAAATAACTCTTATTAGCCGGTCCTTTTTATTAAATCAGAAACATACAGCATGACCAGTGTGGTTAAATTGTAACTTATGAGCTGATTATCTTTAATGAATGAAACATACAGAGGACTAGTATATGATTCTCGAACAAATGACTCCTATGAGCCAGTTCTTCTAGTCAATGGATGCGTCCGAAAACTTTGAGTAGGTACTTATTTTGTATAAGTAATAACTAAACGACCGCTAAAAAAGTATGTTTTATATAGTATGAGTGTGTGTAGTGTTAAAGTAAACTGGACGTACTACATTCTCCATGCTGTCCTCATCACGTGACCGACTAGCTTCAGTTATAGGTTCACTTCCATTCACAACTCCTCTCCTGTGACCTCATGGGATAGTAAAGTATTTGCAGTATTTGGATAAAGTAGGACATCCGGGTACTTTTTGCCTACTCCTTTATGAGTACTGTGAATTCAGACATTCTTCTTTTATCACTTACTGTTTTTCGCCTACTATATAGAAGGGAAGTATGCGATTTCGGATGCAGCCACTGAAAAACATACGCGTTCTGTGTAGTTTGATACAAAAACAAATTACTTAGTGAATCAAACACATCCAGCGAAACTACTCTGGTGCTATTTTGTTTTTTAGATGATTTTGGCACTTGCACGCAAAAGAAAAAAATCATAGACATGATTCAAAAAGGTTAAATGGTCCTGAAAAAAATAGTCGAACTATTGATCGCGGTCAAAAATGGCTGCATTAGAAATGAATGGGAGACGAATTTCATTTAGTGGAAACTTTTGGTACTGGGCCCAAACAAAATCTTAATGAAATGTTTCATTTTTTTAGATATCAACCTCAAATTTGGAGCACAACTTGTTTAGATTTATGGCTTTGATTTTCTCAGTTTTAGAGTAAAACATGTTTTGGAAAATATATATCAAATTCATATAAAGATTGACAATGGTATTTGTGTGCATTTTTCATAACAATAAATGTAAAATTGTCTAAGTTTTTTTTTCAGCAATAATCTGTCATGTGTCTTTTTTTGAAAAATCATATCTTTTTTTAAAAGAGACCAAACTTAAATCTCTGAGACAGCATTCAAGATTTATTGTTGGAAATTTCATTTTCATGGCCATGCTCTAAAAGTGAATAAATGGATTATAACTGAATAAATATCATTTAGTACCATAAAATTTACAAAATATAACAAAATATTTAATAAAAAACATTATCGAACTAAAATATATTACACTTATTTCATTGAAATAATAAAAAAAAGAATAAAATCTGTCATTTTTGACCGATACAGAACCAGAGGGTTAAGCTGTGAGATCAAAAGAAAAGGTTTTTAAGATCATGATTTTAAGATTTTAAGAATCCAAATCTTTGGATAGTGCAAGTTCAAAAATAAGCCACCATTATTATGCCCATAATGAACAAGAAACAAGCACTTTCAAACTTTTTGGATGTCTTCTATGTGGGCTTAAAATATCTTGAACTGAGTGTCCAATAAACAGTCAAAATAAATCTTAGACAGACAACAGCTGACAATCTGTCAGCATAGCAGAGTTACTAAATATACGGGACAATTATTCTGCCACACAGGACGGGATCATTTTCTGTTTTCCTCCATCAGTTGACAGTATTATCCTCCACAGCTCATCTGAAGTCCAGAGAGAGCAACAGATGACCTTCTATAAGGTCAAAACACCTTACAGCAAGAAACATACAGACGAGGGTTAAAGCAAATACCATTTGGAATCACAAGGTGAAATGTAATAGTAAATGCATTTTCTTCAGTGGTTTGCCACAATGTTTGCTGCCAAACAAGATCTAAACCTTACAGTCTGAGGACTCTGGGACTGCAAATACTCAGGGATATTGGCTGACTGCTTATAGAAATTGTGTGGTTAAGAACTATGTTCAGCTAATACACAAAGAGAGCTATATGGGCAACATCTGGAAAAACGTAGGCCTATAGGTAGTTGGGACCTGCTGTTTTATACTTTTTTCCACGTTTGACAAAATCAACCTGGAAGAACACATAGCATTTTTGAATGTCATGTGATTGGGACAGGGTTGTCAACTAAACTTGATGTACTAAAATAACTTAAATAAAAATGAATAAAAACTATACTTTAAAAAAAAATGACAAAAAATATATATATATAACAGTATCTCAGTTATACTAAAATAACACTGGTTTGGGATTGCGATGTGCTTATTTTTTGTTTTTTTGCTAGTGCATATTTGCAGAACCTGATTTCACCAAGTGCAACATGTTCCTGGAAAACAGTTAACAAGTTAACAGTTTGTCAAGTTTAGGTTTACAACCAGGGTTAGGTGCTTCTACATCAGTGTTATTCTCCTATCTTTTCTAACTCATGGGTAGGGTTAGGTTTAGGGGTATATGTTGACCCAGGAGCGCATCTAACTCTGCAAAATCAGGACGTGCGCCTTGCCTATACCTTTCAACATACTGTCACATATTGTCACAATGTTTTATTTATTTATTTATTTTAAATTAAATGAAAAAATATTTTAATATATTATTTAATAAACATATTTTCTTCCCTTTCTGTCTAATACTGGGAGTTTGTTTGCATTATCAACTGAAACTCAAGACCATTAATTCCAGTCTCATTAAGAACGTTTGAGACAATCCACAGAGAAACAGCAGGGTCTAATCACAGTAATTGCTCATTGAAGCCAGTCGTTGCTATTAAAACACATTTAAATGAATTTTTGGCTCAATATCAGCAAGAAGGATTTTAGCAATGTTGTTTTGATTAAACGCTCCCCTGCTGCATTTCATACCTATAGCATATCTCTCTCATTAGCTCGCTCTTGTTTTAGACCATATTTGCTTTTAGTCTCGTTTAGTCTGATTTATATCACACATTTGAGAACAATACTACACATATTATGAGGTTATACAGCCTTGTAATGCATGCTTTAACATCTGACTCTATTAAAGCATTCATTGGATCTGTTTGGGCTACTGAACTTGATTTACTCATGTCTGTTGTGTTGAGAAAAGGCAAGTTAATGACAACCCCTGAAAGCATGAAGCCCCTCGCTGTAAACTCAGCTAACCCAGTTTTACAGAGGTAATAAAAGAGATTATACATCCCATAGTATTTCCTCAATTCCCACAGACAAAACATGTGGAATACACATACGAACCTAAACCCTGCTTTAGAAAGAGAGAGAGAAGCAAAACAATATATTTTATACACTGAACAGAAAAAGTAAGCATTGAACTTTTAACTTTTTAATACCTGCTGTCCTTTTCAATTGTCTATACCAAAGCTCAACGCTTACAACACACATCTGGATCTATGAAGTACATCACCACTGCACTGAGGTGAGTTTTAAACCAGTAATCAACTGGCTTTCCTCTGTTTAAATAAATGATATTCTTCCAGAATTCAATTCAGCATCACATAGTTTAAAGATAAAACCTCTTTTTGAGAAATTATCAACCTGTCATTAATAAACTTTACAATCTTTTACCTATCACATTTTCTCAAAATTCAACAACAGAGAGTAAATGTGCAACAAATCAACTTTTAGAAATACACAATTTATTTAATATTTATTATCACATGTCTGTCCTTTCAAAAGTGGTCATTCTGAAAGTGCAATTTTAAAAAAAACTGTGGGTTCATAAAGGAACTGCATGGGGTCTGTGAGTTAATAAAAATTTAATAATTAATGAGAAAGTGTCAAATTTTTTAAGTTAAAATCTCAAAGATGTAATTTGAGTAAATATTTTAAGTCAAAGGGGATTGGCTGACAAAATAAGTATGTAAATCCCTGACTTAACAGGTAAACACTCATAAGAGACCGAACTCAGTTTGCCTTATTGCTCTGCGCCACAAAATAAATCTGCTCAAGGATCTTAATTAGCTTACAAACTCACTTTTATGTTTTTTCCTTTTTCTTTTCTCCATGCTATTCGAGGCTATGAAGAAAATCCCACACACACATACGTGCATGCAGACTCAAACACACATTTACACACTGAGAAGAAAGACAAGCGCTAACTTTTTTTAACAGGTGCTGAAAGACTCTCACTGAGGCAGAGATCCAAGGCGGCCCACGCTACTATAACCTGAAAGTTATAAAAGTACTCTTGATGTCAAATTGGATTTTAGAGGTTACGCTGAAAGTTTACAACAGAGCGTGGTTAGGGACTGACAGGATAGATCGATACTTAATTGTAAAAGGCCTCAAATGCGGTTGGGGAAAAAAATCTGAGTTCTGCTAGTCTATAAAGTGCATATCAAGGGAGAGCAAATGGCTTGAATGATTTCAGGAACGAAAGAAAAAAAATCACTGTAAATCCTGTCTGTGTTTATCTTTAAATAATTCAAAAGATATAATAATACCATTTATCTCCAGATTACTGAATCTTAAATATGGTATTAATTCGTTTAAATGAGGACTAACGTTTAATGATATTGTTAGGTTGGATGGTTTAAATGATACAGACAGATTTAACTAATATTTCAGCTCAGTTTGGGTTTTGGTCCTCGGAAAACATTCACAAACATTTAAGCAAATGAGAAATGGTGAACACAACCAGATTTTAACATTTTCTGAAGAAAACGTGAGTTGTGTTTGCCTGCTTGTGTGCATTTTTTAAACCTGCAGGTTCTAGGATGTTGTCGTTGGTTTCCAGGGTGTTGCTATGCAAAAAGTCAAAAGTCTTAATAATATTGTCAGGCCCTGTTCCCATGAAACCGTTTTTGAATTCCATTGTGCTGCTTTTCCATTGTTTTTCTATGTAAACATGAGCTAGATGGATGCGTTTGATTGTTGACATAGCATTAAAAAACGTCACTAGATTTTGAGGGTCGGCCCGTTTATTCCACTGACATGCATCTCTTGTTTTTAATTACAAAAATGTGTTCCGTGTGAATGGGATGTCTAAGAGACGTTTTTGCCCATTTTATCACCCACAAAGTGAAATTCTTGATTTATTTTTTGAGAAATTAAGTCCTTGTTGCTACAACGCAAGCAGTTAGGCTTTGCCATTCTGGAAACAGAATTGCGTTCAGTATTGAATTCATACAGGATAGGATCCGTATGGGGACAAATGCCAAACAGCTGCAGGGTTTGGAATTTAAATGCAGAGTAAATTAAGTTCTGATATTTTAAACAGGATTTTAGCAGTGCGAGAACAGCTCCCTATGCGAATTAGACCGGGAGAGAAAGGTGTGTGGGATTGTTGTATAAGAGCAAAATCAGAAACATGAATATGAATGTGTTTTGTTCATTAAAAGAGAGTGGCAAGTTCTTGTTTTCACATGTGTCCTTCACGCTGTGACAGGAGACTGACAAAGACAGAGTATAAAACTTATTGAATTTCTATTAAAAAGACATCTTGCCCTACTTTATGTTTGCACTCATTCTTGAGGTCTATCAAACATACATTTCCTTCTCCATTAATTGTATTAAATGTATATAGTGAAAAATATAAATATCAAACAATATGGAAATCTCCCATCTCTTTAGTTTAGTGCAGAAAGATTACTCGAGAAAGTTAGTAATTTTTGACATTTAATAAATGAAGCAGACAAACATGTACGACTGTTGGTCTGACAATTATTTATTATAATAGTCAAAGCCCTAAAAGTGTCATCGCCAACTACTGGCTTGGTACCATAAAATTGGTACCATATACATGTTCAGTTGTTCTTGCGGATCCGTGTGAACAGAGATCGTTCCGACAATGTTGTTATATGTATGCGAAAAAAGCAAAGAAAACAAATTCCATTTTTAGGACATCGTTGTTGCGTAAATGTACCCTTAGTCTTCAACCCTGCTCCTAGGGACCCACTGTCCTGCAGAGTTTGGCTACAACCCTAATCATACACACCTGAACCAGCAAATCAAGGTCTATAGGATTGCCCAAAAACCACAGGCAGATGAGCTGAAGCAGGTTGGAAATAAAATGTGCAGGAGATTGGGCTTCCAGGAGCAGGATTAAAGGCCTAGATCAGCCAAATGTCCTAATCGTGACAGGCCTTTAAGTGCACTCTACAGTAACATGTGGCTGAATAAATACAGATGCAGATCTGATGGTCTCTAGATCTGGTTCAAGGTGGGGGAGTTCAAGAAGAATCCATTGTGTGAAGGTGGTAAGCCTCTCAAAGCAACTGATGCAAACAAGCGTAAAGTGTTAACCGGTTTTCACGCTCTCCCTCGTTAAATTTAATGGCAACTTTCCATGTCACCTGTAACTCTCAATAATGAAATTTAACACAATATAATCACTTCCATTCCCCCACCCGCGCCTCTCGTTCCCAGCAACACCTTGGAATTTTGTGACCTACAGTAAGAGCGCTGTCAGACTTCACACGGGGAATGTAATTCTGGAATGTGGCCCACACGTGGTCACACATCTGATCAAATTGAAATCCTTTTCAACAATTATTTAAAATTCTATTAGTGAAACCTATCAATGTGTGCTTTAATAAATTATTTCATAGTAGATGTAGCTCAGCTACACAGTCAAATACCTCAACGGTGTTGTTTGAGATTCATTTTCCATACTGTCTTTGTTGGGTCTTAAAAAGTGAGATGATACATGATTTAATAAATTCGCCCCATTATCATCAGAAATGAGCTCCAGGGACGGCAAAGGTCATCGCGCTCATGAGGGTTAGCAAGACTTTCTATTTTAGTTAATACTGCAAGCTATGCTGAGAGACTGTTTGGGATGTCACACCCCAAATCTCCTCCGTACCAAAGACGAATTATACACAACGTCTTACAACAGTACAAGCCTAAAGGCAAGAATGGCAAGATGCATGGAGATAATATTTCTTGTTCACTATTATTTCTGCAGTACAAATGACACTTACAGGCAACACAACATCACATGCAATTTTATCTAAATCAACCAATCTGTCCTCAGTTAAAAAAAGAAAAAGTTTGATATATGTGTATTTGTTCATTTTTTAAAGACAAAATATTATGAAAATGTACTCTACATTGTAAAAAATTCAAGTGTGACCCTTAAAAAGTACTGTTTTGTGTAACCAAATGTAGTCAGGATGTAAAAATGAATAATATTTCAGCTTTTTCTTTTAGATGTTACCACAGATTTTACAATATATTTACTTTCTTTTGAATGTCACTTTTATTTTATTTCTCATTTTACAGTGTAAGCTCTACGTTATTTACATATTTGGATATTGTTTTTAAGTGAAAATAAGTCACATTAAAGATGTGAAATGCATTTGAAACAGAGTTTCATGTTGTTTTTAAACCATAAATCTAAGCGCACCACCTGGCCCTGTGAACCGATAGCTAGAAATGTTTTATAAGCGGTCAGGGTCACTACGGTTGAAGTACTCCGACTCTGTTTAAGACCACCACTTTACACCAACAGGCTTGTGAGCTGTTTATTTTTCAGAGGGAAGAATGCACAGAGTGTGGTTTTGCAAAGAAAACTTTAATAAAATGCCTGTTGAGAGACAAGTGAAGGTGAACATTGAGATTGGTCTGATTGGGGGGGGGGGGGGGGGGGGGCGTCATGCCACCTATACTGAGCTCAGGCCCTTCTTACTGTATAGTGCAACCCAAAACACAAGTGCATAAGTGATAGATAGATAGATAGATAGATAGATAGATAGATAGATAGATAGATAGATAGATAGATAGATAGATAGATAGATAGATAGATAGATAGATGTGTGTGTGCATATAACCGCATGCCTCTAGACAAGTGTGAGCGTGTGTGTGTGTGTGTGTGTGTGTGTGTGTGTGTGTGTGTGTGTGTGTGTGTGTGTGTGTGTGTGTGTGTGTGTGTGTGTGTGTGTGTGTGTGTGTGTGTGTGTGTGTGTGTGTGTGTGTGAAGAGAAGCAAAGTCCTAATTCCTAGTTGCATGTCCCATCTCTTTTGCATTGCCGTGGGCAGCGTATCTAATTGCACCACTTCCTAGTGAGATATTACACATATGCACATGCCCAGGCCGGATATTTTAAGCCGGACCTTTTGGAGGGATGAAAGTAAATACAGTGCTGAGTCCATCAGATCCCACTGCCACACCCAAAACCCTCTCTGATTTCCGAGCGCTTCTAAAAACCCATCCAGATTAAGCCTTTACGGCACCTTTTGTATGTTAATACCACATACAGTCATTAACAAGTCGGAGATCAATTACTCACTGGTGTTTAATATTGTAATCTCTAGCAGGCGTGCAAGTGGAGTGAAATATGAAACGCTACATCTTACTGTTGTTTCAAATGAGATGAGCCCATAGATTTCCAATAGCTGTGCCTCTTATGTGTCTGATAAAACTGTGTGGTTATGGGCATAACGTCTGGGTCATGCTGCAGGTTATCCTGGCCACACTGTCTGTCCACTGTTGGCTGCAGTCACACTAGACTTTGAGCATGCGAAAGCAGGTCTGAGTTCACTAAACTTGAACTTTCAAATGCAACGAAATGCAAAGGCTACACATGAGCTTGCGTTTCCAGTCTCCCAAGTTTGCATGCATTTAAATGGACACCAGTGAAGCACAAGTTTAATCACATTTTTTTAGATATAAAAAAATAGTTTGACCAACATGCAAAGTGACCAACCATAATTTACCTTTTTTAATGTGCCGTTTAGGGGCTGGTTTATGACGTCAAAACCAGGAAGACTGATTTGCCACTGGTTCCCTCGAGATTTTCCTATGGGGTTTTCAATTTATGAGCAAAAAAAATGTCGGTGGTAAACAACTTTAAAAAACTTGAACATTTTGCTCTACAACATAAATTACTCAAACCCATATCAAAAACGTTCATTTTGAAGCAGTCATTTTTTTTTTTTTTTTTTTTACGTTTGTGTCTAATAAGTAACTTTTAGAATGTTTGGGGTGTGAGTGTGTGCAGTTTCAGTTGTAGAACGTTCAAGCATCATCGAGTTATGTTTGCCACAGGCTTTATACTCATAAATACCCTATTATTAAAAACCCATAGGAAAATCTTGAGAAAACCATGGCAAATCAGTCTTACAGGTTTTGACGTCATCCCTGCCCACTCTATTGGGAATAAACAATAGACAAAGTCTCACAGACATTTTTATCCAAAGTCACTTACAGGCAGTGGTGGACGAAGTACACATACCATGTACTTGAGTAAAAGTAAAGATACTCAAGGTAAAATATTACTCAAGTAAAAGTAGAAGTGCTGGCTTTAAATATTCACTTGAGTAAAAGTACAAAAGTATTTGCCTTCAAATGTACTTAAGTATCCAAGTACTTGGATTTTTTTGATGGCTATAATGTCCTATTATAATTTGTCACAAGACTCTTGCTTAACTCAGTCTAAGTGAAGACTAATGTCACTCTTAGCACACCAATCTATTAATGAAATGGCATTAATTAGTCACATATATATATATATATATAATTGAATTTTTTTGTGTGTTTAATTTTGGAGGGAAGGGGACTGTTGCCACAAGGTATAATACATTTACAGTATTTACTGTATATATTTTTCTCGAGCACCTATGGTCATAATTATTAACATCTTAATGTTATGATACATTCACATAAACCTGCACAACGGCATTAAACTATATATATATATATACACACACACACACACACACACACACACACGCACGCGCACACACACAAACACACACTCACAAACACACATGTTATGGAAGCAGCCAATTTCCCTGCAAAATTAAACACAAAAACGTATTAATGCAGTGTTTCTGCTAGGCTACTCCCCAGAAAAATAATGCTATTATATGCAAGTAATTTTAGTGTCAACGTAATAAGCAACGTACATTATGCGTCAATGTTTACCGATAATTGCTGCAATAATAGCTGCTGCTCTCTGCCCCGCTTAAAATCATTGGCAACGCAATTTGTTTGGATCTATTGAGAGCTACACGAATCACGTGACCGCGTGGCGGCGAGATCACAATCACAACCATTTTCGCAACTCTCATATTCAACGGCTCTGGTTCGCGCTTAGTAGATACCGCCAAGGCAAGTTCAACACAAAGCGCGCGCGCGCTGTAGGCCTACTGTGATAGGTGGCTCGTTTGACCAGTTACGTTTTATCCACTCATAAATAAAAAGGAACGACTGATTTTGAAAATGTAGTAGAGAAAAAAGTAAGATATTTGACTTTGAAATGTAGTGGAGTTAAAGTAAAAGTCTCCCAAAATTGAAAGTACAGATATGCAAAAAAAGCTACTTAAGTACAGTAACGAATTACATTTACTTCGTTACTGTCCACCACTGCTTACAGGTCATTCTGGGTACATACATTTTATCAGTAATGTTATTAATGTAGGCTACTCAATGAGAATCAAACCTCAAACTTGGAATTGCTGGCATTATTCTTTGCTAGTTGAGCTGTTATGAACCATCAATCATAATCCAGGCTAGAGGCTATCAGATCAAGAAATGAATTGCTTGGCATTTTTCTGTGCAACATGCATCAGATGGCCAGTGTGTGGTCCATGGGCATGACTTTTGAGGGTTTGAGGTCAAACCTGGACTACATTCATGCATTTTGCAGATGCTTTTAACCAAAACGACTTACATTCACATTTGATCAATTCAAGCATTCCCTGGGAATTGAACCCATAACTTGGCGTTTCTGATGCAATGTGGTGCTGTTTGAGCAGGAACGCTATACACAACAAATTAGACACTGATAATCCTAGTCCATTTACACAAAGAATTAGTGTTTTAAAATGAGTCAATTAATCAGCATTTCTTTGAATGAAATATGCAGTAAACAAGACGAAGAGACACCTGGCTTCAGTCAATCACTACAAAACACACACCACACCTATAGCTCAGATGTTTCCTGAATAGACCTGGGCATGTTGCACGGTGATGACTTTCAAAAAAGGTGATGAAAGACAATAAATCCTTAGGGCAATGAATCTGGGAAAGGAGATAAATGTGTCCATTGACCTTGTCCACCCTTTCCCAGGACTAAATAGACCGAAGGAGAGCATGCAAGCCTGAAAAATGAGACAGGGAGATGTGACCGAGTTAAAGACCTCTCGTGCGTTCATTGAGAGTTACAACTCGTTGTCAAACAGGGCCTGGTGTTTGGTGGAAATGGGTGATAACAGACGGGGAATCGTTTAGCATGCGAGGACAACCATCTCAGTCCACGAGTAATTACAGAGACCTAACTCTGCAGTGGAAATGAAGAGAGGAAGAAGAAATGAAAGAAGCTATGTGGTTAAGAAGGAAGGCAGGAAAATAAATGACATGACATGACAGGGACCTCCTGCAGTGCCTAGTGCATTTCTAGTTCTGGTAAACTTGCGGTGAATGTTCAATACATTTACATTTTTAAATATTTTTTTACGGGTGTGTTCAATAATAGTAAAACTATGTTTAAAAAAAAGGTTAAAAAGTGGGAAAAAATTTCTTAAAATTATAGCAGACTGAGATTTGACTATATTTTTCACAAAACATTTTAAATAATTAATTTTATTTTTATAATTGTATTTTTTTTTAAGCAAAATTGTTTTTATTTTGTAATTAAACTTTTAAAGGTATGTATTGTAAAAGGCTTTTGCAACCAATCAAAAAAAGGGCCAAAGGCCATAAAATAATAATAATAATAAAACAATAAAATAAGGTATAGGTTGAAAGAATTATAGCATTCTCCAAATTATAGAAGACTGAGTTTGAACTATATATTCTATTAACATATTAATTATTTTTAATCAAATAATAATGATAATAATAATCAAAATAATAAAGTATGGGTTGAAAAAGCCCATTCTTTAGAAGAAAAGCCCATCCTAGATCGAATGGCAGAAGAAGACAGAAAAGAAGCGCATTCTTCATACGGTTATGGTGCTTTTGCATCTTTTTTAAAGGTGGAATCATCATTAATTGTAACTGCATGGACCCCCCCCCCCCCCTTTTTAATCTTCTGTGCTCCTTAAATAAATGCTATCCTCTCATCAGTGTCATTCCAAGCAGCTCCTGTAGGGGGCGACACACTGTAACCTGCCCAGTGGCGAGACCTTTGAGCTCAGGTCTGTTGTGGAGACAGAAATACTTCTCCCTCTGATCCTGCCTGCCAGGACCGCTCAACACGCTTCAGGTTTCAGGTGGCAACCATTGCTTCTAAAATGAAAGGGTCTCACCTTACAGTTCGGTGCCTCTGTTGGGCCTTCTGCGGCACTACCCACACAAACAAACAGAAACACACACTCACACAGACACATACTTGGGGCCCCTTCACACACACACACACACACACACACTCAGAACCTATAAACAGATGCTTATGACCTCCCTCTTGTCCTGTGACATCGATATCTCCCCTCAGATGTGAACCTGCATACATAAAAACGCTGGATTTTATAAGCTCTGTGACTCAATGTAAAGAGTGATTGTGAAAAAGAAAAAGACAGACAGCAATTCCTCAAGGTTTCTCAATGCGCCCAAACTCGAGTTACCACCAACCCCATGTTTAACAACCTCATTTTGTGACAGAGGAGCCCAAAAAAAACTCACCGCAACCTCCAATTCATCAATACACAACAGCTCTGTATTTAAAACCTCAATTAGAAATGCACATAGCTGTATAAAATGCTCTGATATATAATCACGGTGACTATTTGTAACTGCCTTAAGTGAAAACACAGCACGTATGCCAAACGCATTCAAATTTTACGGCTGGTTCGACGTCCTGACTCCATGCTACGTAAGATATAATGTACAATCAACAATATCATAAAATACAGGCCCCTAATAAAAACTATACGACTATACTTCTTAACAAATTATTAAAGTGGTTTATTAACGTTTATCGAACATGTAATTTGAATGCAGTGCTGTTTGTGAATGTAAAACAGGTCTGCATATTTTTAAAGATCAAATTGCACAAGAAATGCATTACAACCAGTCCCACTACCTGTAACATACAATAACTAATTTGCATAATGCCAGCATATGGTCTTCATCGGCTGCCCGCGAACAACGTCTACTTTGACCCTCAAGAGTTTGGTTCGTGTTTTTGTCATGTCGAGAAGATGCCGTTTTCCACGCTGCAAATCCACTTTGCATGCACTTCCAAAGGATGAGGAACGTTTCGTTTCTAACACACGCTGTAAGCAGTAGACCAATCACAACAGACTGGGCCACCTGACCAATCAGAGCAGAGTAGATAATCACAACAGACTGGGCCATCTGACCAATCAGAGCAGAGTAGATAATCACAACAGACTGGGCCATCTGACCAATCAGAGCAGAGTAGATAATCACAACAGACTGGGCCATCTGACCAATCAGAGCAGAGTACATAATCACAACAGACTGGGCCGTCTGACCAATCAGAGCAGAGTAGATAATCACAACAGACTGGGCCATCTGACCAATCAGAGCAGAGTACATAATCACAACAGACTGGGCCGTCTGACCAATCAGAGCAGAGTAGATAATCACAACAGACTGGGCCATCTGACCAATCAGAGCAGAGTAGATAATCACAACAGACTGGGCCATCTGACCAATCAGAGCAGAGTAGATAATTACAACAGACAGGGCCATCTGACCAATTAGAGGAGAGTAGGCTCTCGGAAAGGAGGGGTTTAGAGAGACTGAATCTTGGAATGAACCGTTTTCAGACTCTTTGAGAAATGAGGTGATGCGTAGTGCATATTATAAGAAAATGAAAGTGTTTTTTGACCTTGGATGTATGTAAACCTGTTGTGAGACCTCAAGAACAAAATAAGGAACCTTTAAAATAGAATAACAATACTTTGTTATGCTATTTTAAATAACTTAATTTATTACTTTTAATCTCCATTTATTACTTTAAATATTCATTTGAAAAAAAAAACATACAATGACCATCAGCTCTTAAAAGAAGCATGTCTTTAAAACCACATTTTAAAAGTCTAAAGAACCTTTTGATCAATGTAAACTTTACATGCTAAAAGTTCTTCATGGAATGCCAATAAAGAACATTTATTTTAAGAGTGTGTGAAATCAATTGTCTTTATAGTTTTGCATCATTGTACAAAATGCTTTGGTTGCTAAATGCTAGTATACAAACCTTAAAAAGTTTCCAAAACCTGCACATTTGTTTTAGCAATCCAATCTTTCCATCTACAACCGATCCTTTCATCCACATCACAGCTTTTCAATCACTGACACTGAACAAGCCATTGATAAATTTAGCACAATTTCTATTATGTTTTATCCCAGAGTGATGTTCCCGTGTTTTGGAACAGGACTGTCAGAAGAGATTGATGGACGTACCTGGAGGACAGTTGCAGTCTTGTATCACGTCTCTCGCCACACGCAACTTCGGCATTGCTTCATTCAGTCTCTGTCAAATACAACATGGAGGAAAGTAATTATTTACATTTTGAGTAACATCTTAAGAATCGGTCATTAATAAATTCCATATTGATTGAGCGGTAATCTGAATATTGAAAAAACCCTTTCAGTGTCAGTTGTCCTACACGTTGGTTTTTATAAAAAATTAAATTAATTAAAAATTATAGTAATATTAAAAACTTGTAAAAGATGTGTTAATTTGTCACGTTAAACAGGTTTCAATAACAATGCCAAAGAACAGAGTATGCATTTGTTAATGGGAATAATTATGAATTATTACAAATCGTGATTTATTCAGAAAAAAAATAATCAACATAAATGACACAAGAAACATGAAAGAGCAGAATAAAAGAATATAGCCTATTTATAATCTTTACTAAGAATTTACCTTTTAAATAAACACATTGTTTTAACTACATAAACGCACGTTGCAGCACATGCAGATAGATAGATAGATAGATAGATAGATAGATAGATAGATAGATAGATAGATAGATAGATAGATAGATAGATAGATAGATAGATAGATAGATAAACTGAAAACTGAAGAGTAGACTATTAAAATTAACTAATAATAACTCAGACTAATTAGCTATTTAGCTGTGGCTACAGAAACATGCGAAACAGTAAAAGAAACATTTTGGATGATGTTGCTGCGTTCTTTTATAAAGGATAAAATGCTTGCCTCTTGTAAGAGTGTTTCAATAGATTCCCGCAGTTCCTGTGAAACAGAGACGTCCACAGATGATTCTTGACAGATGTCACTCATCTTTATCTCCAGCGCGCGCAGCCTGCTATCCATCTGGTGCGTTTTAAAAGTCATGAGAAAACACACCGCTATTGAACTCAGCGATATCACTAAACACACTATGGTAGGAAAAGACACTAAATAGCGCAGATAAAGCGGTTTCGCAGCATTCTGTTTGCTTTCTGTATTTCTTTCCGCAGAAGATGGATCCATTTTGTAAAAAGTCTCCAATTAAATTCCGATATTTAGATCACTTAAGTATCGATCAGCTCTTGATCGATGAGATGTGGCTGTCAGACTGAGCAGCGCTGAACAGAACACGGGGATTTGAACAGCATGGCTGTGTTTCAAAACCTAGTAAAAAAAGGTTGTGCGTGCCTGCGGCGCATAAGAGTGCTATCTAGGAAGGGTGCTCATTAGTTATTGAGCACATGCATCCCCCTGATATTCAGCGTGGTGTGTGTGTGTGTGTGTGTGTGTGTACCGAGCGTGAAACAAGGTGCTGGAATACCATTGAGCGTCCAGAAGCAGCTGTATAATATAAGAATAAAACATATTTCGAGAAGATACTTTTTAAAATATTTTTATTTATACATTTTTGGGTATTCCGTTGAGGTTCTTTAAGTAGTAATCCAAACTTTCCACCATCTTTAAAAAAATAAAAGATATTTATTTGTGATACGTAGCTACATTTTCACAATGGTCGATTGTAGATTCATTTTGTGTTGTCAATGTTTTCTTCCGAAGACTATATACAGGTCCTTCTCAAAAATTAGCATATTGTGATAAAGTTCATTATTTTCCATAATGTAATGATAAAAATTAAACTTTCATATATTTTAGATTCATTGCACACCAACTGAAACATTTAAGGACTTTTGTTGTTTTAATAGGCCTACTGATGATTTAGGCATACAGCTCATGTAAACCCCAAATTCCTATCTCAAAAAATGAGCATATTTCATCCGACCAATAAAAGTGTTTTTAATACAAAAAAAAGTCAACCTTCAAATAATTATGTTCAGTTATTCACTTAATACTTGGTCGAGAATCCTTTTGCAGAAATGACTGCTTCAATGCGGCGTGGCATGGAGGCAATCAGCCTGTGGCACTGCTGAGGTGTTATGGCACTGTGAGCAGGTGCCAGGTCGTGCTGAAAAATGAAATCTTCATCTCCATAAAGCTTTTCAGCAGGTGGAAGCATGAAGTGCTCCAAAATCTCCTGATAGCTCGCTGCATTGACCCTGCCCTTGATAAAACACAGTGGACCAACACTAGCAGCTGACAAGGCACCCCAGACCATCACTGACTGTGGGTACTTGACACTGGACTTCAGGCATTTTGGCATTTCCTTCTCCCCAGTCTTCCTCCAGACTCTGGCACCTTGATTTCTGAATGACATGCAAAATTTGCTTTCATTCGAAAAAAGCTGCTTCTCTGTAGCCCAGGTCAGGCACTTCTGCCACTGTTTCTGGTTCAAAAGTGGCTTTACCTGGGGAATGCGGCACCTGTAGCCCATTTCCTGCACACGCCTGTGCACGGTGGCTCTGGATGTTTCTACTCCAGACTCAGTCCACTGCTTCCGCAGGTCCCCCAAGGTCTGGAATCGGTCCTTCTCCACAATCTTCCTCAGGGTCCGGTCACCTCTTCTCGTTGTGCAGCGTTTTTTGCCACACTTTTTCCTTCCCACAGACTTCCCACTGAGGTGCCTTGATACAGCACTCTGGGAACAGCCTATTTGTTCAGAAATGTCTTTCTGTGTCTTACCCTTTTGCTTGAGGGTGTCAATGATGGCCTTCTGGACAGCAGTCAGGTCGGCAGTCTTACCCATGTTTGCGGTTTTGAGTAATGAAACAGGCTGGGAGTTTTTAAAAGCCTCAGGAATCTTTTGCAGGTGTTTAGTTTAGTTGATTCAGATTATTAGGTTAATAGCTCGTTTAGAGAACCTTTTTCATGATATGCTAATTTTTTGAGACAGGAATTTGGAGTTTTCATGAGCTGTATGCCAAAATCATCAGTATTAAAACAATAACAGACCTGAAATATTTCAGTTGGTGAGCAATGAATCTAAAATATACGAGTTTAATTTTTATTATTATATTATGGAAAATAATAAACTATCACTATATGCTAATTTTTTGAGAAGGACCTGTATGTAAAAAAAAAGGTGGTTTCATCTTTATTTCTGTAACTTTTATGCATAGTAAAATCCAATGAGTATATTTATATATATTTTACTACTCATACATGGTTTTTGACTGTTCTAAGGTGGGTCAGATCTACTGAATGTGCTTTCCCCATTACTTTACTAAATCACAGGCCCATAAATGCCAAGACTCAAAAGTACAACTTGAAATTTACTTTAGAAAAGGTTTAGAGTTGCAATCTACCGCCACCCATTGACCGCATGAAAACATTACACAACCATGAGAGATCAGGAACTGCTTTTATTTAAAAATCAAGTGAAACAAAACAACTGGAAAGACATTTACAAATATCTTTAGGTTCATATTGATAATGCTAACAAATCTGACAGTCATACTACACACCTAATACCCAGTTATACATTAGTTATAACAGTTATACAGTTATACATTATCCTCAATCATGTGATTCAGTTACAAATCAGAGGAGAACTCAAGAGCAAGAGGTCACAGAATGAACATGAACAATGAGAAGAGAGCAGTGTATGATCTATACAGAGGACTGATGCAGTCAACTGAATTGGCCTCTCTCAGAGAGGAACTACAGCACACAAAAAAAATTCCATTATTTCTTGTTCTTCTTGATACAGTCGAAAAAAGGGTGTTTGATGGCTTCATCCAAGGTAATCCTCTTTGTGACATCATATTCAAGCATCCTCTCTATGAGATCAAACAGCTGCTTGTGCTCAGAGTTACTGCAGACCAAGTATTGCTGCAAGAAACAATTAATAAAACGTCAGTAGAATACAAAAGTTGTTTGTTTCTACGTGTCTTAAAGCAAATACAAAACTTAAACTGACCAAAAACGAACAATAAAAATAAAATAAAAAGATAAACTCACTCTCAGGGGCTTGCACTGCTTCCTGACGTAATGTCCCATGGAGCTGTGAATCTCCCAGTCCAGTTTATCATGACGAACATACCTGCTCTTCCTGCATAACAAGAAAAATTGCCATCTTGATACAACAAAAGCAACAGGTGGTATCAAAATTATAAAAGGAAAGTTCGAACAATAAAAACCTTCAGACAAAAACTACAAAATAATTAAATGTATGACTTTTCAGGTATCTATGATAACTGGGTTAGGACTTTTTCAGTAATTTGGTAGAATTCACTCAAAGCAAATTCTAGTTGACAAAATAACATTGCTTGTTACATTACAGAGAATAACTAGATACATTTATATTCAGAGTTTAAAAAAAAAAATCCAGATATTTCCAGAAACCCTGCAAAAACACAGCAATTAAATCCTTCATTGAAACATTACCTTGTTTTTTGCAGCATGTGGGTAGGTATGGGGCCCAGCACTCGCTCCATCATGGCCAGATGCTCTTTACTGTCATGCGTCTAAAAATGTTTTAAAAAAAACAATCTATTAAATAAGTACTGAATCAAGTCACATGCACCCAAAGTTAACATCATTTAACTATTTGAAACTCAAGTGACACTGACCTGAAACAGAGTCGATCCCAGATAATACTCAATAAGAATGCATCCCACACTCCACACGTCACAGGAATGGCTCCAGCCCAGATCTGTGTGAAACAGACAGATATCTGTTAGAACTCACAATACATGCAAATCACAGCAAGTACGCAATCAATGTGTCTGAAAATTTATTAATAAAAACAAAGCATCCATAAGAGCTTACCCAGAATAACCTCTGGAGCTCGGTAATGTCGTGTGGACACCACAGATGTATGATGCTCGTGTTCGTACGTTGCGTTCCCGAAATCAACTACTTTTACATCGGGATTCTTCAAAGTTCTCTCATCCCTCTTCTGCAATTCAAAACAACATTATTAATTAATGTACAATAAATAGTGGCAGAGCATGAATTAGAAGTCATTTTTAAACTAAAACCATTTAAAATGTTTTAGGAAATTGGAATAAAAAACATTGATTAAAAACTTAATTTAGTTAGATGCTAAGGCAACATTTAAAATTTTCATTTAAGTTGTAATATAATGACAGACTAAACCGAAATAAATAAAATATATATAGAAAAGAAAACAGCCTGCTTTCCCAGACAGGGCTTAGATTGAGCCAGGATTAGGATTAGGACATTTAATTAGCTTTTAGAAATTTACCTTAGATAAAAACATTACTGGTGTGCACCTTGAGACAAAACAATTGCACTGACATATTTTAAGATATACCAGTGAAAGCCTTATCTGTGAAAACGTGGGTATATTACTAATACTAAAATGAAAACTGAAATATTAAAATATTTATAAAAACTACAATAGTATATACTACTACTAAAATATAACACTGGTCTGAATTTGATCAGTGCCTCTCCTTACCATTTTTGAATTGTACTTGATGTCATACTCTGAGTTAACAAAGAGGATGTTTTCTGGTTTCAGGTCAGTGTGTGTCAGTTTATGCTTATGAAGAACTGAAACACAAAGAAGCAAAGAAAAGCAAAAGATTAAATCAGTGTTTCATCCAGAACACACAGACAAACATTACATTAAAAGAGATCCTTGACTCACATCTGACTGCCCTGATGATCTGGTAGGCCATGTGCCTGATCTGGTTGATAGAGAAGGGCTGAAAGCTATTTTCCTTCAGAAAATCATACGTGCTCAAGCCCAGCAGCTCAAAGGCAATGCAGACGTGCCCGTGGTGATCAAACCAGTCATACATCCGCACACAAGCGCTAGAGAAAGGAAAAAGTGGATGTGAAATACTGCATTAATAATATGTAGTCTGGACGTCTATAGACCCAAGAGGCTGTAAATTTCAAATTAAATGAGATTTTACAGATATGCATCACAGAGGTATAAATTACTAGAGATCTCCTTTTTTATCTGCTTTCACAGGTACTTACTATCGTCTGTCACAGTCAAGTGAGTTAATCTGCTCCAGCACCTCAACCTCAGACATGGCTGCATCACGATAGCGATCAATGTTTTTAATGATCTTCAGCGCGATTCGAGCTCCTCCCCTGCAATAGCAACATACAGTTATATCATTAATACATGAAACCACAGAACTGCAATTACTTATTACTGGTCAGTAAATCAAAGAATTTCTCAAGAAACCCTTAACATTTAAAGTCGGCATAAAAAGAAAATTCACTTTATCTATTTTGTTGATCTTATTGTAAACAATTAATCCATGCATATCTTTCATTTCTGTCCTTGTAATTCTTAATCAAAATGTCATAATTTGATCTGCCAGTGAAACTCTGTGCCAGACTTCTCAATCAGTTAGTCCGCTTATAGGGGTCATATAATGGTACATGCACTTTTACAAGTTGATTGTACTGAAATGTGTGTTAGTAGTGCCTGTACACAACCATCATAAATGATAAAAATCCATCCAGTGTTTTTGTTTTAATCTCCTTATATGTTTTCCCCTGCCTCAAATTGAGCCATTTGATCTTGTGACATCACTAGATTGGACACCCCTCCCACGATTGATAATTGACAGCAGCGTTTTAACAGAGCCGCCCTGAGAGAGCTGTCATTGTAGTCCGCCATTGTTGATACACTGGAGCAGAATGGCGTCTAAGCGATTGTGGTGTTCTGTTCTTGGGTGTAATAAGGAACACAGCAGTCATTTTGCTGAAAACGCAGTGGCTAAGTTTTATTTTTGAAGGGAATATTCCCAGCGATCAACGTAAATGCTTTTATGTTTGTGCTAATCATTTCTCACCAGACTGCTTTATAAACAAGGGTCAGAGTAAATCTGGTTTTGCTAAGAAGCTGCTGCTGAAAAAAAGAAACTATTTGTGTTCCTGCTGCACCTCCAGACGTGAGTGTAATGTTTAACTAACCTTTAAATATTAATCTGTAATATTTATATTAAAAGTATATAAAAGTATATTACAAAGTTCATTTAGACCCTAAAGATTCATATCAACTTGTACAAAAATGCCCTTATATGACCCCTTTAAAACCCAAGGTTCACACCAAGGATGATAACAATAAAGATTTAGTTCTAAATATAAAAGAATATGTACATACCAGGTTCCGTGATTCTTTTTATGGCAAGTAACAAATTAAAATACTATAAAAAAACCATAGTTTTTTAAAAACCAACATAATATTTAGAAAATAAAGATGAGACTTTTACCTACAGTAGGTTTATTTTAATAGTTTGTTTTTACATGCGATACGTGTACGTCATAATACAGAGGTAAAAAAAGATCTTAACACTATTTCTAGTTTACTGGAACTGATTATAGTCAATGTGGGTCAGGTGTGAAACACAAATGCAATGAATCTTAACATGCCAAGATGTGGCAGGAAGACTTACTTTTCATGATCAATACACTCCACCACTTTGCCAAAGGCTCCCTCTCCGAGTGAGCACACAATCTCATCTACGGGTTAAAAGAAAGACGGTTAGAAACATTAAAAAAAAGACACAATACCAAACCCTTTCAAAAGATTTCGCTGCGTTTTGGAACACTCAATTAGAAAAACAATGCATAAATAATCCACGAACATAAGACAATACTAGACTGGTGATACACACATCTGTATAAGTCTAATTGTTCTGTCACAACTGCATTTATCAGGACCCCAAAATTAGCTTGTAAAATTAGTCTGACCCCAAAACAGAAAATAAGCAGTGAAAGAAATGAAAAGATACAGAAGAGATACAGAAAAGTGTGTATTCTATACATCTTGCTCTCAGCATGTCTCCACTGTGATAGATCAGGTGCCCTTCCTCATCATCCTCAATACTCCTGGATCTTTTCCTGCGATGGCTCCTCTGGGGTTTCGGAACACCATCATCATCACCACCATCATCATTAACCCATGAGAACCGAGGGGGACCAGAACGCGCCATTCATTCATTCACGAGTGGGGGGGAAGTGATTCGGCCCATTCAGATACCCGCAGCAGCCAGGCCCGGCCACAGGGAACAGCCAACGTAAATTCAGCCCGCGAGATACACACAGGGCCCACCACATCGTGTGTGTTACAGAAGAAAAACAATGGCAACATATTTTCAGATGAGATACTTTCTCAGACTATTAAGTAGACAATTACAACAATTCATCATTGAAAAACATTTGAGAGTTTTATTCCTCCTTCATGAATGAGGTGCCTTAAAAACATTTTATGTGCTGTGGATATCAAACTAACATTACATCTTGAGTAAGAACTCATTCAATCTTATTATATGTCATAATATTAGCGTAATCATTTCATCCAACATACATCCTGTAATTCCTTCAGACAATATTGGAAATGAGGAACTCCCACAATCCATATAACAAGAAAGAAAAGCACAGAAAGCAGACAGTTGCCACGGCAATGGGAGACAGACAGTGGTCATACCGAGTCAGAGTGATGGTGCGAGCGGCGGTGCCTGTGCCGGCTGCTCCGCCTGCTGTTCCCAGAAGATTTGCTGTAATGGTGCCAGTCTCGGTCTCTCTCACGGCATCTGTCCCGATCTCGGTCTCTCTCCTTGTCTTTACAGGAAGCACGGCTGTCGTCCTCATGGTCTCTGAATACAGCTCGCTTTTCTTTAGTTTCCAGTCTTTCATTTGAGCTCCTTGTCTCAAGGTAATGCCTATCAATATTAAGTTAATACAACACAATTCAATGAGTACTGACTGATTCACATAGTGCTGAAGATTGTAAAATAGCGCTGTCAAAGCAATTAATTGTGATTCGGTTTAAGTTTGTAAATATTTAATGTGTGTGTGTGTGTGTGTGTGTGTGTGTATGTGTATATGACTCTCTCACACACACACACACACACTTATGTTAAATGCAATTAATCAATTTGACAGCACTATTGGAGTTAACATGGCTATTGTTTTCTAGCCAAAGTATCTTCATGAATTCAATAAAATTGTGTAAAGAAAATGTTAAACAAGTAAAAAAAAATTAACATTTTTTTTTAGAACATATACAAATACATTGCTACACCTACAGGCATCTTTTTTTGTGGTGGTGGAGACATTTTTTTATGAAAAAGATGCCTAATGTTGAGGCCCTGATTTGTCGACAATCAAGGAAAATTCCAAATGTTCTCTGTAATGCCAAATTAAATGATGTGTTAATCTAAGTAATTAACTTATTTCTAAAACAGAGACACTGACAGGAGACACTGAAAGGTTTAGTCACCAGTCAAATCATGTCTGAATTTATGGTACTGCCACCTTGAGGTCATGTCAGCAAATGTTTTCCAGGAAGCTTCCAAGAAAACAGTAAACTTGTCAAACCAGTATTATATACTGCCAAGATATGTCCACATAAGACTAAATGGGCCCTGGCCAAAGAACAGACGCCCCTTACATTAGTAACTTCCTGGAAATGTTTTAGACATTTAATATTGGTATAAGATGTTCTCAAACCATTTGTTGTTTTAAAACGGTTTTAAACAAATACTGAGCATGCAGAGATTCCTTATTCTCACCCTTCGCTGCTCTTGTGGTGATGATGAACATGGTGACGTTTTCTGTATTTATTCTCCCTCTCGCTGCTGTGCGAGTCTCGTCTGTGTCTTTTTCTGTTCTCCATTCTCTCCTCCAGACTCGCCTCTCTCAGCCAGGAAGAGCGCATTCTCTGCGATTGTCTCATCTGATAAAACGAAGAAAACACAAATAAATTACTTTTTACATTCAATAGGCTAACGTTAACGTAACATATTGTATTTAAGGGCAAAATACAGGCCGCGATTCACAGAAAGAGTGGAACTTTAATTTCTTTGTTCTAAACACCTCGTGTCAGCCAAGTATTTGCCTAAAGCTAATTATTTCCGTAAAGGAGTCTAAAAATTGTTAGACAATAAAAACAATAGTAATTAAAACAGCAATAAAGCGTATTTTGTGATACTCACTGCACACGTACGACTAACGTTAACAAAACACACACAGTGAGTCAGTAACGTTAGTCGTTATCGCTTGTTTTAGATACTAAAATATATATCTAATCTAATGAAATAACTACATCGTGTGAGCGAAATAATTATCAAATAATGAATATCATCATTTAACTTACCTGGCTTGAGAAAGTCACCCAAATAATTGCAGTCCTGCGTCGACAAAAGGCGAATTTGTGTTTCCTCTGTCTTCTCCACTGTCTATATGGTCTTCTCTGATGTCGTTTGTAGGTTTAAAATGGCGTCCGTCGAGCTGGAATGTTCGAGAACTGCTCCGTTACATCATCATTGGATCGAGAACGCGCGTGCGTGTAGTTAGGGGCGCTCGAGAAACAAGTGGAAGAGAAAAATCTAATATAAACATTTCATAGGATATAGTGCCATACAAATAATGGAAATTCATCAAAACATGAAATTATATTATTTGTTAGACCAATACAAACATATTTTCTTTTAATATTATTTATTTATATATTTAATTGATTTAGAGAAATTACTTTTTTCCTAGTCATTGGTGTTTTCTTCCATTACCTACCTATATTATAAATAAATAAATATCATATATAAATAATATATATAATATTTCATATTTTATATAAATCAGCACAATCCTCTACATTGATATTAGTACATAAATAGTTTGAAATACACGTGTGTACATCAAGCAAGGCACAATACATTGTTTCAAAGCCACTTTACAAAAAACGCTTGTTTCAATGTTACAGTTTAGGAAGTATTCTGTTATCAGTCAGAGATGAGTATCAAATGAATGTCCAAATGGCAGTAAGTAATATACAGCTATAATGTTATGTGCTTCGTTAACATGTATCCAGTTAAGCTAACACAACACGTGACATAAGGCCGCAATTACAATTTAGTAAAGAGCATGTAAGGTACTGTTTGCATAATCCAACTAACTTAGTTACCATTTGTTCACGTTATAGTTGTCTTGGTGTTCATGTTAATATGCATATTAAAGAATCATCAATCAATTTTAGCAACTTGCCCTTTATACACCCTAAACATTGCAATTATTTAATAATTACTAACGATTTGGGACCTTTATTAACATTTTTTAAACTATGACAGCCTCGTTGTCGTAACGATCGTTGTTTAAAGAGCTTCGTAATACACACACTAGATCATAGACATCATATCTCTATATTATATCTATGCACTAGATGGCAGTAAGCTGTTCTCACATGCGAGAACGCGACCTGAAGAAGACGCGTCACCCTCAAGAGTTTTGCTTCCGGTGTGCCGCGTCCTTTTCCTCTTGCCACACTGTGAGAGATAGGGAGGATTTGGCCCTCCGACACAATCCAACGCCATCCACCTTTATAGGTGATTCTTTCCTGCGCCAAAATGACCGAGCAGATGACGGTAAGGGGTACCCTTAAGGGTCACAGTGGATGGGTCACCCAAATCGCCACAACACCCCAATTTCCCGACATGATTCTGTCCGCGTCCCGGGGTAAGTGTCCACAGAACCGCGCTTGAGCCAAACGAGTATCCGAGTACATGAACCCTTTTAAATTAGCCTGAGTAATAAGTCCATTCTGCTCTAGTTCTGTGTAAAACCGTAACTTGCACTATCAAAACCTAGTTTATAGTTCCGGAATGGTTCATAATGCAGCATTAGTGAAAGTTGGTAGCCAGTGTGCGTGTGTTTTGACCACCAGTTGTCAAAAATGTGCTTCAAATGAAAGCTTATAAGTCAACGATCTGGTGAATGATCTTCTGTTGTCCATCTTGCAGACAAGACCATCATCATGTGGAAGCTGACCCGTGATGAGACCAACTATGGCATCCCCCAGCGTGCTCTGAAGGGCCATTCCCACTTCGTGAGTGATGTTGTCATCTCATCTGATGGTCAGTTCGCCCTGTCTGGCTCCTGGGACAGCACCCTGCGCCTGTGGGATCTGACAACGTGAGTATTTGGAGGGATGGTCATGGGAAGTCACTCAATCTATATCATCCATTGGTTTAGAAGTGGTGATGAAACTCAAACGCTGTCTGTGTCACTGTGATGATAAAGAGGCTGTTTCTGAACTTAACTCTTATCACCCAAATAATGAGATTTTTGTGTGTCTTTTTTTTTTAACGGACCTCAAATATGATCAGCCTCAAATGGGGAAACCCTAGTATTTAAAAGGCATCTATATATTGTCTTTTTTAAAGATCCTATTTTTATTGTAAGAAATTAATACTAGAAAAGTCAAGTTATTTGGAAAATATTTTTTCTACTCATAGCACTGTATGCTTATGTGGTTATTTACACTCATTTTAATTTCTTTTAATCATTCTTTTAATTTAATTTGCGGTTTCTGTAAACATTGCCACAGATTTGATAAAAATCTCAAGGTAAGAATGTAACTCGTGAGTCGTGGGTATTTATTGGAGGGCGAAGAAGCCCCAAAATCTCAATATTGTGGCATAAACTTGACTAAACATATTTTTAGTCTGGCCAATTTTGAATTTCATGAGACCATAAAGTGACTTTTTTTTTATCACAGAACATTTAAATTGAGTTATGTACAAATTAGTCTTATCTAAGTTGATTTTTATACAATATTTTCATCTCTTGTATTTTTTTGTTGAATGCTGAATTTGTATCTGCTATGAAATAACTTGTGAAGCTGTTATGCCAATATACTTACTATAAACATACTACCAATATCTCATAACCATCATCTATCAGAAGTGTCAGGTTAAAAACATATGTAGTGCACAACATTGACTACTTGATGTCAAATTGATCTGAATTTGTCCTTTTGTCTCACCTAGTGGCACTACAACCCGCCGTTTTGTTGGACACACCAAGGATGTTCTGAGCGTGGCCTTCTCTGCTGACAACCGTCAGATCGTGTCTGGATCCAGAGACAAGACCATCAAGCTGTGGAACACCCTGGGAGTCTGCAAGTACACTATCCAGGTAGACGTCTGTAAGGTTGGAATAGTTAACCGGGAGACTTGCACACCATCAGGGTTCCTGTGGGTCCCTAAAAAAAAAATCTTAATGTCTTTAATTTAGCTTGATCAAATTTAAAGTCACAAGTCTTAAATATCTAAGTGGTATTGCAAAACTCTTAAATTTGGGGACGGAATAACAGGAATCGCGATATGGCCTAATGTGATTATTAAACTGCAAACGTGGATTTAATTCAGTTGTACATTCCTGAGTAAAACCTCTTTAACCGCATCATATCAGCAAAATCCTCTATATTGATATTAGTACATAAATAATTTGAAATACACGTGTGTACATCAAGCAAGGCACAATGCATCGTTTCAAAGCCACTTTACAAAAAACGCTTGTTTCAATGTTACAGTTTAGGAAGTATTCTGTTATCAGTCAGAGATGAGTATCAAAGGAATGTCCAAATGGCAATAAGTAATATACAGCTATAATGTTATGTGCTTCGTTAACATGTCACGTGTTGTGTTAGCTTAACTGGATACAAGGCAACATTACAACTTGTGCTCGTAATGATTAAAATATAAAATACTATATTTAAAATTTGTTGATCCAAAGTTCCCGGCATATGAAACCTTCGCAACTGACGGCGTCGCCTGATCAGAAAGGCTGGATCCAAACTGGAGCTGGTGCAATCTGAAATCTGTAGAAAAAGAATTAGCGTAGCCGCTGTTCATAGCCTTTTAGGCTAAAGATGATCATGTATATTGTACTGTTTCATCAGATAAAATAGTACACATTTATGAAACGCCTTTTATGAATGCTTGACTAAAGAAATGTCTTTCATCTCGATTTAAACCGAGAGAGCGTGTCTGAGCCCCGAATATTATCAGGAAAGCCTGTCTTGAGAACATTAAGCATGCAGATACCCTGTTGTGCAGTTGATTTTGTGCCCCAGCCTGTTTTATACATGATACGTGATTTATTTTGAGAGTGTATGGGTTTGTTCTGTGTTGACATACCATTTTATTTGTGCAGGTCTAAAAGATCTTTAAAGTTGACTACAAATACCCTAATGTTTAGATTAGTTTGTGCTGTTCTGAGGCCCTTTATTTTGACTTTCATCCACAGGATGACAGCCACACTGAGTGGGTTTCATGCGTGCGTTTCTCTCCCAATAGCAGCAACCCCATTATTGTGTCCTGCGGGTGGGACAAAATGGTCAAGGTGAGACCTGTGGTTGAATTTTAATGTAAACTAGAATCGTTGATCTGTGTTTTTGTAATGATTTTACCCTGTGATTAAAAAAAATCTACATTTAATATTGTCTGAGCTCTTGGGCTCTGTTGACAAGTCCTGCAATTATGATGGGTAATGGATTGAAACATTAACATGCAAGTGAACATGAGCTTGCATGAATCTGCTTAATATTTGCTAATGTAAGCAGTTTGGTTTATGCTTGTTTGTTATAGGTATGGAATCTTGCTAACTGTAAGCTGAAGACCAACCACATTGGCCACACTGGATACCTGAACACAGTGACCGTGTCTCCTGATGGATCTCTGTGTGCCTCCGGTGGAAAGGTAATCCGTTTTCTTTTTCCGGTTATCGCTACTGAAGTAAATGGGTTGGACATGAGGGTTGAGTGTTAAAGAGATGATGAAAACCTTACTTAACGCCATCTGAATTAATGTTGACAAGAGGCTGTTTCTGAACATTAAGTATTGTGATATCAGGAAGATATGTTCGTTTTTCAATCTGTATTTACTGTGTTTGTCCTTATATTTCAGGATGGGCAGGCCATGCTATGGGACCTGAATGAAGGCAAGCACCTATACACCCTGGATGGTGGGGACACCATCAACGCCCTTTGCTTCAGCCCCAACCGCTACTGGCTGTGTGCTGCCACTGGACCCAGCATCAAGATTTGGGTGAGTTTATGTGAACCCGCATCTCATTCATATTATATAATGTACAATGGACTGTATACCTAAAATAAACTTCGTTGAATGTAAAGGGCTTTATCTTCAATATACTTTAAAGTCGGCATGAAATTAAAGTTGCGATAGTCTTTTCCATTTTGTGATGTATATCCAAGTGAAATGACTTGAACAAGAAAGTGTAAGTTAGGACTTGATTAGATGGTTGTGGCTTGCTATTGGTGGATCTGATGTGAGTGACGGGTTGCCCCGCCCTCACACCAGTAACACTTCCAGGGTTCCCACTGGTCCTTGAAATCCTTGAAAGTTTGTGAATCTGAAAAAGATTTCAAGGCCCTGGAAAGTTTTTGAAAATAAACATGCATAGATACAGGTCCTTGAAAGTGCTTGAATTTTTTTTTTGTGTGTGTGCCAGTAGTTTTTAAATTCTGTTAAACATTCCATATTATTTCCTCTGGTCCACTAATGTGTTATTTCGCCAACACTTAGTGGCCTATGCGCACTAGCTTGCTTGATTTACATTAGTTAAGGGCATTTACGCGTTGCGTTAAGTGTTTCCCACGTGAGTTTGTTTTGTACGTTGCCATGACGTTCACGTGCGCAAAACTGTAACAAGTATCTTACAAGGTAACACGATGTAACCTTGCTCTCACTTGAAACGTGTCCCCACATTAAGATCCTACACATCCTTGAATTTGAGGTTATTGGACCTGGAAAGTCCTTGAAATGTCCTTGAATTTGAAGTTAACCAAGGCGTGGGAACCCTGCACTTCAGAGAGGAGATGCTGCAAGAGGAAGGGGCAGTTATATTGAATAGTCCGCGTGAAGACAACTAAATGGTGTCAATTTTGAGTTCATGCCAACTTTAAAGATTATGAGGACAGATGCATTTTAAAATGTGCACAGATAAATCATGTATAATAAAAACAAATTCTATTTTGATTTCATGGTGACTAAAAGTAACCGTTTATATCAGAGCAATGGGTTCAGTGATGGAAAAACTCAACGCCTTCTGTAATTCTATGATGATAAAGAGGCTGTTTCTGAGAACTATTGGCTCAAGCAGATTCCAGAAAAGGCATTTTCATTCTGCTGTTGCAAAGCTTGACTGTATTGTCTCAACAGGATCTGGAGGGCAAGATCATTGTTGATGAGCTGAGGCAGGACATCATCACCACCAACAGCAAGGCTGAGCCGCCTCAGTGCACTTCTCTGGCCTGGTCTGCTGATGGACAGGTGGGTTTTACAGCGACCTTTTCTGCCTGGAATGAGTTCCTGGACTTGCACTTCATCAGTCTATGATTTGGTGTCTTGCGAGTGCTATTTGGTGCCTAAATTTTGTCTGGACCACCTTCCCCATTGATTATTCCCAATCACTTTTAACATCTGAAACCTTGTGATGACAGTCCTGCAAATATGAGGGGATTAGTAATATGCTTTTAAATCAATAGTGCTTCTAAAAGAATGCCTGAGAATAATTCCTTTCTCTTTTCTTGTCACAGACTCTCTTTGCTGGCTACACTGACAACCTGATCCGAGTGTGGCAGGTGACCATTGGAACCAGATAGAAGCCTTTTCTAATGCCTGAATAAAAGTTTTAAAAAGAGCTTTAATTGACTGTTTACTTTCTCTGCATTTCAATAAACTAAAAACTGAAACGAAACCATGCGAGTCACTGAAATAGGCTTGTACAGCCACTAGATGGCACTGTTGCATGTAGATTAAATTTTTGCAACTGTAACCTAGCAACAAGGCCAACAAACCCGACTCTTCTCAGAGGACGCGACATGATACAGAAGCCTGAATTAAATAAACTATTTGTTTGTGTTGGTTATAAACGTGTTAATTGTGCTTGCACTCTGGTAACTAATGCTATTTGTACTTTATAATTTGAGAATGCCTCCCTGGTAATTGAAGTTACTTCGAATTTAACCGTGTAATAGTCACGTTAATTACAGTAATATTGTCAAACTCAATTGGCTGATTTAAAGTCATGGACAGCGACAGTCCTCAAAAACAGATGCCAGAACCTCGTATCTTCGTGGAGAGAACTTTGGCTTTAATCAAACCTGATGCCATCTACAAAACTGACGAAATTGAGGACATTATTCTTCAATCTGGATTTACAATTCTGCAGGTAAGTTACATAAGTGGAAAGGCACTGCACATTTGTACTAAATACTTTAACTTGCATGACGCACAAGATGTATTCTGGTAATTGCGACGAGCACTACATTTTAGTTACAATTGTAAACCCAAGACAGTCACGTGATGTCTGCTGGTAGAGGCTGATGAAATCATTTAACGTTAGCTCTAGTTTTAAACTGATCGTTCAGCCCAAAATTAACATTATGTAATTACTTACTCCCTGAAGTTGTTCCAAACCTGTATGAGTTTGTTTCTGCAGCTGAACACAAAATACATTAAAAAAAAAAAATATGGGTAACCAGACTGTTGACGGTAGCCATTGACATCCATAGTCGGAACAAAAGACTGTTCGGTGACAAATTCTTTCAAATATCTTGTTCAGCAGAAAAAAAAAAACTCATACCGGCTTGGCACAACTTGATAGTGGGTAAATTATGACAATTTTCATTTTTGGGTGAACTATCCTTTAAGCAACAGCAAAAATATATTGCTTTAACTAACTAACAGCTCATATTTTGTGGGCAATGAGTCTAGCCAGATTTGCATTCTTGTTTCTCATTTTACAGAAAAGGCGGCTTCAATTGAGTCCAGAGCAATGCAGTGATTTCTATGCTGAGCATTATGGGAAGCTGTATTTTCCCCATCTGACCGCCTTCATGAGCTCCGGACCCATGGTTGCTCTAGCACTGGCCCGACACCAGGCTATTGCCACCTGGAAAGCCGTAATGGGACCAGTCAGCAGTATAAAGGCTAGAGAGACACATCCTGACTGGTAATGAATGTAATTGAATGAATCTTCTCTCTCTATGGAGGTGGTTTGATAATAAAATGAATGAAATAAAATGACTTATGAAGCTAAATTCTCATGTACTGTCGAGGCAACTATCACAGTTGCACCCTTTTGTGTTCCTTTCAAACTCCAGGCCAAATAAATTGATAGTTTTGTGGATTTTATGCACTTCAGGCTAATAATTTACAAAGCTGATGTTCATTGCAGTGCCTAAATCAATCGCATATCTCATTTCTGTCATTGCAACAAGTCTATATTCAAAATGCATACGTGTCATGTTTCAAAGTAACAGTCAAATTTGTTTCTCTCTCTCTTTCTGGGAAATGCACATCAACACTGAATGTCACCATCAGTCTGAGAGCTAGACTGGGCACGTGTGACCTGCGCAATGCTGTGCATGGCAGTGATTCCTTCTCTGCTGCTGAGAAGGAGATCAGGTTCATGTTTCCCAACTGTGAGTGAATCTAACTCTGAACAAATTAGTTTAATGTGCAAAATTTGAAAGCATAATAAAAGTCTGATTTCTATTTCAGCTGTGATTGAACCCATTCCTATGAGAGATGCTGCCAAAGATTACCTGAGCCGGTATGTTAGCCCAACACTTCTCACTGGACTGACAGAGCTGTGCAAGAAAAAGCCAATGGACCCCTTTGTAAGTGTATCTTTTCATGAAGCATTAAAAAAAATTTGGTATTCGGTAAAATGATTCGGTAACTTTATTTTACAGTATTATTTTGACACTGTAAAATAGTGTTTCCAAATCTTTTTAGAATTATTTTTTTTAATACGTTTTTATCTACTATAGGGTTATGAGGGTTTGGTTTAGGGTTAATTCCATGTAATTATGCATCATTTATAGTAATTACTACAGTAACTACATGTATAATGATGTTACATGTAGTTACTGTAGTAATAATTATAAATGATGCATAATTACTGTACATGAAATTAACCCTATAGTAGATAAAGTATTTAAAAAATGTATTCTAAAAATATTTGGTAACACTTTATTTTTAATTACTACTGTAATAATAGTTACTACTCTGTACTTAAATGTATAAATACAGTGACACCTTAAAATAAAAATACACTGACACCTTAAAATAAAGCGTAACCAAAAATTCTTTCAAATATATAGGCTAATGCTTTTTTTTTCCCCAAAAGAAAAAGTCAGAGCTTAGGAATTACATGGGGACAAATAAATAATGACAATTTAAATTTCTGGGTGAATCATTTCTTCACCTGAAAACTGTAATGCCTTTTGTCACCCTGTGCCCAATTGTTCAAAAGAAATTAAATTGGATTTCAGCTATCGGATTGGATCAGATCTTGAAAATGGGTTGTTCAAAAGAAAAATAATATTCTGAAATCAGATTAGATAACATAATCTAATCAAGGTTTTCATCTTAATCAAACCTTCAGTATGTGTTCAAACTTTTTAGGATTGGTGTACCTTTGATCCCCCCCAAAAATCTGGACTTTCCTGATCCCAGATGATGGTTGAATTCTGTATGGATTTCAGGAACAAAAACTATAAAAATGGTTACACAACAATAATTAACAATACTTAATAAACATTTGCAGCATGCAGTATGTATAGATTTATATTTTACATTTGATTTGTTTATTACAGTGATATAGTATTAGAGTATCAATTAAAACTTTCAGTACAATAAAGTAAAAAAAATCAAACAGCTATCTATATCAAACAAAAACAAGCATTTATGGCTGTATATTAATTATAATGAAATGGTCAAAAGAAGGTTCTAACAATTGCATCCCTTATTGCATGTATATTTGCTTGTATTGTGCTGTTTTCTCTCTCGTTAAATAAAAATACTTAATGATCCCATGCTGGCTGTTGGATCTGTTGTTCTTTATACAGCTAGTAAAATGGATTACCTGATCCTGGATAACAAGACGTGGGATTTCTAAATATGAATTATTCTGATTCAGATTAAACTTTTTGAACAACTATGTCCTGGATTTTCGGATATATCTATTTGCTATTTACTCATTATTTTTCTTTACAGACATGGCTTGCTGACTGGCTGATGAATAATAACCCTAATAAGCCCAAAATATGTGATGGAACAGTAGTAAAGGAGGCAGCCTGATTTGTTTGTCAAGCAACAAGAATTTACCAACAAGTTACTGTCTTTTTTCTTTTTTTTTAATGTTTTTCTCATATCATTCAAACTGGTTTATAAAATAAAATGTTATTTATTAACAATGTTATTTACCACTTGATTCACTGTGCTATCAAATATATGTTTGCTTATGCCATGGTTAATTTAAATGTAAGATAAAATGGCAAATTTACACTCTTTTTGTCACCGATTACTACAATAGTAGGCCGATTCTTACAAATTCATCATCTTTCAATAAATCGTGCTATTTTATAAATGTTTACCCTTCTGATGGCAATAAACATTCAACTCAAAATCAATGTTTAATGTGAATAATTGTAGACTGAAATATAATTATACGATCTCAACAACAAAATGAATGTTAGCATGCTAATGATTCAAATGCCTATTGCAAAAAACCCTCTTCGTTCTACTGTTTTGACTAAGCATAGCCAATACAAACAGCTGTTTCTTGCATTATCTTCTTTGCAGATTGCTTCTAAAAAAAAATATATATATATATATATATACATACACACACTTCATTTTATGTACAAGTGGTCAACAACATGTTTATAAACCAAACAAGAACAAAGACTCCTTCCCCCACTCGACACGAAGGTTCAGAAGAAGCGCGTTTGGGGGAGGATTTCTGTGACGTGTAAAAGACATATTTAATTGGCTGTCAGGTTGATAGGCGTTCGAAGTCATCCAATCAAATTTGCCCTTACTAAAATTCCTTTATCTACCATCCAGTAATATAAAACCAACCGCTTGTCGGCGCAATAAGGAAGGGCCCACACCGCGGAAAGCGTTCCACGGAGACTTTTCACTTGCTGCTTTTAAGGTAAAGTATTTACGAGCAAATTATGAATTTGTTAGCACCAGTGTGCGTATTTAGTTATGTTAACCGTCATATTTAATTATAGGACAGTAAAGCTGTGTATTTATGAATTAAAACAAAGATATGTTTACATTCTCGTTGCGAATGAGAATGTAACCGCCGCTATTCAAAATGGTGGTCCTTGTGCGTTATATAAGGCGCTTCCTTTTGTAACATCACACATTTTGTGCAGTTTTAGGTTTTTACATTAAACTACCACCATGTCAGACGCCGAGCAGCAGTATATGGAAACCTCAGAAAACGGCCACGAGGGCGAGGACGATCTGAACGGAGCCGGGCAGTACGAGGAGGGCAACGGGAGCGCACAGGCCGGGGCGCAGGGAGACGCCGGTGCGGACGAAACGGCCGGGGATGAAGACGAAACTAATGCATCGGACGGCGGCCAAATTGACGCGAGCAAAGGAGAGGAAGATGCGGGGTATGTTCGAGGAATAATTGTGCTAAATGCTCGAACATAAAATCCTTTGTTCCTTCCGTCTTTGTTGGCGCCATGTGTCTTTTTTTTGTAGGGGGATGGGCGAATTTGGTGAATTGAGCATAAATATACGTTTTAAAATTCAGTATTTACCTAGGCGTACGTTTTTGTGCATTTAAAAATGTATCTGTGTTGTATTGCAGGTTTTATTTCTATGTATTAGTATTAGTAAAGTGTTTTCTTTTTTTTAAACAAGAAATGGAGAAATTGTGAAATCTGCGCTACCACGCCCCCTCCTGGTCTCACTCCTTTTTTCTGCTTCGTTTCCTCAGGAAAATGTTTGTTGGAGGGCTCAGCTGGGACACTAGTAAAAAGGATCTCAAAGACTACTTCTCTAAATTTGGAGAGGTGACCGACTGCACCATCAAAATGGACCCCAACACTGGACGATCAAGGGGATTTGGGTTTATTCTTTTTAAAGAGCCAGCCAGTGTAGATAAGGTAAGTTTTGGTGCTTAGGAAAGCCTATAGTCTTCTGATGTAGGTAACCATCGTGTCAACCATTTGTGACTCACAAATTCCTCTAATTTGCACAGGTTTTAGCACAAAAAGAGCACAGATTGGATGGACGACAGATTGACCCTAAGAAAGCGATGGCGATGAAGAAAGAACCCGTTAAGAAGATCTTTGTCGGTGGACTGAACCCTGAAACTACAGAAGAGAGGATCCGCGAGTATTTTGGTGCCTTTGGCGAGGTATTGGATTGTTCCTTTTTAGATTTAATTCTTTGTATTTTATTTAACACCAGATAAAAAAAAACAGACATTACAATCGGTTAGTTTTTCTTTTGGAAATATGCATTCATTTGTTTTTGTTTTTTAATTTAAAAAATGATTGAGTATATATTCCCAATGTAAAAACTTATTATCTCTTAATATTTGCACTGACTTTTAATTTCCTGCATTTCGTTTATTTTTTTATTTTTTGCCCTCTTGTTATTTTACATTGCGTCTGTAGTAACTTTTATTTTATTTATTTATTTATCGTCACTGCAGATTGAGACTATTGAACTTCCAATGGATCCAAAGACAAATAAGAGGAGAGGGTTTGTCTTCATTACCTTCAAGGATGAAGAGGCTGTCAAGAAAGTTCTCGAAAAGAAATATCACAACGTCAGTGGAACCAAGGATACAAATGGGAAAGAAGGCCTTGTGAGTGTTTCCAGTGTGACCAATTCACTGATAAATGTGATAAGTCTTCAGGGTTGTTGTTCATATTTTGCCATTGTACTACCCTTTCATTCTTGCCATCAATATAATGTTAAATTTGATACAATACAAAATATTTCCAGCATTGATTTTAATGGCAGTGTTTTATGTAGATGTTTTATTATGACTCATTCCTTATTCACTCAATTGTCTTTTCTTTCTCTCAGTGTGAGATTAAGATTGCACAGCCTAAGGAAGTGTACCAGCAGCAGCAGTACGGAGGTCGCTTTGGAGGAGGAGGAGGAGGAAGAGGAAGGGGGCGTGGAGGTTAGTAAAGCCTAACGTCTATCTCCTGTTGGACTTTCTCATCTGCCACTCAAACTGCAGGCTGCGTTAGTCTGTGTAAAGTTTAGCTAGATCAAATATACATTGATCTGCAACAGCAAAATAACTCTGTACAGTCACCCTTGTCTATCTGTATATAAATTGAATGCAGGCTAGTTCAAACTAACTTTCTGAATCTGGATGTCTTATAAATTAAGGCCTGGTTTCGCAGACAGGGCTCAATTACACTAAAGCCTAATCCTGGCTTAATCTAAGACCTTTACATGGCTTTTATAAACATGCCTTAAAATATTACTTATGTGGATCTTGAGACAAAACAATGGCTCTGACATATTTTAAGATATACTAGTGAAAGTTGCTTTCAGTTAAAACTGCTCAAACATGCATTTTAGTCTGAGACTAGGCTTAAAAGGATAGTTCACCCAATAATGAAAACTGTCATCGCATACCTTTACGAAAAAATTCATACAGGTTTGGAACAAATTGAGGGTGAGTAAATGATGGGTGAACTATCCCTTTAAGCCTTGTCTGTGAAACCAGGGGTTAATGTTAAACATTTGTAATTCGAATAACAAATTCTGAATTAGATTACATCCCTATTCGGACGGGACTAGTTTAACATGGAGAGGTGGGGTCAAGTAATCATTACCAGAGCTTCTCTGATTTTAGTCCCGTCCGAATGAGCCATCTCAGTTATCATTATGGACAATGTCAGTAAAGATTACGGTGACTTTTACCTTCAGTAAAAAGGTCTGGAAAAATTACGTCAGGTAATACTAATCCTGTGCGAATAGACCTGCTGTAATGTACGTAAATATTTAGGCATTTCCTGTTTATAAGTAGTTTACCGTGTTTTTTCAAGTATGGAGATGCTTGAAAAAGCATTCAGTTGCGATCTAGACCCTGGGACAAGTCTGTGGCAAAACTCTAGTGTTTTCCACACACCATTCAAATCAGAAAGATCGGAAGCACTTGTTAAGAGGCACGAACCCTCTTTTAGCGTTAGGTAAGTGCCTATTACCAACACAATTCAATCTGAAGTTAATATATCGTTCCAAGGCAATATGTACAACGTTTTTATATATATATGCATACGAATATAGGTTGTGTTTGTGCGCGTGATATCAGGAAGCAACATAATACACACATGACAACTAGAGGTTGATTGTGATGCGCAAATCGAGTTACCCCTCCCACTTCTGCTAGTTTTACTGGGATATCTTATCAATGCGAATTGGCCATTAATATTTCAGACGTCCTGTGCTAAAATTGAATTACTCCATCTACCCTTGTAAAGTTAATCCTGTCCGAATAGGGCTTTTTGTATTGCTCACATACATATATATATATATATATATATATAATTTTTTTTTTTTTTTTTTTTTTTTCCATATGTGAAATCTTAAAAGATTCGGCTGTTCTCAAATTTGTTCTAATACCCCACAAAGCTCAAGTATATCCCAATTGCTTTATGGTTGAAGTCGCTTACAGATATGGTGTGTTTGAAATGGTTTCTCTTGTTTTATAGGCCAGGGTCAGAACTGGAATCAGGGCTACAACAACTACTGGAATCAAGGCTATGGTAACCAGGGTTACGGCTATGGCGGACAGCAAGGTTACGGTGGATACGGAGGCTACGGCAACTACGATTACTCTGGAGGCTACTACGGCTACGGTGGAGGATATGACTACAGTAAGCACTGATTGACCTTGGGGTTTCCCCACCGTCCCCGTTGGGTTCTTGTGAATACGAGGGACTCAAGTTCCTTTCTCTGCTCTTCTCTTACCCCCCTAGACCAGGGCAATACAAGCTATGGAAAAACTCCAAGACGTGGGGCTCACCAGAGTAGCTACAAGCCATACTGATCATGTGTAGTTAAGGTATGAATTTTAACTTTTTTCCCACCACTCATGGTAAGGTTAATTTAATTGTCGCTCCATTACCAATTCATCTCCATTGACCCAGCCGAACTATAAGGCCGATAGAACGATCCGTTTGGGGAGGGTTGTAGTGATACAGTAGGGTTGTAGTGGTAGATCATGATAGGCCCCATCTCTTCACTTCATTTTTTTTTTTTTTTTTTTAAATAAAATACATGTATTGTAAATGTGATTTAAAACCAACTAAATCTGTGTTTTCTCTCTTACAGGTCGTAAAGCTACCGAGCAGGAACCAGCCGTCTGGTCACAGTGAACATTGGGGTCTTTTACTTTTGGAAGCTGGCAGAATCTGGACTTCTGCTTCATTTTGTACAAAAAACATAAGGAACTGGGGGGTGGGGTGCAAATGTCACTTGTCACATTTGTTTTATTTTTTTGTTTGTTTTTTGTGTCCTTTTACATTTCCAGAGATGGAAGTGTTATTTTTTTACTGTACTTTTTGGTACCTTTTTGATTCTAATGTATTGTATGGTTGTATTTTACATCATGGCTGTGTCTACCACATCTAGACTCAGAGCTCTCAAAATGCATTCAAAATAAACAGTTTTGGTTAATTTTTCTTTAGTGTTTTTAGATTTTATTTTTCCTGTCACCTGTGCTCTGTGTTGCAAAGTTGCATGGCTTAAAGGTGAGATGAAAAGGGATTTCTTAACGATTGTAAGCTTGTCCATTGAAATCTGTTAGTGGCAAGTCTTGACAAGTTTTTTTTTTTTATTATTTCTTTATTCTTTTTTTTTTCTCCTGCTTTTAAGGAGTTTTCCTCCTGTCTTGTTAGATATTTAAGAGTGGCTTTAATAGTGATTAAACTATACCTCAAAACATACACAGGTAATTGTAACATGATTCTTTCTCGAAACACTGGATACACATTCCTCCAGTGTCTTGGACAAATTTCAAGAAATAAACTTGATTTTTAAGATGTCTATTGTATGTCTAATGCTTTTGCATTCAATCTCCACAATGAAGTTGTCTTTCTGAACCATCAACCTGAAGTTTGCATTTGAAGAAATTATCTAAAATCAATCCTTGTTTGATATATTACAGTGACTGAAAAGTGGTTACAGTGGTTGAGAGTTCAGTCATGTTTGTTTTATAGTGGTAGCTGGCCAATAAATGTAGAATAGAAAAAGGCTTTGGTTAAACTGCCAGTTTGTTTCTAACCCTGACAGTAATTCGTTTTGGAACACAGCCTAGAGGAACATGCATGTCTTGTTGTTCCATACCTAACCTGTGAGAGAGAGAAGTTACTGCAGCGCATGCATCTTTCATTTCTGCTTTTGTTAGAACTTGAAAGTCTATTTAAAATAGTAGTAAACTTTGTCCAATTCCAGAATGTTTTCCCTTGAGCTAATATGCATTTTGAATGAGTTTTCAGTTAAAACATTCTGAAGGGAGTCCAAACGTGCCATGGTGTGTAGTTTCATCATCTACCCGTAGAAGCCATTTTACCAGCCTAATCTAGGTGTATACAGGTCCTTCTAAAAAAATTAGCATATTGTGGTAGTTTATTTTCCATAATGTAATGATAAAAATTCAACTTTCATATATTTTAGATTCATTGCACACCAACTGAAATATTTCAGGTGTTTTAATACTGATGATTCTGGCATACAGCTCATGAAAACCCCAAATTCCTGTCTAAAAAAATTAGCATATTTCATCCGACCAATAAAAGAAGTGTTTTTAATGCAAAAAAGAGTCAACCTTCAAATAATTATGTTCAGTTATGCACTCAATACTTGGTCGGGAATCCTTTTGCAGAAATGACTGCTTCAATGTGGCGTGGCATGGAGGCAATCAGCCTGTGGCACTGCTGAGGTGTTCTGGAGGCCCAGGATGCTTCGATAGCGGCCTTAAGCTCATCCAGAGTGTTGGGTCTTGCGTCTCTCAACTTTCTCTTCACAACATCCCACAGATTCTCTATGTGGTTCAGGTCAGGAGAGTTGGCAGGCCAATTGAGCACAGTAATACCATGGTCAGTAAACCATTTACCAGTGGTTTTGGCACTGTGAGCAGGTGCCAGGTCGTGCTGAAAAATGAAATCATGTCCATAAAGGTTTTCAGCAGGTGGAAGCATGAAGTGCTCCAAAATCTCCTGATAGCTAGCTGCATTGACCCTGCCCTTGATAAAACACAGTGGACCAACACCAGGCTGACATGGCAGCCCAGACCATCACTGACTGTGGGTACTTGACACTGGACTTCAGGCATTTCCTTCTACCCAGTCTTCCTCCAGACTCTGGCACCTTGATTTTCAAATGAAAAAAGTACTTTGGACCACTGAGCAACAGTCCAGTGCTGCTTCTCTGTAGCCCAGGTCAGGCACTTCTGCTGCGGTTTCTGGTTCAAAAGTGGCTTAACCTGGGGAATGCGACACCTGTAGCCCATTTCCTGCACACGCCTGTGCACGGTGGCTCTGGAGGTTTCTACTCCAGACTCAGTCCACTGCTTCCGCAGGTCCCCCAAGGTCTGGAATCAGTCCTTCTCCACAATCTTCCTCAGGGTCCGGTCACCTCTTCTCGTTGTGCAGCGTTTTTTGCCACACTTTTTCCTTCCCACAGACTTCCCACTGAGGTGCCTTGATACAGCACTCTGGGAACAGCCTATTTGTTCAGAAATGTCTTTCTGTGTCTTACCCTCTTGCTTGAGGGTGTCAATGATGGCCTTCTGGACAGCAGTCAGGTCGGCAGTCTTACCCATGATTGCGGTTTTGAGTAATGAAACAGGCTGGGAGTTTTTAAAAGCCTCAGGAATCTTTTGCAGGTGTTTAGAGTTATTTAGTTGATTCAGATGATTAGGTTAATAGCTCGTTTAGAGAACCTTTTCATGATATGCTAATTTTTTGAGACAGGAATTTTGGGTTTTCATGAGCTGTATGCCAGAATCATCAGTATTAAAACAATAAAACACCTGAAATATTTCAGTTGGTGTGCAATGAATCTAAAACATATGAAAGTTTAATTTTTATCATTACATTATGGAAATTAATTAACTTTATCACAATATGCTAATTTTTTGAGAAGGACCTGTATGTCATATAAACTACTCTTTAGAAGTTTGGGGTCAGTAAGAGTCACAAAAGTGACAGTAAAGCCATTTACAATGTTACATAAGGTTTCTATTTCAAAGAAATGCTGAATTTTTCTAGAATCCTGATTGTTTTCACAATTTCCACAAAAAATATTAGGCAGAATTAACAAAACTATTTTTAATATTGATATTAAAAATTATTCTTAATCAGCATATTAGAATGATTTCTGAAGGATCATGTGACTGATAACTGGAGTAATGATGCTGAAAATTCAGCTTTGAAGTCAATTATATTTTATCAAATAAATGCAGCCTTGGTGACTTTTTTCACAAACATAAAATCTTACCAACCACAAAGTTTTGAGCATCATTTGGCCATGAGATCCACTTATATCTTCTGTTTTGCTCCAAAACAATCATAATTTACTTATGGTATATTTTTTTATTTAAATTTTCATGTAAATTCTTTGCTGTTGTTGTGTTCCATGACGACCATAATATCTACTTGTAAAATGATCTGCCTGACATGCACTGGCATTCCCTTCTGTAAATGCAAATCTATCTAGCAGAGTGAAGTTACCATGATTTTTGTAGGCAAGTTTTGAAACCAAGAACACTAGAATGCAGTTTCCCAATATGTCTTTTTCCATAGCCTTTTGCACAAACTCCAAATTGATAAAAGGACGAGTATTTTCAAAAAGAATTTATTTCAATCAAAATAATAAAACCTGAGGAAATCCAGGCAAATGAAACACCAGGAAAACCCTGAGGGGATACAGTTGTGTACATGTATGTTCTGATGTGCTTTTCCAGGCGTAACACCAAACATATGCATTGGCATTGGCATGTAATCGTCTTATATCATTAAACAATCAACAATGTTTGCTGAGATATAATGCTCAGAAATGAGAGATTTTGCCATGGTTTTGTCCTGGCTCACACATAATGCTACATTTTCTTTAAAAAAAAAAAGAAAAAAAAGAAAAAAAAAGTAGAAAGTACCATATGTACAATAAAGAACTTTAAAATACCGCCATTTACAAACAATCATGTTTTTTTTCAGGTAAACGTTGAACATATACTTTTAATCAAAAGAAAAAGACACCCTTTGGGTGATTAGCTCATTAAAAAGCCCATTAATCTGGTGAATATGTGATGTCCGCTGATTGTGAGGTAAGTAGCATCATCCCGACAGATAAAACAGAGAGCACTCCACAGGAGGTAGATGAAAGACTCAAATGTCCATCTCAAACTGGTTGTCATCAGCTTAAAAAAAAAGAAAGAAATAGAGATGTTGTTTTTTTGAGGCATTTGAACGGAGAAACCTTGAAAATGTGAAAACCCAGGTTCTAAAAAGGTTTTATATAAAACCTTATAGGGTTCTGTCAGGTGCTTCAGAACCTTTTAGAGATTCCCATCATGGTATCATTTTATGGATTTAGTTTTAATTCATTATTTTTTTAATTTTAATTAAATGTTATGGATCAAACAGCCCATATAAATATTTATAAAAAACAGAAAAGAAATAATCTGTTAAACATGAAAGCTTTTTTGCTTAATGGCAATATAGTACGGTGGCCGACAGAGCTCAACGTGATGCAACCTAAAGAAGACGCAAGCAAATAGAAAAAGCGCGTGCAAATAGAAAAAAAAACACTCGTAAATTAAGAACACATCTTTATCAGTTTCACAACACACCTGTGCTCCAATTACTCACAACACAACCAAATACAGAAACGCGCTGCAGTCTATGGCTGCAAGTAACACAGACCACAACGGAAATGTTTCCGGGGGAACCAAATAAGTGACGAACCCGGCTGGGACGCGCTTATTGCACGTGAGCATCCCTATGCCCTACTCGGCTACTCCCTTCGAAGAGCAGACTTCAAGTGGGACTTTGGAGAGAGCATGGCACTAGTGTGCCATTTATGTATCCGTTTGTAACGCACTTGATGAAGGGAGCAATGAAAGACAACGTAATTTCTAACTTAATTATTTTCACCTGGGAGGTTCCCATGACAACGCAGCACGTTGTCCATCAGCTGAATAGCTGTTCTGACGACAGAAATATGCTGTTAACATAACGGTTGCAAATAAATGTATTTTTACTTTACAAAAAAAAACTGTTAAAATATGCGTTTTATATATCCGTTATATATCTGTGTCCGTGTCTCAACTTTAAAACATTGGACCCTACATTACTACACCTTCTTATGAAACTTTTCTGTATGAAAATTTAAACATAACATGAATTTTTTTTTAGTGTAACTGATGTATAGATCACTATCTTTCCTTCATGTTCTTCTTCTCTATCTTTTTTATTTATTTTTTAGTTTTCAGCTCATTGTTCTTTAATCATTTCTGATGACATTGAACATATTGTTAATACATTTTGTATATTGTATACAAGTTGTATGTCATAAAAAATGTAATCTCTGTATGTTTTGCCGGGAAAAAAGTTAAAATAAATAAAATAAAGTAGAATTTTGAGCTGTAAGCAAAGAGTATAGAAGAACTATAAAAAAGTATAATATTACAATATATTTTATATATACTATTTTATAAATATTATTTATATATACAATATTATTTTAATAATATAGTTTATTTATTAAAAATATAGGCTTTCACTTCTTGTCAATATACGTTCTTTGCTGTAAATCCATTGACAGTAAAAGTGTAAATCCCGTCCTAGCCGGGTTCGTCACTTATTTGATTCCCCCGGAAACATTTCCGTTGTGGTCTGTGTTACTTGCAGCATGTTTCTGTATTTGGTTGTGTTGTGACCTTTTGCAACTTGTTTCTGTATTTGGTTGTGTTGTGAGTATTTGGAGCACACGTGTGTTGTGAAACTGATGAAGGTGTTTTCTTAATTTGCGGGTATTTTTTTCTATTTGCATGCGATTTTTTCTTTTTGCATGCGTTTTTTCTACTTGCATGTGTTTTTTTCTATTTGCATGCGTCTTCTTTAGCTTGCAGCACGTTGAGCTCTCTCGGCCACCGTAATATAGAACCCCATTGAACCACATGATTTTTTTTCCCCAAACCACTTCAGCGGAAATCCCGCCCTGCAGCCGATTTCATTGGTTTAGGTTACATTGACGGGTAGGTTTAGGGATCAGTGTTTGGTGTAGGCAATCAGTACAGTGATTGACATGACCAATGAAAACTTTAGAATCGGCTGCAGGGCGGAATTTCCGCTGAAGTGGTTTGGGAAAAAAAAAAAAAAAATCACGCCATTGAACCTTGTTTTCCAAAGAGTACAGAATATACTGAAATTAGTTTGTTTCAGGAGAAACCTGAGGGCTTAATGTTTCCTGTAAATATTATCACAGAACAGGTTTTCTTTTTTTTTTTTTTTCTGGAGCAGACAGCAACTTTACCTGCCAGATCCTTCTCCTCCTCCAATTCCTCTTTGAGTTCCTGCAGTTTGGACATTGGATGTTGTGAAGGAATGGTCACTCCAGGAATCTGGGGCAAACAACAGGGTGGGGTCCGGGCAATGGGAGAGTTCCTACAGTCCAGGAGGAACTTTCTGTCATAAATGATCCGAGTTCCTGGAGGAGGGATAGGACATATATTATAGCAACCAATCACATGGCTAGAAAAACATATTTACATTCTAGACTGCAGACTATCACGTGTGAGAGAACAACGAATCTAGGATTCAAGTAAAATGTGTTAGCACTCAAAAGCAATCATTGAAATGTGGCTTTGAAGTCAGACGTATGATATTCTTGGGATTTTATCAAACGTACAGCAATTCTAATCTCTTTAGCAAAATAAAAGAAAGATAGCAACTAACTCGATGTGCCACTTAACACGCCCATGCTATTAGACAGCAAACAAAGACTCAAAAGTTTGACATTTTGCAAGTGAAAAGAAGTTCTCAAGCTCCCTCAATAAAAATGGGGTGAACTGAATTGCAGGACTCAGCACCTCCCATTTTAGTTCAAGGAAATTTGAGCATGTCTGCACGTGAGAATGCCGAGCCGAGCCACGGGGGAAACAGAGTAGCAGATGAGTTTAACCTCGTGTTACGAGGAGTTGTGAACAAACTTGCATCGCTTAACTAGCCCTAGGTTAGATTGTTTTCTGACTTAAGAACTGTTAAGAAGTAGTGCGTCTCTGTTGTAGTTGAAGGCAGCTGTACTGTACCCAGTGGTGGCTGAAAAACATGTTACGCAACTTTTGCTATTCAGTGCAATGTGTTCTGGACAAAAGGGGGTTGAGAGAGGGGGGGAGGGGTAGGGTGTGGACGGAGACGGGACAGGGGTTGGACGAACAGTGGTCACAACTGGGAGCTGCTCTGGCCAGTAGAATGCAGGGAGACCAACCCAACAGTTTCTGCAGGACTTTGTTCTGCTGAAGCATGTTTTCCAACATTACAGAGGTGAAGAAAGTGCTTAGTATACGTTTTTAAAATGCAGGAAAATTAAATACAGCCTAAGTGTGCAAATTGTTTAGGTTAAAAGCATCAGTTTTCACCCCCAGCCCCCCCCCCAAATCAATAGGAATAAAAATGTGAAATTAGTCTATTTTTTTTCTTTTTTTGCGCTATTATATTTGCACTTTCATGCCCGGTTTCACAGACAAGCCTAGTCTCAGACTAAAATACATGTTTGAGCTGTTTTAAATGAAAGCAACATGCACTGGCATATCTTAAAATTGGTCAGTGGCATTGTTTTCTCTCAAGATGCCCACCAGTAATATTTTGTTTGGTGTAAGACACATTTATAAAAGTTTAACTCAAATGTCCTAATTGAACTTAATCTAAACTCTGTCTGTGAACCCGGGAATTAATCTTTAATATAATATTTGACTATTATTTTTTATTGTGACAATTTAGCACAACTTCCCCCAAATTATATATATTTTTTTATATATATAAATGAATTAAATACTATAAATTGTATATTATGTATAGTTTCCATAATTGTAGATGGAATTACGCGCCGTCAAGATGTAGGCTAAACAAAAAAGTCCTAAAAACAGGCTTTATTTCTTTGTTTTTGTTCTGGAGTGAAATGCAATCCGTACAAATTTTTGGCAGAGATTCACAGCTAGCCTATAGAGAGTAAGTAAATATAGTTATATATGTACATATACATGTATGCACATGCCTCTGATCTGTTATTTTTCACTCCGCGGTGAGGGAACCAACCATGATACAGTGGCCCCAATGAACTCCTTTTCCAGAGCACAGAGTTCTGTTATTCCTGAAATCCACAACAGCTGTGAAGGAGGAGGGGTGTTTCTAAGAATTGCCTCCTCCTCTGAATGTGCTACATTTGCAGTTACAGCCACATGCGAAAGATATTCTAGCGAGGGACAAAGGAGATTGAGAAACGTGTGTCCTGCCCAGAAATAAAGGGGTCATGTGTTTGTTTTTCACGATTAGATTAACTCAATGCCTAGTATCATTTTGGGGACATGCAAGTCGCAAATCAGATAACCAGACATTGTTACAAAATGGCAGTTGGGCTATCTTGCTGCAGACGGTCTGCCATAATAAACTAACTTGTTGTGCATAACAAACGTTTGCGTAGCAACAGGAATTCAGTATCCGTTAAACAATTCACATCTCAGATCTTTACAATTTAATCAAATAAACATTAGTTTTATTTTTCATATACCTGTTAACTCATCCCTTGGTTTAATCCAAAAAAAGCTTTATTTAATTAAAACATGGGTCTGTGCTAATACAACTCAAGCTTACAAATTATTTCATTTTGTAAGTTGTAACACCATTACTTTAACCAACAAGAAATTGATCTTTAGTGACTTTGAAAACAGTATAAGTCAATTTCCTTGCTTCATTTGATATACAACATCTACACAAGTGTTTAGTTTTTTTTATCAACATAAAAAAATGAAGTAATGGAGGATGTAAAAATGTGTTACAACATACAGCTTAAACCATTCCAAGATGGTTTGCTGGTCTTAGCTGGGTTAGCTGGTTAAAGTTGCTCTCCCAAGTTCCCAAAAATCGACCTAAAACCAACAAACAGACCACACTGGGAGCTAAGATCTCAGGCTGGTTTAAGTTTTTTCCCCTATAGAAGAATAAAAGATACACAATATTCATCAAAATACATGTTCTTCACCTACCTACAACAACAAAAAATAATCTGTACGGTCCTAAAAGGCAGTCTTACCCCCAGGAGTGGTGGAGAAGAGTGTTCCTCCAGGGGTCTGACTGTAGCAGTCAGGGAGCTGAGACCAGTCTTTGAGGTGCAGCACGCGCGTGGGAATGGGGCAGCTCTTGCTCTGCTGTGTGTTGGAGGACATCGTGGATGAAATGAGCTCGAAACCTTTTGACACCAAAACACTGTGATATATCAGGGCTCTAAAGGGTTTCTATCCAACACCCGTCAGTATGGCGTGTCTGGTTAAACTTAGCTCAACAAACTTTTAACAACATTTAGGAAAATATATATATATATATATTTTGTAGCGTGTTACAGACAGCGCTGGTCTTGTGATAGCCGATGAAGTGAGCCTGTCTGTCTGTCTGTCTGTCCGCGGGGCTGGAGCGCTCGGCTATTTAACAACAGAACAGACTACGTGACTCGCATCATGTGATAAACGAGACTTGAGCAACCAAAAACACATGCAGGGTTGCCAGATCTTTGACTTTGAGTTTTTTTTTTTTTTTTTTTTTTTTTTTTTTACAAATCTTCTGTCAAGAATTTAAATTAAAGGACACGAATTCAAGGCTACATAAGTAAATAAGAACTTTTACTTATTGTCAAAACATTCAGAAAATGCTACTTTTACATGAGCTGTTTTATTATTAATAGTAATATTAGTAATAGCCTACTGTTGGTTTATTTTAGTTTTACTGGGGGTTATTTAAAAAAAACTTTTCCTTATGTGTCGGACAGGATCGTCTCTTATCAGAAAAATAATATGTTTTACTTATTTGTAAGAGCTGTTTATTATTATTATTATTATTATTATTATTATTATCAAAATTACTACTACTACTACTACTACTACTACTGCTGCTGCTGCTGTTGCTACTACTACTACTGTAGCCTACTACTGCCTACTACTAGGCTAGTAGTAGTAGTAGTAGTAGGCCTAGAAGTAGTAGTAATTTTGATAATAATAATAATAATAATAATAATAAAACAACAGCTCATACAAATATCATTTTTAACTACTACTTCTTAAAGATCAGTGGACGAAAATGTTCGAAATGTACGGAAATGTTGTTGTCAGATAGATTTAGAGTGCTGTAGTTTCACACTCCAAACAGGAGGTGTCGCCAAACGCCTCTTTTAGTTTCGGAATCCGGTGAAGAGCGCCTTTTATCTCCCGTTCATACGTGAGCGCCGTTCATTTTCTCGTTTTTTATTATTCATTTACTTATTATAGACCTATATAAGAAGAGATAAAATACTTTATTAAGGGGCAGATAAATCGGGTTGCTTCGGTTGAGTAGACGAAGCGTCTTTGGGGGGGGGGGGGGGTTATCAGAAGGTATGGTTCAGCTAAGTTAGCTCGCTAAAGCTAACGTTAACGTAAACAGTTTCGTTTCATCAGTTATGCAAAACAGTTTCCATTTATGATGTAAATATAACTATTTACTATGAACTTTTATTTTATGCCTAAAGCGTTCTTCCTTTGGTTTTTCGTTTTGGCTGAATATGGAATGTTTAGGTGCATGATTGATTGGTTTAGCTTTTTATTAGTTGGACCTGTGTGTGTGTGTGTGTGTGTGTGTGTGTGTGTGTGTGTGTGTGTGTGTGTGTGTGTGTGTGTGTGTGTGTGTGTGTGTGTGTGTGTGTGTGTGTGTGTGTGTGTGTAATAAACTATTGTGTTTTTGACTGAGCATTTTGCTTTATATGTTGTATGTCTGGGTTGTTAACCATGCAGTGATGCTCCATTTGAGATGCATATAACGTTATGAAATAGTTAATTTTAAAACGGATATTAGTCTCTATATGTAATACTGTCGTGTATTATATATTCACGTATTTTAAATTTTGTTTAAGCAGGGTTATTCCCAGCATGGCGGATGGAGAGGGGTTTGTGGTGCGGGTCAGAGGTTTGCCCTGGTCCTGCTCTGTTGATGAAGTTCAGAGGTTTTTCTCAGGTAAAAAGACCCTCTGCTTAAATCTCCATATTTTCTCCTTATTGTTTATTCCCTGCTTGACTTATTCGAGCTAAATTTAATTATAGAATGCAAAATTGCGAACAATGGAACAAGCATACACTTCACATATACACGGGAAGGACGACCAAGTGGAGAGGCATTTGTCGAGTTTGAATCGGAGGAAGATCTTAAAATCGCAGTGAAGAAAGATCGTGAAACCATGGGGCACCGTTACGTAGAAGGTAGGCAGCTCCTTTTGCCTTAGTTAGGATCCTTTATAATTCATGGCAAAATGCTGATCGATTAATGTGTGGTTTCAGTATTCAAATCCAATAGTGTTGAGATGGACTGGGTTCTGAAGCACACCGGACCGAACTGCCCAGACACAGGAGGAGACGGCCTGGTTAGGCTTCGCGGTCTGCCCTTCGGATGCAGCAAGGAGGAAATTGTCCAATTTTTTGCAGGTATGTTTGATAAGAAGTTCAAATTCCCCACTTTACACAAAATTAAACAGTATGCCTACATCTAAGGTGTATTTTAGCTCATCGGACCATCATTTGCACATAAATTAACTTTGAACATTTAAATCCAAGTTCTCAGTTTTAGCAATTTAATCTTTAAAATTAGGATTAGTTGAAATTTGTATTAAATCTTCAGAATTGGATCATCCAGAAGGACCAAGATGGGTCACTTTTTATTCAGCTTTGTCCTTTATAGGGTTAGTTCACACAAAAATAAAAATTGTCATCATTTACTCATAACCCATAAGTCCTTTGTTCATCTTTGAAACACAAATTAAGGTATTTTTAATGAAACCTGAGAGATTTCTGTCCCTCCATTGAAAGTCTATTCACACAAAACTCTGACACTTCAAAAGGTTCATAAAGAGATTGTCAATAAATCCATATGAATCGAGTGGTTTAGTCCAAGTCTTCGGAAGAGACTTGATAGCTTTATATGATGAACAGATTTAATTTAGGCTTTTATTCACACATAAACATCGATCAGTGAATATAATCAGAAGCTCAACGGTACTTGTGAGAATGAACCTCATTGGTTCTTGCACATCCAGTGAACATGCTAGAGCTTCCGTTACCAAAATTGAATGCTGTAAAGATTGTTCGCTGATCAATGTTGTTGTGATTAAAAGCCTTAATTAAATCTGTTCATCATATAAAGCAATCACGCCTCTTCTGAAGACTTCGATTAAATATGATGATTCATATGGATTTATTTTAAGACGTACATTTTGAACTGTCAGATGATGAACAAAAGTCTTCGGGGTTTGAAACGTCATGAGGGTTAGTAAAAAATGACAGAATTTTATTTTTTTGAATGAACTATCCTTTTAATGTAATTATCAGAAATTGTACTTACAATTTTTTTTTAAATTGCCTCAGCCCTTTTTTTTAGTTTTTATATACCTAAAAAATGTGTACAACAATCTAGGCATTTATTGGGGCTTTCCAAACAAACAGAGCTGGGTTGAGACACACCCTCAATAGGTATTTGATTTAAGTGACCCTTTCTTCTTTTTCTTGCACCAAATTATCCATAAGTTGTGCCAGAAAAAGGTATTGCGGCCCCATTTGGTATGTTTATTTAGTATCATTTCTCATTTGACATAAAGAGAAACCCATAGAGTAATATAAAGTCTTGTTAATGGGCTTGTGACTTAATTTGTCCCCCACTGGGGTTATCTGTCCTTGGGTTGAAGGGTTGGAAATCGTGCCAAATGGGATAACATTGCCGGTGGACTTCCAGGGGAGGAGTACGGGGGAGGCCTTCGTGCAGTTTGCTTCACAGGATATAGCCGAAAAGGCTCTAAAGAAACACAAGGAAAGAATAGGGCACAGGTGGGGATGGCTGGTTGGTTGCCTGGATACGTTGCTTTTCTTATGGTGTTCACCTCATTAAATCATCCACTGCAGAAATGACAAGACATGACCACAGATGATTTGATGACAAAAAAAAAATAAATAAAAGGGAAATGAAGCCCAGCTGTTTATCCGTATTTAGTGCTGAGTGAACCATTGAGCTGCGCTGTGTAGATTTAAAGAGGAAAAGAGCTTAGCAGATACTTTAACTTATTTGACAAGCTGGTGAATTTGCTTTTTGGGTTGTAATGGACCGATATGTCAGCCAGACTCATTAAAAGTGCGGCCACATTAGCAACATTTTACAGGCAAAAAGGTACATTGTATATTGTCAATTGCTCGCACTGAAGTTACTTTCAAACAGAGCAGCTTTCTGTTGGTCAGTTCCCTATTGGGTAGATAGATTCCTTTTGAAATTATTTAATTTCGCCTGTGAAAATCCTGATCAACGTAAATTGTGACTTTACCTTAAGCCGGGCGTACACGGTACGATTTTTATACTTTAATAATCGTTGATGCTTGAATGGTCACGGAATTGTGTGAGAGGAATTACAAGCTGAGCAGAGTAGTTTGCGGCCACCTCCCAATAATTTTTAAACCTGTTCACATAGGTTGTCATCTATATAGCATCTATGAATATTATTAGAGCCTTGTGGCTGCAACTCTACAGCACATATACACTGACACACACACACTCTAGTTGTTTTGGAATCGATGTGCTGTTCTTTGCTTTTCACCAAATCTTCTGCTCACTCGTCTTTTTATTTTCTTTCTTTTTTTTTCTATCCAAAGCTATAGCAGCAACATTGAAAGCAGTCTCCGTGTTTAGAGCGAAAGCTCATGTGATTGCCGTCGGCTCACCGTGCCGTGTACCAGCTGCCTCGACACGATTATTAGGTTAACTGACTCGTAACATGTTCAATGGTGTGTCTGAACTCACACAGTGTACGCCCGCCCGTAGTATGCCAGTATCGGGGCATTTGAGATGTTTGGCATCAGCCCTCCCTGCTTGACCGATAGTCACATGGCCACTCAGCACTAAGCCTAATGCAATAGGAATCTGTCAGTGTTTCTACCATTTTGAAGACTTCAGATCATGAGGACCCAGTTAAACAGGTAATACAAAGTTTACCCTAACTTTGAAGTGCTTTGCTAGCAGAGAACGAAAGCAGCGTGTCAGTCCAATGAGACCACACCACACCTTCGGGTGACCATAAGAAAAGTTCTTCATAATGAAGGGTTGAATGAAACTAAATATATAAGGGTGCTTTATTTTTTTTGTCTCTCTGTCTCTTTTTTTTCTTTTCGGAAACTTGTTACGTAAAGTCACTGAACGGAGACGCTGACTGTTAATTAGTGTCATCCCAGAGTCATTCTAACTAAGGGTGTTTGTTCATTAGACCGTTTTCAGACAGCTCTTATTTATACTGCACGCAGGAATGCTCTTGTCTTCTGCCACTAGACCCTGGTGCCATCACTCTGTCTTTATGTCCTTAGGTATATAGAGATCTTCAAGAGCAGCCGCGCGGAAGTGCGCACACATTATGAACCCCAGCGTAAGGTCATGGGCATGCAGAGACCGGGCCCCTACGACAGGCCGGGAGGAGGCCGCGGATACAACAGCATGGGAAGAGGAGTCTCCTTTGAGAGAATGAGACGTGGAGGCTACGGTGGGGGTAAGTAGTTTTTGGTGCTTATCAACATTATGCCACAAATGCTGTTGATAGAGCTTGATAATGTTTAACCTGGAACATTCATTTGATATATTGAACTACTGTACAAAAGTTTGGATTTGGTAAGGTTTTTTATACATATACTTAAATATAATCACCTTTTTATTGGTCCATACGTTCCCAAAGCTATACACCATAAGTTACAACATAATAGTTAAAGGCATAATATGTAAGGTTTTTGGATTAAAATATCCAATAACAGGGTTTTATATTATGTTGATTTGTGTACTTATATTATCCCAAATGTTTCCAACAATGTTTAAATCCAGAGAAATCAATTATTTTAACTAGTGTAACAGTCCGTGTCCATTACATCGCCTGTCAATGACGTCATACCCTCGATTTACGGTTTTACTTCCGTAGGAACACCAAAGAGGGTTTAATGTATTATGTCTTTTATTAGACAGGTGAGCAACTGTTTGGATACCTTTATCATTTTTATATCGTTCAAAATGGTTAGTCTTAATGTTTCTATATTGTTTTCTTGAATTGAAGTAATAATTTCTCCACCATACAATATTTTTAAATGAATTGCTTGCCATTTAGCAACACAAGTCATCCAACTTTATTAATATGATACTATAATATTGAACTAGCTTACGACAATGTGCAACTAATGCAACGCATATAATATAACTTTAAACGCACAAATGTGTTTTAGTATGATTGTTTTGACCAAGTAAAACAGCGCTGCATTACCCCAGAATTTTCATTCGTTAAGTAAAGTGACCTGGATGAGTAGTAATTCAGCACTTATGGCTATTTCATTAGAATAAAACAAAATGTAAATTTTAGTGATCAAATGTAACCGTAACAAAGTTCAGGGAAGATGGAGGTGGATGTCAAACGTAACTTTAATTGAAAAATAAACATAAACAACATAACGAAACGAAAGGAGTGGCAGCGGCTCACTGTGGCATATAGGCATACCAAAAACCGCAAGGTAAACTGTCCCAGGCTCTCGGCCCCGCGCTGCTTCAGACCACAGTAACTGGAACTCAGGAATTTTCTTATTTGTTCTATTTCTTATTTTAATCAAAGATGGTCGTTATGGAGATGGCAGCTCCTCATTTCAGAGCACAACTGGACACTGTGTGCACATGAGAGGTCTTCCGTACAGAGCCACTGAGACAGACATATATAATGTGAGTCCTTATACCTGTTTATTTCTAGACTGTGTACTTTGTCTGTTAATGTGAAGTATTTATTGAATGAAATTATATTGCATCCAGTTTACTGTCTGTGTCCATGTTGTCCTCTCTAGTTCTTCTCCCCACTGAACCCGGTGCGTGTTCACCTGGAGATCGGTCCTGATGGGAGAGTAACGGGCGAGGCGGATGTCGAGTTTGCCACGCATGAGGACGCTGTGGCTGCCATGTCGAAGGACAAAGCCAATATGCGTACGTTTTAGGAGAGGGAATAGCTACATTTAACACTGCAAGCCTTAGTGCTCAAGTGATTTATTACTCCCAATCCAATTTCTTTGTTTGGCTGTTCACATTTTTTTTTGATAGTGGTCAATATCAGATTTGTGCGAACAGGCCACAGATCTAAAAAGTCATAGAAGGTGGTGTGCCAGGGAACGGTCTCCGTGATTTTGCCAAGTAAGAAATGTTCCTGGATCAACATTTCTGTCCTAAAATGTATTCCTTACCCAATCCCTACCCCTAAACCTAACCCTACCCATAACTTTTCCCTAAAATCAGAGGGTAATGATAGGTGAATAACACTGATGTTTAAGTACCTCGCCCTGGTTCTAAGACTAAACTTGACATAAACTGTAAACTTGTCCCTCAAATCTGATTGGTTGATTAGAAAGTTGATCCAGGATCAACAAAGATGTTGATCTAGGAACATGTGGTACTTGGTGAAATCACGTTCACCGCCAGGGAAGTCAGGAAATTTGTGCGCTGGCGATAAGGAGGATGAGGTGAAACCAATGTGACTAAATCTGCTGCAAACTTCCATATTCACAGAGTGACCAAAGAACTACCAGAATGTATAATCTTTGGAGTGACTGTCATCAGTGCAGAACTGTGATGAATGTTGAGATGATATGGCTGTTCAGACTGAGGTTGCATTTTAAAACTTCAGACCTGTCTCATTTAGGACCACATATGGTGCTGCTAATAATGGAAAAGATCAGAAAAAACGGATATGATCAGCTAAAGATCATATCATAACTTTTGCTATGATCAGCTTAAGATAAAATATTGGAACCAAATGATTTTTTTTGTTAGCATGTCTTGAATGTCTGAATTCTTGTCTTGAATGTCTGAATTCTTCTCTTGAAGCAAACTGAACACTTTGATAGATGATAATCTGGAGCCTAAATAACTACACTATTTCTCATGCAGAGCACCGTTATGTGGAGCTGTTCCTAAACTCAACGGCAGGGGGCGGAAGCGGAGGATATGGTGGCCAAATGATGGGCGGTATGGGTAAGAGCTCTTCACCTCTTCTTCACCAATGAGTAACTCTTACTAAGCAGCTATTAGGAGATGCGTTATTGTTGCTCTGCAGGAAACCAGTCGTCATACGGACACAGCAGCCAACAGATGGGCTCTGGCTACAGCGGTGGTTATGGTAACCAGAGTGGCATGGGGGGCTACAGTGACTACAGTGAGTGTCAGCTCTTCCGTAGCTCTGCTAGCCGGTTCCATGCCAAATCCTATCGCCCTTGGACCCCTAGGGGTAGCTGTTTGTAATGCCTGATTAAAAAGCCTTTCGTGTTATCCTGTTGTAGCTGATCAGGTAAATGCAATCACCATTAAACGGTACTCCAATGCCAATATTATTATTTTAATAAAGTTTGTTTGGATTTTACATTGCCTATTTAGTATCTTTCTGTTGTGATACCTAAAATATAATGAATGTGTATCCTTCAATATCATAAAATTCTGAGATTTTTACAAAAAAAAAAAGGTGTGGTGATATTTAATAGTGACAGAGCACAATTCAATGAAAGTTTATGATTGCATGTAGATTAAATTAGTTTACCAACTGAATCAAAGACAAACATTTATTTTTACCATTTTATATGGCAGTTTGGACACAAGATGTATAATTTAAGTAAATAATATTTATTAATATTTATTGATTTATGTTTTTGATGCATGTTGCTGATGATGCATTTTGGGATTAATAACTGGGTTCCAAAAGGAATTTGCAGTGAGTTCTTCCAGGAAATGGAATTTTTAGGGGTCCAAGTGAGGTAGAATTTGCTGCATCACTGAAGGCCCTATCACATGATCTCCGTCAATGCATGCTATCTCTGGCACTGGATTTCACGCAGGTCAAATGGTTTCACCTTTGACTTTTTAAAGCACAATTATTGATTGCCAAACAGTTCTCCAGGTTTCATTGCACTTGTGGTGTCAGTGTAAAAAAAACATTTATGTGACATTTTAAGCAACTTTAAATAACAAACCTGCATTGCTTGTCATGTGACTTGAGAATCTCAGTAGAAATGGTGATTTCTTTCCACACTGAGAACTCCCTGGTCCTAAAATGTGTATTTGTCCCTCCTGTCAGGTAATCAGGGCGGAATGGGCAGCAGTTACTACGGCGGAGGAAGCCGCGGATCCATGGGAATGAACGGCCTCAGCAGCGGCATGGGGGGAGGCTGGGGGATGTAGCCTCTGGGGGTTTCATTGCTGGTTTATTATCTATGACAAACCTTAATTTGAACAGTGTCCTCTTTCGTTTGTTTGTTCTTTGCTCCCTTCTAAGTTGTTTCGGAGCTTTACACAAGTACATTTATTTTTCCCTGTTGACCTGGTTGAGGAAAATCCTTTTACTAGAGTTAGTAATTTATGTTAAAGAGAAGCTCTTTATTTGCTGAAATGTGACAGCCCATGTATCACACTGGAGGTGCCTGTAAATCTGTTTACAGTCGCGTATAAAAAGGTGATTTTTGTTTCCTCATTGCAGGATACTATGGGCCAACTTTATCAAAGCCTTTAGTACAGGTTGACGTCTTTGCAGACGGAGGTTTCACTCTGTCAGCGAATGTAGCATATCATATCTTAAACTTTTCGCTTCAGCAAAGGTGTTTTGCATGTACTTAATGCTTAATCCAGGCCTAAAGTTTAAAAAGTGTACAAGTTTAAGGGGAAAAAAAATTTCTTAAATTATTTTAAAGTATGGTGGAAAGTGAAGGGGTTTCATTTAGATGCATGTTACTGTTTGCATTTGGAAAAGCGTTTGCTTCCCCCACCCCCTTAATGTATATCAACTGTGATTTCAGTGTAGTGCATCAGTGGACAAATGTTTTGATTCCTCATGTCTCCACAGATGGATTCATACTTCAAGGCAGTGTTTATTAAACCATACACAATTCTATAAAATCTCCAGAGACTTCATTACAGCTTTATGAACTGAAGAGGAGACGAGAGGGTACAACACAGAAAACTGTCACACAATCTAAAATATACATTTTGTATTCAGAGAGCCTTACAAAGTTTTATAAAGAAAATTTGACTGGTAAGAGCAAAAAAGTCAAAGAAAATACAATCCATTTGCACTTTAGTCTTGCATACGATAAATGTAATTTTACCCCTGGACAAGGAAAAATAATTTAGACTTTGAGCCTTTCATGACATGAGAAGAAGAAATGTTCAAGTTGTTTATAAAACCATAGTTATGCAAACATTTGTATTTGATAGTTTGTTTTATGAATGGTTGATACATTTTCTTTAATTCGCACATACCCACTGACGTTATATAATAACTGGCCCCCATTTTGACAGATGTGAGCTCTGGTAGTGGTACGTATTTGTAAGACAGTCTGGATTAAATCTTTATAGTACAGGCACATATACACTTAAAAAAACCAGTTATGCCATGTCTCCTTCAATTTTACACTAATCAGAATTTACAAAACAATTACAAATGTCATTCAGTCCTATTTTGATAAGAGAAGATAACTAAAGACTAAAAAGCACGAAGAGTATCAAAAAATAATTCTTCTACCTTCACTCTTGGTGAACATCAGTATAAAGTCAATCATCCTAGTGTTCTGTCAAAAAAATCATTGCATATGATTTTGCAACAATCAAAATGTTTAGTCAAACGAAAGCCAGTGGTGCCACAAGAAATTAATGCATAAGTTAAAAATACAAAGAGCTCAAGAGTTGATTAGAGTTGGCCTGTAGTTTCACACACATGATCAGCAGAGAAGTTAAGCAGTGTCAGGAGGCGCTGGAGCTCCTCTGGAGAAGAAGGGAATGGCAGATGTCACATACGCGGACGGGTCTGGGGTACGAGGGCAAAGCCAGCTCATTACTAGAGCAGTTGCTGCAGTAGATGTCTCCACAGTTCCTGCAATGGTGCTTTAAACAGAAACACAAGAATGGAGTTATTCGTCAAAGGACTGAGACAATGATTGACAAGAGTAGAACTTCACTCACTTTCCTCCGAGCGATTGAGAATTCTTTTTGGCACTGTTTGCACTGCGTAGCTTCGTCGTCTTTTAGCCAGGCCTGACCCTAGAGTACAGAAATTACAACATTAATTGCCATTATCATGATACTGTAAGTTACTTTTGAAAGAAATTAAGTTTTATTCAGAAAGGATGCATTAAATTGATCAAAAGTGACAATAATGTAACTGTTATAATGTAACAAAATATTTCAATTTCAAATGCTCTTTTGAACTTTCTTTTCATCAAATTTTCAGTTTCCACAAAAACATTAAGCGACACAACTGTTTTCATCATTGATAATAATAAGAAATGTTTCTTGTGCACCAAATCAGCATGTTAGAATGATTTCTGAAGGATAATTGTTTTTGTGGCCAGCCTAAGGCACACTTGTGCAATAATCATGCTGTCTAATGAGCATCTTGATATGCCACACCTGTGCGGTGGATAGATTATCTTGGCAAAGGAGAAGTGCTCAGATTTAGACAGATTTCAGAACAATATTTGAGAGTAATAGGCCATTTGTGTACATAGAAAAAGTCTTAGATCTTTGACTTCAGCTCATGAAAAATCAGGGCAAAAACAAAAGAGTTGTTTATAAATTTGTTCAGTGTATAAATATGCTTTTTTTTGTTTTGCCCCCATTTTTTATGAGCTGAACTCAAAGATCTATGACTTTTTCTACATGCATATTAATGGATATATATATATATATATATATATGTGCAGCCTTGGTGAGCATAAGAGACTTCTTTCAAAAGGATTTAAATATCTTAAACCACAAACCTTTGAACGTTATATACAGTACATATAAAATTCCTGTTTGAATCCAGTTTATGAGATTCGTTTCTAATTAATCTTCAATATTTTTTTATGTAAAATATACTGCAATAATGTTCTGTTATTCTATTTCCAAGCTTGAGTCCTCAATGTTTTATTGTCATGTCCATCTGGAATTCTAATCACTTAGTAAAGTTATAACATCTCTCAAGCAGCATTTTAATGACGATGTAGCAGTGTAGGACGAGTTACACAGCAAAGTTTAATAAAGCAAACGGTAATACTTGCCAAGCACTACTAACCTTTGCTTGGCTGTACAAATGATCACAAACAAAGGTGAACTTGCATGAAGTGCTTTTACCTTCAAGGCTTTATTGACCTCTTTGAAGTCCTCCATCTTGAGTTTGGACCTGAAAGTGGGATTTTAGAGTAAGACTATTGTGTGATATCAGACAGGAGGGGTGACAGAGAAATGAAGATAGAGTGGTCTCACTGGCTGAGATGAAGTCCCATCTCCTGTAGAGCCTGTTCCTGCTCCTCACACAGCTGCTGGAGCTGCTTCTTCTCCTGTCGAAGGTCAAGAAGCTCCTGCGGGAACAAAGGTGCAGTGTGCTGGATCAGCAGTCATTTATTCATGACAAAATAAAACGATTTATTGTCTGCACTGGTTGAAGCAGCAGTGTATCTGACCATCTGCAGGCCCTGCAGCTGCTGAAGCTGTGTGCGCAGCTCTGTGCTGTTGTCCTGTTCTCTCTGCAGTTCCCTCTGCAGGTTCTGACGCTGTTCTTTCTCCACGCTGAGCTCTGACTCCAGGCCTGCCCTGTACACGGAGAGAACAGCAACAACATGGAGTCAAATGACGGGGTATCTGCAGGGTTTTTAACATCAAATTTAAGGCTTTAGAGTTTATTAAGACCTGCGCAAATAATTACCATATGGGTGGTGTAAAGAAACATCAAAAACCATAAAATGACTGAAAAAAATGATTTAAAAATAAAAGTTCAAATAATACAGGTTTTGACAGAAATAAAAAAAAAGGTTTATAAAATGATAAAGCTCACAAACAATTTCAGCATTCAACTTTTTTTTTGGAAGAATTGTAAAATCAGCATAAGAATCAAAATGATAAAGGTTCTAGAAATCAAAATATATATATATAGAGAGTACAACAAGGCTAAAGGCACACCTTAAGAAAAACAGACTTCACACACAGGGTAAAGGCTCACTAGCAGGGGGCAAACGGCACATGACACAAATACTTGAGCTAAAATAATGTTTTTAATTCTTATTACAAGTCCAAAACAATACTTGTTCAAAACAATCACTAGCAAAGTTTGTATTATTTTATGTTTATTTTGATAAATAAAATATTTAAGTTTTGTTCAATTAATATACTGTCATTAAAATATGTTCCTTTTAAAAATACAGAAAACAAAATACAGCCAATTTAATATATGATATTTACCATCTGAATCTAACCATGTCATGTCAACAAATGGAAAAGTCATTCAGCTATTTATTATTATGCCTTTCGGCCCAACAGCAGGGGCGCCTTTTTCCCCAAATACCATACTTTTACATATTCTTCAGTTATTGAAAACACTGCTGCTTGATTACCATAAACAAAACTAAAAATCTAACAATCTTAACAAAAAACATCAAATATTAGATCAACTTTGCATCAAGGATCAGTCAGGCATTTCAATTTCCTGTGTGAATTTCCATGTGCATCTTCAAAAGTGGTTGTTAGGGAAAGTGTTTTTTTGTGCCATCTAGTCAAATGAGCCTTTAACCCCGTTGTACCCTATATATAAAATATATTTATTTACCTTGAATACAAGGCAGCTGCTGAAATGTGATAAGTTTGCAGGTATGATATAAACACCACAATGTAAACATTGTCAAAATACATCAAGGCCATAATCGCATGTTTTTAGCATGATCCCTAAATTTAAGAGCACTTGAATGATAATTAAGACTATTCTTATACCATTTAAGATATTTAAGGCTACGTTCACACTGTCAGTCTGATTCAAATCCAGATTTAGCAAGTGTGAATGTGCAAAAATGTGCAAGTGTAAGAAAAAACAAAAACAAACATGAAATGCGATTTTTACAAATCCGTTTCCAACTACATTCATATGTGGTTTGAAATCCTATTTCTGAAAATTTCAGTCTAACTGCTCTGATCGGATTTTGAGTGGTTTATGTGACTCTCACGTAGGCCTAAAACGTAAACGTCAGATGTTTTAATAGGAAAGTCGCTGAAGGTTGTGTTGTAGCAAACTGCCGTACGAGCAGAAAATGAGAATATGACGGAGACATATTTAGGAACCGGAGATGACAGCAAGGAATAAAGCCACTCGATACCAGGCTCCTACATTTCTGCCAATGCCTCATAAGATGCAGTTGTCGGCTACACATTGTCATGTTGTAAATAAGACAACATCTGTATTGCAAACCTCCATGTCGCGGTTGTTGTTGTTTTTGCCGTATATCTACCAACACAATATCACTGCCATAGAAACCAATGCAGATATTCCAGAAAACGAAAGAGCTGCATGGGAGACACGAATTGGATCTGAACAGTGGCGATACACAATGTGGATAGTCAATCATTTTAGATCAGATTCCAATCGGATACACAAATAATCGGATTTGGACTGACAGTGTAAATGTAGCCAAAGACTTCTTATGGCCATACATTTGATTCAACTGAATTTAATTCTTTGAGTCTCTGAGTCTTTAAGGTCCTACGGGAACACTGTAATAAATCAAGATCCTGAGGGGTGAAAATATGATTGCAAATTTAGCGTTTACAGAAGCCCAGTTCACACTACCTGAGCGTGTCGAGGTCGGAGAGACGCTTCTGCAGAGCGTTCACTTTCCCTTTCATCTCCGATTTCAGCTCATTCTGGCTTTCATCTGAATTCTTGCGCACATTTTCTGAATTTTGAAGTCTGTGGAGCAAATGCTTGTGTTTAAGAGGTTTTGAAAACTCCATACACTGCATATCATACATAACTCCAAAGATTACCCAAAATGAAGCTTCTGTCATTATGTTGTTTCAAACCTGTATGACTTGTTCCCCAAAGCAAGAATAAAAAGAGAGTTATCCAGGTTTGGAACAAGATCAGGGTGAGTAAGTGACTTTAGGGTGAATAATTCCTTAAATGTACACCTCTGCTCCAGTTCTTTCATAGCAGCCTCCATCTGAATCATCTTCTTTTCCAGTTGTAGCATGTCCTCCACCTTTTTCTGGGCCACTCGGTCAGACTCCTTATGGGTCAAACGAAAAGACATACGTTTCAATTAGTTACAAGTAATCCTATTCCAGTTAACATCATGCTGGACAGACAAAAACACCTGTGCTTTGTTGAACATCTGTATGTTGAGATTCTTGACTTGGTCCAGTTGTTGTCGTAGTGCGGCCAGCGAGTCTTGTTTCTCATGCGTGTCCTTTTCCAGAAGTTTCATGGCAACTTCCATTTCCTGTTTCATACCGATCTGCAGCTCCAGCTCCTTTTGTAGCTCCTGATTGGACAAACAGTTCATGCGATTGGCTCTATACAATGTTATCTACACTGCCCGGCCACACACTCCATCATTTAGGGTTAGAAGAACTGTTGTCAAACATAGAACATGCTAGAAACATCATAACCACTGCAATAATGATCAAATCATAGACGCTTAAAGTCCCTCTGTAGTTTAATTATCCCCCAATAATTTTGTCCCTTAAAACTCATTTTTGATCCTAAAATGACACATTTAAACATTTATTTTGCTGCAAAAAACATTTCTTCATGCCTTAAAATAGCTTGAATGAAACTCTACACCCTTGTTTAATTTAGTATTTGAGAAGCTATGATAAATTAGTCCCCGCCTCCACTCAATCACACGAGCTCAGATCTCCACTCGGTCAACTTTACTATAGTAAACACTGCATAATGGCAAGTGGAAATACTGGTTTATTTCAGCAGTATATGTTTGAACCAGAAACTGTGAATTATGCAGGCTCTTCTACAAGTTGATGTATCAGAATAGTAATGCGCTTTATGTATCGCTCTCTACAACGTCAGAAACATTACAGTAACTAATATCAGACACATTACAGTAACTAATATGATTAGCCTTTGGCTTGACTACATTATTATATATAACAGCTAATAATGTGTTGCTAATGTTACACAAACCATGTTCCCGTTTGCCATCTCAGACAGCAGTTTTAAGGAGAAAATACTTACTAATGGCTTTGACTTGTGACTTTGTACATGGTTTGTCTTAAAGGAGTAGTTCACTTTTTAAAAAACTTTTGCTGATAATTTACTCACCCCCATGTCATCCAAGATGTCCATGTGATGTCCACGAAAAGAAATTAAGGTTTTTGATGAAAACATTCTAGGATTTTTCTGCATATAATGGACTTCATTAGGTACCAAACTGTCCAAGGTCCAAATGACAGTTTCAGTGCAGCTTCAAATGGCTTTAAACGACACCAGACGATGCATAAGGGTCTTATCTTGCGATAAGGGTCTTATCTAAACGATCGGTCATTTCAAAAATAAATAAAAAAGTTGAAGTTTTATAAGCACAAATGCTCGCCTTGCTCTGTTCTGTGATGCACGTTTGTAACGTCACGTAACACGCAATTACGTTGAAAAGGTCACGCTTGACGTATGTGTATTCCGGTTCAAAAAGGTAGGGCAGGGCGAAAAACTCCATCTCATCTTCTCCTCTAAGTTCAAAATCGCCCGACATCGTTGTTTTACCTTTTAATTTCCTTTTTTTGTAAACGGCGTTTGACTTTGTTTGCACGTTCAACTTGTAAACACTGACTCGGTACTTCCACATACGTCAAGAAGCGTGACCTTTTCAACGTAATTGCGTATTACGTGACGTCACGAACACACATCACAGAACAGAGCAAGGCGAGCATTTGTGCTTATAAAACTTAAACTTTTTTATTTATTTTTTATATGACAGATCGTTTCACTAGATAAGACCCTTATTCATCGTCTGGTGTCGTTTAAAGCCATTTGAAGCTGCACTGAAACTGTCATTTGGACCTTGGACCATTTGGTACCCAATGAAGTCCATTATATGCAGAAAAATCCTAGAATGTTTTCATCAAAAACCTTTATTTCTTTTTGACTGAAGAAAGAAAGACATGGACATCTTGGATGACATGGGGGTGAGTAAATTATCAGCAAACGTTTTTTAAAAGTGAACTACTCCTTTAAAGCATATTTAAAACACCATATAGACACATAAACAGCATTAAAAACTTGATTTTCCCCACAGGGGGTCCTTAAGACTTTGCCTATTTAAAACCAAACAGTGACTTTTTTTGGCTGGGCAGTGTACTATACAATATTGACTCCAAATCAAAAATAACTGTACATTATTGCTCGATAAATGTGAGACACAGGTTGATTCAGTTTAAAGTGGTGCATAGATTGTATTATTCGAAAACGAAATTGAGTAAAATATACAATTCTATTTCTTCAGTTTGCGACAGATGTAAAACAGAGGAGGGTTCTTCGTCACACGTTTTGGTTTCGTCACAAAGTGTTTAATTTTTGGACTGCTATATTTGATTTTTTTTCAAAAGTTTTTCAAAAGGAGGTTAAACCAGACCATGGTCTTGCAATTCTTGGATCCTCTGTGACATTGAATACTCTTACAAGATCTCAGCAACGATCTCTATTGATGGGCATGACTCTTGCGAAAAAAACAATACTTTTAAACTGGAAGTCGTCAGACTCTCCATCGTTCAAAGCTTGGTTATGTGAACTGTTTCATGTCATACAACTAGAGAGGATACGTTCCTTGGAGTCCAAATCTCATCGCCAATTTCAAACTGTATGGCAGCCCTTTATGGATTTCCTCAAGTCTGAATAGTTTATAATTATTGTTCTCGCTGTAATAATTAATCTATGATTAGGTCTTGTCTATGTTAGTCTACCCCCGCTTGTTTTGTTTTCTTCTGTTATGGTTGTATTGTCTGGTTTTCCTTGGATTCTTAAATGTATACACTATGTAAAAAATTGGAAAAAGAAAATAAAAAATAAAAAAATAAAAAAATAACTGTACATTCAGAGCTGGATTATTTCACATTCTTACCTGTCGGATTCGTTTCTCCTCCTTGTACTGCTTCCAAACTACATTGTACATTTCATCCAAACCCTGACGTGTCTGCCGATATGTTTCCAGCTCCACCTGGCTGTCTTGCATAGTCACCTAAAACATTCCAAATGTGAGGCAAATTTGCCTTCGCTTGGTAAATAAAACTGGCCAGATGACAGGTAAATTTTTTTGGAATTACTTTTAATTTCTCCATTTCACCTGATGGATTTTGGGTTCCTTGCAATTGTTGCATTTGGCTTGCTTAGTTGGAGTTTTAATGGCATTTAACATTAAATAATATTATATGCACTGACACTCATATGGGAACAAAACTTGAACTGAATTGAGCTGGATGATGGTCCTAGAGCTTATTGTAGCCGAACTGAACTCATTTCATAATTGATGAACTTTACTGAACTGAATAAACACTGAACTGACTTCAGCTGAATAATGACACGATTGTCTGTTTAGAGCTGATTTACAGCCGAATTAGAATTTGTCCTATAATTGATTAAGTTTGAGTCATTGATCCTAATTTTCCTGTTTATCACTGTGAAGCTGCTTTGAAAATCTGTATTGTATAAAGTACTATATAAATAAAGGTGACTTGACAAAGCGATTAGTGATAAACTCATTTTTGGCAATTGTTAGTCTATCAGCATTACCAGTTCAAGAAGTAAAATTATGCTTCTCACATTTTTTTTCTAGTATTTTTACAAATGATTTTATACAGACATTTATCTTGTAGCTCTCACCTCTTCTTTCCTCTGACTATTATGAAGAATATTAGAATTTTCTTGTTTAAGTTCTTCCTGCTCTTCACATAGAGCGTTGATTCTGTCGGTGGCTGCTGTAAGCTGTATATGACACACAAAATAAATAAAAATGTTTTTCATATTAATTCTGTATTTAACAGTGTATGATTTATAAGCAACAAATCAAAATATGCAAAAGCACATCATAGGCCTGTTTACACCTGGTCAATTCATGTTTATTTACTGACTGGATAGCTATATGATTTGTTAAAACGTTTCCATTTACAATTGTTGGCCACATAAATGTGTTTCCGCAATTCAATCTTTAATTCCTGTGCTTTATGCAAATTTACGCTGCATTTTATTTATTTCTCTGCATTTTATTCACCACAGATGATGTTATGCATAGTGAAAGTAGGCATGGTAAGATCCATATATGGTTATTTCGGGGTTATATCTTCTGCTGACTGAGTTTTATATATGGAATTTTGTGCAGGTTCTGGCGTATGCATGGTTTTATAAATCTGAAAACTTTTGTGCGTATGCAAAATCTAGCTTTTGTGCGCATGCACACTTTTAGGATGAAATCTACGGAAGGTCTTACCTGGGGCCTCATTTATAAAACTGTGCGTAGAATCCTTACTAAAAGTTTACGTGCGCCCGAAAGTCAAAAATGGCGTACGCAAAAAAATATTCAGACTTATAAAACCGTGTTTATGCCAGAACCTGCGCAGAATTCACTTTATAAATCCCAGTCAGCGGAAGATTGTGCGCACGTGCGTCTCCACCCCGAAATAACCATATATGGAGCTCACAACACCTAGTTTTACTATGCAGATCCTCATCTGCATATCATTTGCATATGACTATTCATCCACTTGATAACGTTTAACGGTACAAGACACATTAAATTAATACAAATCAAGTAGTTGCCAATCCTTGCCTTGTTTTTTAATACATAAATAAAATTGTGTAAAATAGGCTACATTTCAGAGAAAGTTTTTCCTCAATCTTTTCCACTGGCCAATTGTATTTTTAATTGATTTATATTTTTAATGGAAACAGATAGGGCTTGGGCACTATTTGCACGAAACTATCTTCTCAGACAATCTGGTATAATCATGATAAGCAATTATCTCTGTGGTTAAAACATTAAAACACAGCATGCCACAGGAAAAGTTTTCAAAAACATCGCATCCACAACAAAAATATTGATTGAATATAAAAAAATGTTGTAACTTCTCATTAATGATTTCATGTTTAAATGTTTAACTCCATTAATTTGAATGGCATATTTAATCTAAATGTTTATATCAGAAGTAAAACATAGTTTAGATAATTATTTTATTTATTTAAACTGTTATTTGCGTCAGTTTCACTAAACGGCCCAACATGCTCGCTGGCGCGGACATTTAAGAAGGGATGGATAATTGCTTCAAGTGACAGGCTTGGTGGGTGAAATTATATTTGTATTACCGGTATCTTTCTGTATATGTTTAATTTTCTTTCGATTTTGTGTCTGAAAGTGACCAAAAAGACATTTAGATCCAGCTCACCATCGGTGAAAAATAGTATTTGCACCTGGTTAAGAATGCTGATAATGATAATTCAGGTTGATGCAATTTGATTTATTGGGTGATGTAATAGGATAATTTAGAAGTTTTTCATTTTAAATAGTTATTGCTATTTGGGCCAGTTGGTGTCGCCAAAACACATACTCTTCTAAAAGAGTGCGTACGCTAGAGCTTAGATCGGGCCCAAAAAATCAAGCCCGACCCGAGCCCGTGCACGTTGTGTCCGAGCCCGGCCCGGCCCGACACATTAACTGATATTATCAGCCCGAGCCCGATTTAAACCCGAACATTTTTAATACGTGGGCCGTTATAACCAGGGGCGACCGGCGACGTCAGGCCAGAAGATTATGCAGGTGCTGAATGGGTGCTAGACCATTGACAGGGGGGAGCTGCGCAATGTTATATATATATATATATATATAATATAAATACTATTAATAAATGTGCAAAAATTGCCCACTTAATATTTAATATTCAATTATTTCAATTACCACAATGAAAGTTTTAATTTTATTAAATTGAACAAGCACAACATACAGCATTTTTAGGACATTGAAGGCTGACTGTCATGCTTTCTGTCATGGCAAGCCTGCTTCATGTGTCTGTTCATTGTCGAAGTCCCCGTTTTTTTGCTGTCATAGTCGAGCAGCGCGCCGCACTTGCACTCGACAAAGCCAACACATATGTTGTCATTGCCCATGACTAGTTTGAAATGTTTCCATGCCTCTGACTTTCCTTCATACTTGTGCAAAGTTAATTCTTCTGTTTTAATTTTTTTCTTGACTTCTTCAAGCTCCATATTGCACTTAAGCTAGGCCTACAGACACAACACAATACAGCACAGCGCGCGAGTGGAGGAGACGCTGCGCGTGACACGTGACGTGCTTGATCAAGGGCCCGGCCCGACCCGATCCGAGCATAGTGGCGTGAAATATCCGGGCCGGGCCGGGCTTGGGCTCGGGCAGAGAATCTAAGTTCTAGCGTACGCACGATCAAGAGCATCCTTACGGTGCGCACTTATTTACGCCAAGTTTTTTTTTTTTAATCCCGATATGTGAGTGGAAAAATGCGTACGCATATTTCTATGCCCATTTTGTGCGTACGCAATGTTTATACATGAGGCGCCTGGTCTTTTCACGATCAGATAGGTATCAGAGAAAACACATGAAGTGATCAGGTGTAAACATGCCCATAAAGCCAATGCAGCAGGTTCTTTGTGTACAGTGTTTTCACCTCCTCAATGAGTTTGCTGTTGGTCTTCTCCAGCGAGTCCATCTTGACCTGAAGATCCGTCACCGTGCAGCTCAGATGCCGGTTCAGTTCTTCTATGTAGTGCTTCTGGTCAAGAATGGCTGTCATTTTTGAATCACTGTCAGCAGTTAAAGAATCCGAAAGAGTCAACATTACTGAACATTGTTCCACAGAATACAATCGTGACATTAAAGGGACAGTTCACCCAAAAATGAAAAGTTTGTCATCATTTACTCACCTTCAAGTCATTGTTAAGCACAAGATATTTTAATGAAGGTAGCCATTGACTTCCATAGGTTTTTTTTCTACTATGTAAGTCAATTGCTATCCGTCAACTGTCAGGTTACCAACATTCTGTAAAAGTGTTCAAAAGAAAGAAACTCATACAGGTTTGGAACAACTTGAGGGTGAGCGATGACAAAATCTTTATTTTCACAATGATTTGGTAAATGATCACACACTCACTCTTGTGTGGTCTCAGTTGCTTGCGAATCCTTTAGATACATTGAGAAGTCAATGACGCACACCTGCAGCAAAAAGAACGTAGTGTTTAGTGTCAATGAGCACATCTGGCAGCCTGGTTTTTAGTGGCTATTATGTTTCACCTGAGAATCCAGATCCTCTCCTTTCACACACAAATTTGCATCGATCACATTCAGACCCACCATCATCCCTACGATCACAGTCCCCTCTTCCTCCAATATAAGAGCCCCAGGCTCATAGAATTCCCTGAGAAAGAAACAGAGCAGGAATTCACTGTGGGAAACAGGATTTAATAGACTACAACCTTTTGTATGATATCAAATCAATTCTGTACAAGAGTCTAAATATTGAAGATCATTTCTTTTTTACTTAATTGCTCTTACCCAAGAAGGTCTCTTCTATTAATAAGCACCTTCATGTAGTCTGCAATCTTTTTCTGCATAAGAGCCAGATGCAGCCACGCTCGAGCTCGACCAAGCCCTGTCCTGAAACAACACAAAACCTAATGAATGTAAAGAGCAAATGCATGCTCTCCTATCACACCGATTCAAACATGATATTACATCCAAGACAAGCGCCTGTGAGTGACGGGCACCTACTTGATTCCAGGCATATCACGCACACTGGTGGCAATATCAGCTGACTCAGGGCTCAGCTTCTCGATCAACTCCAGAGGAGCCCAGATTGACTTATTCTGACCAATGAAAGATTTCCTCACTGCACATGAGGAAAGATAGAAACATGCAGGGTTTAGGCCATAAAAACTGGTTAATTTTACAAAACATGCCAACAACAATTTAGGTCTTACACCCTGAAATCAAAGACAATTAAGCACATTTCCATATTATTGAACTCTGAAGCAGGGTTATTGGTAAATACAATTAAAACCAAAAAAACAAACCATTTTGATTACTTGAAATAAAACAAATATTAACTGAAATAAATGTATATATAACATTAATAACATTACACACAACTATTCAAAGGCTGGGGTCAGTAAGGGATCTTTGAGGTCTTTTTTGGGAGAAATTAAATAAATTATAATACATAATTTATATTATATAAAGAAAATTAAATAAATTAATACTTTTATTCAGCAAGGATGCATTAAATTGATGAAAAGTGACAGTAAAGACATTTATAATATTACAAAAGCTTTCTATTACAGATAAATGCAGTTCTTCAAATTAATTAACCAAGCATTAACACCATTGATCAGCCCTACCAAACGTGGATGTTTTTTCCACTAAGAAACAAACATTGTTATGTTATTTGATTGATACGGTGAAGCTGCTTTGATGCAATTTATATTGTGAAAAGCGCTATATAAATACACTCGACTTGACTTCTTTTGAAGTTTCGTTTTTCTTTTTGAAGGGTACACAACTGTTTTCAACATTGATAATTAAAAATAAATGTCTCTTGAGCAGCAAATCAGCCTATTAGAATGTGACTGAAGACTGGGATAATGATGCTGAAAAATCACAATTTACATTTTACTATAGAGTCAAATAGAAAACAGTTACTTTAAATAGTACAAATATTTCACAATATTTTATAATTTATTTTACAATACAATATTTTTTGCTGTACTTTGGATCAAATTAATGCAGCCTTGGTGAGCATAAGAGACCTCTTATAAAAACATTAAACAATATGTATATATATATCATATATGTGTACTTGTGTGTGTGGGGGGGGGGGGGTTGATAGACTCAATCTACGTCAACTATGTTTTGAATGCATAAAAATAGAAAACCTTATATATATATATGTTCAGATATTCATACAACAAAATATTCTGGAGGCCATGAAAGTTTTGTGAAAATTATCAAAAATGCTGGCGCTGCTGGTCGTTTTTTTTTTTTTTTTAAACGCAAGTGGGGAAAGAGTTAAGCTTTATGTCCCATCTCACCTTTTAAACCATGTTTAAGGCAGTGCTCCAGAACCACGAAGAACTGCTGCAGAGGTGGATACTCAGAGTCCAGCGTGCGTCCCAGACTGAGGGAGGACTGGATCAGAACCTTAATGCTGAGCTTCATCATGCTGAGGAGATTTGACCGCTCCACCACCATGGGATCCTTCACAGCTGGACAGATCCGAGACAACACAGATGCATTAACACACGAACACAGCAAACACTTCCTGTGGCATCTGCAAAACTACTCACTCAGCTCACTGCCGGTTAGTTTAACTGGTGAGTCAGTGTAAATAAGTGCAAACGCAAGACAATGACTCAAATATTAAAGTAACTTAGAACAACAAAAAAAGCCTTAAACGGAACTTGAGGGGAAGTGGAAGTTCCTGCTAGAGAAAAAATATCCAGTCAGGAAGCAGGTGCATTATTCAATTCCTGTGCACTGTAATGGTCTAAAAAAACAATTATGTCATTTGTTGCCATTAAATATAAAAGAAGCTACAGATGTAGGGGAACATAAATTGAAGCTAAAACATTTTAATACAGCCAGTGTTTTATAAGTCGCTTGTCATAATCATGCTGAATAATGGCCAGATAAGAGTTGCAAGGATTCAGCTCATGAATAGATTAACCTATTTGATGCAATAACTTGGACCTGGACATTCTTTTTAATGGTTTTGTGGTGTCTAAGTTTCTGTTACAAAACTCTACTGGTGTGTTTATATGCTATCAAATGGTAATATCATGGTTCTTTGTCATATCACAATTTTTTTTTTTTTTTTTTTAATTTTAATATATTTGTATACCTTAGTATTTGGGAGGCTAACATGACATTTCAGCAGTAGACTGGCATGCTATATTTTTTAATTACTTTTACTTTAGTACACTGTATAATTATTATTCATGCCCTTTCATATTTCTCATAAAGCAAACGCATTATTTTCTCATGTCAAGTACGAAAGGGTTTTTTTAACTGGGGTCCAGGGGCCACAGGGGAGAGCAAGAGGGTCTATGGAAAAGTTTAGCAGAGAAAAAGTGAAAAATACAATTCATTAATTACTTAATTAATTAACTCGGGACGGGTCGATGAAAGATCTCGAGCGGCCCCTTTGAATGCACCCAGGCCCGAGCTTCCAGCAACCCCCCTCGTGGAGAAATCGGTCCCATCAGAACAGTGTCCACTTCAGAACCGAGCTGCTCCGGGGCCCCCGCTCAACCTCAAAGTCCCGAGCCTCTGGGACCTCCCTGGACCAAGATATCGGACGTTTCTCTGGAACTCGCGCAAGTATAACCGGACGTTACTCAGGAGGGGAAGTTCCTAAACCCAGGAGTCCAAAGCCCGGGGACCTCCCTAGAACAAGATATGGCCCCTTCCTATACAGCTTTGACTGGGCATAACTCTGGAACCGAGCTGCCCCAGCGCTCCAGACTTTTTAATTTGAAAAAAAAAAAAACTTTATTGAATTGAATAAAATAGATTTAAATAAATAATACATCAACAGCACAGTAATATAGTATAAAAAGTATAGAAGAGTGAAAAAAAACTTAATAATGAAACAAACTAAATGTTTTTTCCACACAATATTTTCCACTTTCATTAAATATAATTATATATATATATATGTGTGTGTGTGTGTGTGTGTGTGTGTGTGTGTGTGTGTGTGTGTGTGTATTTGTGCATGACAGATAACAGATGCAGTAGCTGTCTTTTAAAACTTTAGGATGAGGGTCCCTCCTCGCACAAGGATGATTATATTTCGGAGTCTGTGGCCTGAAAAGACTGAAAACCCCTGGTTTATGACACTTAATGCGACATTAGTTTTAAATACTCGTTTCACACCTCAGAGTTATTTAAATAGGCAGCAAAAAGGTTTAAAACGTCATGGTAATAAAATACACATTTCCTGGCCTTATCCATCCATCCATTCATACGTAGGTACGTGCATGTATTGTTTATATACAATATCATGGGAATACCCTGGGACCATGATAATACTATATATAAATGGTATATGGTAATGGTGTACTTTTATGTTAGTTCTGTTATTGACTAACTTACTTATATTAATTAGTAAGTGCAGTCAGTGAACGTTCTTATCCCTAACAGTTATATTTAAATGTCGAACTAAGGAACAGGTGTCCGTCTTACCTGCTGTCTTTATGGGATCAGAGTTGTCAGAGGTGTGCTGTGATGTGTCAGATCCCTTTAACCCAGCGCTGTAATGATTCACTCCGATGCTCAGCGTCTCCGACGCTTTACGAGCAAACGACAAAATCGGCGCAGACCAAGAGCTGTCTGCCGGTTTGTCCTTCTGGACCTCGTCGGTATCATTGGCGACATCATTTTGCACCAGTTCCGTAGCCTCTGGGTCTTCTTCTTTTGCAGGAACGTCCTCGCATTCAACTTTCGTGCTTAAGTCCTCGTCCGCCATGTTTCCTTGTCAAAACATGTGACTCGAGACCAAAGCAATCGAGTTTGATCGATTAGGGGAGACAAATCCATTAGCGAGCGAGGAGATTTTTCCTTCAAAAAAATTTTTTAGCCATCAATTTAAACAAATTAAAATGATTATTAGATTATTTAAAATCTTACATAAATTAAATAGAAAATATAATAAAAATTTAAAACGCAAAAGTTATTAAAGAAAGATTGAAAAACCGATAGACAGACAGATCGCCAGGTAGATAGATTGTTAACCCTTTTAAGTTAAACCTGCTATACACTTAAAAATAGAAACAGCTAATTTGATCTTTATGCTGGTTTGAATCTCTGTAACAGTTCAAAGTATTCACTAGATGGCAGTAGCGAACCCTGGTTTGCTTATTTGAATGGTGAAACACTGATCATAAATATGAATGATACAGTTTGTTCAATGTGTTGTTGTAGTCCTGCTTTATATTTTAAAACAGGGAAAGATGTCTCTGATGTGAAGTAGTTTTTAGGATTTCAGAACAACCTGACCTAAGTGTTTACACTTTATTTTTTTAAAATTCCTCTTGATTTCCAATAATTGAGATGGATTATCAAAAGTCTCTAGGTGTGACAATGAAAGAATGCAGTTGTGCATGGTTAAGGCCGGGTGTTAAGGATTAAGGAGAATTAAAGATATTTGTCAGATCTTAACATGTAAAGCAATTTAATGTTTGGTCATGAATGTTCTCATTCATTTAATCACACCAGACTGCCGGAAAAGGAAATTAAGTCTGTTATTAGGTCAAATAAACAGCTGAACCTGGTTGCTTCACTATGGGGATTTGTAGGCTATAACCATTAACTTACATTCATATCATCATCAGATCATTAGGCAATTCTTGTTTAAATAGTTATGATAGACGTTCAAAGTAGGCCTGTAGCCTATTGACTGCTCCAGTAGCCTAACATTGGCAATTTATTTGTGAAATATGCATGAACTAAAATGTAGTGGCCTGCCTACCTTTTCTAACACCAGAATAATACATCAGTTGTTTAAAATACTCTATATGAGATATTATGAAGTAAGTTAACCAGGGAAAAAAAGGAAGAGATTGTTAAAAAAAAATCAACATAAATAAATAAATTAAAAACGGCAAGCTTTTTTTCTTGACCCACAATCTGTTTCATTTAGTGGGCGTGGCCACCGTCATAGTCATATTTAAACGGCTGTCAGTGAGACTCGGCTGATTTTTTAACCTTGACGCACGAGAGTCGCTTACAGTAACAAAGTAACACTCGAAGACAAAAAGTAACAATCTCCTGTGACTTCAAAGGAATTAAGAGAGTGGGAAGGATTTTATTTTTAACAACTGATTCTATCGTCGTCATGACCAGAGGGGAAAATATGAAGTTTTTAACGGTTTTGCGTCTTTTTGTCTTTACCATCGGTGAGTAGGCTATATCTATCAGACGGTCACTATGAAGGGTGTCGAATTCCAATCCTGAGCTAGTTATATAAATGTAAAATGTAATGTTTTTAATAAAATGCTTTGTATTTATGTGGAATTGTCATAACATGGCTTGTTTAATACTTAAAACGGACTTTGTTTAACCCTTTAAAACCTAAGATTTGCCCGTGAATCTATTAATGGGTCAACAATGTCATTCTGTTTTAAGATTATTCTGGGATATATTTATTTTTGTCTCATGCGTTCATTCGTTAGCTCAGTGTCTGTGCATGCAAGCTTTTCGTAAATGAAGCCTCTCAGCACCCTCTATGGGTATTAGGTAATTCAAACAAACTATTATTAGTTTGCAAAACATGCTTATTTGTGTGTAAGCCTCGAGACCTTGAAATAAACTGTTAAGTTGTAGTTAAAATGGAAAATATTGGTGTGCTCTTTGCATTAATGAAGAAAAATAAGATTAAAAAATACAATTCTGAGACACCCAGTGAGTATATTATTTACGTTGTGTTCAACAATCCACTGCTTAACCTTAACTATCAATCAGCCTAACTAATCAAGTTTTAATGGCTATTTACTATGTTTTCCCATTCAGTGGCTGTCACGTCGGTGAGCTGTGCGTCTATAGAGCGTTTCGAGAGCGAGAGGCCTGCACAGACAGCTGTGATTGATCTTTTGGAAGCACTGAATGAGAAGAGAACTACTTTGGACGACAAGCAAGTGGAATACGAGGAGGAAACCGAGGAGTATTACTATGACGATGAAGAGGATGAGGAGTTTTCGGGGGATTATGGGCCGTTGGGTAATTCTTGTTTCTTTTTTGCGTGGCCTACTTGGTGTGCCGTAGAATTCGTTTCAATATAAGTTAACTATATTTTCTCCTCTCTCCCACCAAAACAGTTGCGTTTTCAAGGAAACCCAAAGACGCGAGTGCAGCTTTGAAAGCAGAGATAGCTGAAGGTTCAAAGAGGAAGGGGCTCGGAAGGAAGAAAGGAAAGGGAAAGGGAAAAGGCAAGAAAAGGAACCCTTGTGTAATAAAGTACAAGGACTTTTGTATCCACGGAACCTGCCAGTACCTGAGGGACTTGAAGGGGCCCTCATGCATGTAAGCACTTCCCTTAAGCCATATCGCCTGTAATTTCTGTGATGTTTATGTCTAATATTTTGAAATAGTTCTATTTTATAACCGTGAATGAGAATCAATGGCTATTTTTTTCCCCAGATGTGACACTGGCTACTCAGGAGAGCGCTGTCACCTTTTCTACCTGGAAGTAAAGACGAGTGGTGAGGCGTACGACCGCACTACGGCCCTCGCTGTGGTGGCTGTGGTTCTCTCTTCGTTGTGTCTCACCATCATTGGACTTCTCCTGGCACTCAAGTTCGTTTTTAATCCCCCTCTTTAGTTTCTATAAGCAAGTGGATGTGTGCAGTGCAGTTTATCATAATGTCAGTCTTTTTATCATCTAGGTTCCACAAGCAAGGCGCATACAATGTGGAAAATGAGGAGAAGGTTAAACTGGGAGCCGCCCCACACCACTAAACGAGACGGGAGAGAACGGTGAGTGAAGTCATCCATTTGTATACACTGCATAAACTCATCCAGCCTGACTTGACTCAGTCGCTTGACATGTGTGTTCTTGTTTTATTTCAGGGCGACCGTGTGGAAATTCTACCTCAATATGAAGTGGCAAAGTTGAATGTTGTGGAGAGCAGCGGGCACAGCGTGCTGGAGAAGAGGGAAGAGTGACCGCGTTTGTTTGGCAGGACTCGTGGCGCCTCCGTGAACTGCCTGACTCGCAAATGACTCGCTAAAAGGTTCGCAGGAGAGCTCAAATCCTGCCACCAACGGGAACTATGACGGACAGACTCAGTTGGGAAGAACTTGAGCTGTTCGATACAGAATAAGAAGGAACTCTTCGGGGTTGGGAATGTAGTTTGAGTTTTAGAGGCTAGGCTTTTTCCAGTACTGAAGAAGCTTTGCCTGAAATGAGTATTCTTACAAATAAGCATTTTTGTTTGTCTTGTGCACTGTGTATTTAATCGTTGCTGGCTATGCTTTAATTTATTTATTTATGTATATATATCTATTAATATTTATTTGGATGTAGACCAACCTTGTCCAGCCCTTATGCACTGGCAACGTATTTTGAAATTCTTTGTGTTGTATGTCTATGTAAAATTTTATTTATTAAAAAAAGCAATAGTAATCCTTGTCTATTCAGTATGTGATACTGAGCAATGGTAGACTGAATCAAAATAATTATATATATATATATATATATATACTAAAATAAGTATATATAGTCTATGCTATTTTGAGTTTTTTTTTTTGTGCATTTAAAGAATATTTTGGAATTATTATTTTGTATTTTAATGTCCAGGACAGTGTTAGAATGTATTTTACAGCAAACTTTATGAAAAGTCATATTTCAAGCTTACTGTTGTTTTTTTTTGAGGAAAAAAAAAGTTTTTGGCCAGTAAAATGCACTGTTAGTGAACAGTGAGCAAATTATGAAATGTGAATTATTTTGAGCGGTTCATTTTCTGTTTATTAATTTCAACATCCTGATCTATAAGACAAAGAAATTGTTTCCTCATTCTCTCATCGTATGGAGTATTTTCTTAAATGCTTAGACAAGAAATTGAGACAAAAAAAATAAAAACTCTTTATATAAAAGAACAAATGTATTGTATTTTCATGAGAGAGTTGTATGCTCACTATGTTCATAAGGAGGAAGATTCCAGTGTTTTGCAGTGAGTAATTTCCTCATGAGGGCAGTTACAACCGGTTTCCCATTTTGAGGATATTTTTGAAAACTGGAATAGCGACATGAATACTGTAATGTCTACGTTTTGGCTGAAGCATTTGTCTAGTCTGCCTCCTGTTTCAATTCCAAAGATTTCTTTCATGTGACATGCACCTGTATCCTGAACATGTGAACTGCATTGTGACCCTTTTATATCGACAATAAACACACTTTCACAAACACACCCATCACATGCAACTTCTCACCTTGCATTACCCGCATAACTCGCTTGCATCATCATGAAATAGTACTTCCTCTATAGAAAGTTGCGATGCTTGTGTGCTGGCCACACCTTCAGCAACAAGACTTCCATTTTATACTCCAAAATCTCTCTCCCTGATCTATAAAAACTGATCTGTGACAGACTTAAAAGACTCCATAGGAAGCCACACCACAGAGATCATTTCCTTTTGAATGTTTAAAGTTGGTCTCAGATCTTTTGTTGGTTTTTTTAACCTTTGACCCTCACTGTGTTAAACGTCCGTGAAACCACCTCCGCAAAATGCATTAACAAGCCCACTAAGCCTAGCTTGTTTCACACAGTGGAGGTCTGCTTTAACGCATGACTCATGCTGTTTGTTTGTAAAGCTTCTATGAGTGACATCATTCATACAGGGGCATCAGAAGACGTGTTTACTGAGTCCAAACTTTATCACTGTTTGTTACTGATACTAAAGGATAACATGAGCGTTTATTGTTTTATACTTGTATAAGTTCACTCCGCTTTTGGTAACTGGATATGGTGTGGTCAGCTGACTGACCTGGCAGGGGATACGGGTAGCTCATCACACGCTGGGTGGCCGACGGCCCTCTTTTAGGGATGACATCATTCTCATGCTTTATGAGCTATCCAATCTAACTCAGCCACATCTGGTCGGAATACTGTACATATGGGTTTGGGTCACACCCTGGCAGTACGTCGGGCTTACAGTTCATAATTCAGGAAGGTTATGATGACATGCACTCAGACATTGCTTATAGTGGCTCTGCCTTAAGACATCTCCATTGCTTGCGTAAGATGACTCAGTTGAGTAACATTTATTGTTTGCTGGTAAAAACTTGCCTTTTCTCAAAACCTATTTGTTGAGCAAGGTGTTTCCTGCTGTAACAATGGCTCATTTCCATCGTACAATGGAAGTGCGCACACTGACAGTTGGGAAACTCATTAGGCCACCAGAATGTGTTGGGCTAAAGGCTTTTTTGCTCACCTTTAAATGTGAAACTACACACTACATTCACGCCACACTTTTCATACCATTGACTTCTATTCACATGCATGCCAATTGCGGGAGATTCATGCAAAGAAGTTTCGTATTTCGCTGTGTTTCAAAGTTCATGTTTGGTGAACCCTGACCTGAAAATTTGTATTAAGTGAAATCATGTAACCGAGAGTGTTGCAGGTATGACATCAGAACCCGGAAGTCGAATTCGCCGCTTTTTCCTTTGAGATTTTTTTTTAATGTTTTTTTTTTTTCAGTTTATGAGTAAAATGAAGCCTGTGGTAAACATCACTTGATGATACTTTGACGTTTTGTTCTACAACGTACACTGCACACACTCGCACCCCAAACTTTCTTATGTAGTTTATTATTTAAAAAACTATACCCTAGTGTTGATTTAGTCAACGTCAACCTGATTTTCATTTTTAACATTGGGTTTGGTCTTCTAAATGTGAATTTTGTCATTGTTTTGGAGCACACTAGCTTATAGATAACAGTAAGGCTAACATATTCATTCTCAAAGCCAAAAAACGTTAAAAAGGGCACTATTTGAGGGAACAGCCCTTTGGGTGTCCGAAACCATTGTGGACGTTATTGAGTGCACTTATTCAATCTCACACTCCCACTACTGGAACTGTGTTCTAGAAATAGACTTGATATTGACATGAGGGTAGGCATAGATTCAGAGGCATAAGGTATTACAGACAACAGTGCAACAATAATAAAACAATGCATTGACATTTACATTTATATACTTTTGATACTTAAGTACTTTTAAAACCAAGTACTTCTGCACTTTTACTTAAGTAAAAATCGGTCTTTACAACTTTTACTTGTAACGGAGTAATATTTGACCAGTAGTACTTTCACTCAAGTAAGGAAGTTGTGTCCTTTGTCCACCTCTGATTGTAACAGGATTGCAGTATAGAGTAGATTGCATATTTTTACACTTTGGATGTATTATATGTTAAAAGGTGTGACGTCAAATTACGACCATTGCAGTGTCCGTTGAAAAGTCTAGTGCGACCGCAGCTTTAGATGTGTGTTTTCGCTCACTCACCTGACACCTGTTAAGCAGGGTGTGCGTGCAGCATATTAATGACTCTCTGGCACCGCAGAAGAGCAGCTGTCATGGACTCAGACACACTGTCACTCCACCGGTGAAATACGAGCTGTGATGGATGAGGTGTCGACAGAGCCATTGTGATTCAACACTGAAAGTGTTGAGCACAATAACATACTCGATTTCAGCAGGTTCCTATGTGGTTGTTGGTGGCCACAATTAGGAATCATTCGTGTCCATAGCACGTGTAGGAGGAGCTTTGTGCTAAAATGTAACCTTTTTTTAACCAGTTGTCCACTTAAAAGGGTCATCGGATGCCATTTTCCACAAGTTCGTATGATTCTTTAGGGGCTTCATGTAAAGTTTGTCACATACCTCAATGGTTGTTTAAAACAACACCCTTTTTACATCCTCAAAACAGTGAATGGATTTTCATCATTGTATGGTGGTTGTGTCCACAGACTTCAAAGACATATTTATATGCAAAAAACATATAAAAGTGAATTTTGCGGTTCAATTCATGCATCAAGGGTTAATATTTAGGTTATTAGTTTTTTGAAAAGCACATGACCATTAAATAAGTGAAGCTTAGAAAACACCACTTATAATAAGTAGTGAACATTATTCATATGAATACACAACATGAATATTATTCATGTTAATTGTTATTATTATATAAATATTACATTATAGATTATATTTTTAATACAATTATAATGGTTACTTCATTTATATTATAATTATTATATTCATTTGTCATTTTTAACGTTGAATTATCCATAGCACATGACAGACAGAAGAGTGGGATGCATGACTAGGGATTATGGGTAGTAATTTGAATGTTTACAGTGGTCCCACTTCTACTGTGTCAGGGTATAATAAACATAAACTCTCTCATGCGCCATCTGTCTATCTCCTGGAGAGCCAGTAGTCCACTTCATCTTCTCTCCTGATGGCCCATTGGAGCTGCCATCAGATTCTTTCACCGTGACCTCATGGTGCTGGACAGACACTTGTGTATCTTTATCACGTTATTAAATTCTCACCCGTCTATTTAGATCCCCTGGAGAGTCCGAGTAGGATTGTATGACAAATGTGAGGAGAGGATATGATAGCGCCGTGGAGCAGTGAGGGGACAAAATGACCATGGAGCCATCCATTTTTTGCTGTAGCTCCTGCACAAACAAATTCAGTTGCTTTTTCAGTGAATGCTATCAATAAACGTTGGGAATCTGATGGGTGGCTTGTGTTGAGCATTTGCTTTTTTTTTTTTTTTTACCATAATGCAGAATTCAGTCAGAAGGGATGGATGTCTTGCCCTTGACTCACATATTTAAACAAGAGCCTCCACCCCCTTCACAGACTCCCCTTTCCGGCAAACGCGTTGGGCAGGATTAGGCCAAAGCCTGCATGCCTTTCTGCCAGAATGACTCTTCCATGAGCCACTGTTCTGCAGATCATGCTGATGATTTTAAATAGTTAACCAGCTTTCGTATTTCTGAAAATGTCACATCAAGTGTCAGTTGTGGCTGAAGGACAGAAAGTACTTGCAACTCTGTACATACCTACGTTTGTTTAAATAAAAAAAATAATAAAAAAACATATGCTACATGAATGCACTTCTGTCATGACAACTCTCTGACTGTTTGGCATGGTAATGGATATGACATATGATAGGTGGAGCTGGGGAAGGTGGAGGGTTTCTGAAAAGCACACTGCAACTACAGAAAATGCTGACCGAGTATCTGAAGGTTGAGCACGCAAGCTCATTGGCTACTGACACAGCAGGAACCAATCAGCTGTGTCCTGTAGAGTAATGCAGAAGGCTACATTTATATGATAAAAAATACAATGAAAATAGTAATATGGTGAAACATTAGTACATTTTAATATATTTTAAAACGTAATTTATTCCTTTCATGGCAAATCTGAATTTTCAGCATCTTTACTTCAATCTTCAGTGTCACATGATCCTTCAGAAAACATTTTAATATGCTGATTTGCAGCTCAAGAAACATTTATTATTATGATCAGTGTTTAAAACTGTTGTGCTGCTTATATATTTTCAGGATTCTTTGATGAATAGAAACTTCAAAAGAACAGCATTAATTTAAAAAAGAAAAATGCAACAAAGAATTAATTTCTTCTTTTTTTAAACCTGATTGACTCCAAACTTTTGAACAGTAAAATAAATAAATCAAAGAAAAACGGTCTGTGCCTGTTTTCTGTGATAAACTGCTATATAATAAATATTGCTGATGGAGCCTAACTTGTGTTTAACCCATGATATACTTTAAGTATCCTGAATCAGGTGCTGCAACGAGCAAGTGTCAGTGTTTGGCTCTAGTGTGGTTTCTGAACAGCGAGCCACAGAGAGGAGGGAGCTGTAGTCAGGGCCTAAGGAATGTTAGGAGGGGATTTTTCATATGGTGAGCTCACTGCTCTTCTCAAAAGCTCAGCTTTACAACAAAGACAGACGATGGCAAGAATCATCCACATCCTTTTCAAGAAGTTTTCAGTGATCCATTCTTCTAGAATTACAATAATACACAGCTTTTTTTATCTGCACCAAGCCCTGTTGAAAAGTCCACCACAGACACGTGTTTTTGTTTTTGTGCATCTTTTTTTTTGCGATAAGATAAACCCTAAGACAATTTATAACATTAGATTTCTACATTAAGCATTACACCTCCTCTAGTCCCAGAACCCTCAACTTCCGATCTTTGCAATAGGCGGAAGCAGTAATTAGACCACAAACCCAGATCCCGGAGTCATCGACTCTAATGTCACAGCGCATGGTTTTGGCGTCTCTTGCAGACATCAACAAAGGCTGGCTCAGAGCACTTAAAAAGTCAAGAAAAAAAGTTTTTCAGTGTGCTCTGCACATCTTAAACTGTTTCAAAAGCTGACTGGATAGAAATATGAAAAACTGTTTCTTCCGAACAGTCACTTAGACCTGTTAGATCATTAAAAAATATATGCGTGAGGTCTGATTACTCAGCCTTTTCCCCCGGTGAATGTGTAAGCGTGAGTCAGAGCTCTCAGTCTTTGTGTCTCCATGTGAAACCTTCCCTCTCTGTGACCCCCCCGTCGTGTTTTCTGTGGCTGATGAGCAGATGAATGGGCCCCGGGGACAATGAGATGATGTATGCTTATACAGTTCTGGCCCATCATCAATGAACTCGGATCAAACACCCACCACAATGTGTGCGATCTGTGAGTCAACGGACAATATCGCTCAGTGAATTTGAAAAGACAACAACTAAATCACAGCTACGAACAATTCAGCTGCAGTTGACTGTGCAAATACTAAATAAACATGGTTAGAGCTTTAATATTGACACTGACTCCATTACTAGATAAATGTTGAGGCCCTGTCGTTTCTAAATCTGGATCCGCAGTTATGATCTGCACATCATAAAAGCTCTAAACATAGACCTGTGAATGTGCCATGGTTTATATACAGATATTGGACCCGACTGTGTTATCTGACAGCTTGACATTCAGTTCTGTCCCTCCATTGCTACGCAACTACTACTCTGACGCTTCAAAAAGTTCATAAAGAGTAAAACTAATCCATATGAATTAAGCGGTTTAGTCCACATTTTCTGAAGAGAATCGATTGCTTTATATAATGATCAGATTTAGGCTTTTATTCACCAATTGATCAGGGACAGAACAGAAGCTCAAGTGAACCTGCTTGATGTGCAAGAACAAACCTCTTGCAGAAGCTCATTGGTTCTCGCACATCAAGCAAACATGTATAAGCTTCCGTTTACCACAACTGATGTGCGAGTTAATCGATGTTTATGTGAATAAAATCCTAAATTCAATCTGTTCAGCATATAAAGCGATCGAGTCTCTTTAGAAAATTTGGACTACTGTAAACCGCTCAATTCATATTGATTAGTTTTACGATCTCTTTATGAACTCTTTGAAGCGTCACAGTGGTAGTTGCGTTGCTGTCAATGGAGGGACAGAAAACTCTCAGATTTCATCAAAAAGATCGTCATTTTTGTTCCTAAGATGAACGGAAGTCTTACAGGAATGGAACGACACGATTGAGTGAGAAAGAATTTTCTGTGAACTATCCCTTTAAAGATCCATTATTTTCTTTGTCTAAGGAAAATTTTAATAATGTAAATAACTCTTTTACACTATAAAGAACCCTTTGAACAATGGAAAAGTTCCATGGATGTTAAAGATTCTTCATGGAACTATTGCCGCCAAAGAACCTTTATTTTGGGTCAAATTGTTTTTACATTGATTTTTGATTACGTATGAACAAAAACTACTGAAACATTAAAGGGTTAGTTCACCCAAAAATGAAAATTCTGTCAGTAATTACTCACCCTCATGTTGTTCCAACCCTGTAAGACTTTCGTTTATCTTCGGAACACAAATTAAGATATTTTTGATTAAATCTGAGAGCTGGATCACTCCTCCATAGGCTTCTTAAAGGATCGAAACTGGCCGGCCCAAAAGTTATGAAAGACATCGTTAAAATAGTCGGAGTGACTACAGTGGCTCAATCTTAAGTTTATCAAGCGACGAGAATACTTTTTGTGCGCAAAAATCAAGTGGGCCTTGAGATTTCACGTAGTGGAACTGCGCAAAGCTTCTGTGTTGTACGTCACACGCATCTCACACACATGACCAGCGTTGGCCAATAGTGAGCCTACGTGTGACGTACAACACAGAAGCTTTGCGCAGTTCCACTAAGTGAAATCTCAAGGCCCACTTGATTTTTGCGCACAAAAAGTATTCTCGTCGCTTGATAAACTTAAGATTGAGCCACTGTAGTCACTCCGACTATTTTAAGAATGTCTTTCATAACTTTTGGGCCGGCCAGTTTCGATCCCTTAAGAAGCCTATGGAGGAGTGATCCAGCTCTCAGATTTAATCAGAAATATCTTAATTTGTCTTCCGAAGATGAACGAAAGTCTTACGGGGTTGGAACAACATGAGGGTGAGTAAATACTGACAGAATTTTCATTTTTGGGTGAACTATCCCTTTAAGGACAGTTTCCAGACCACCTGCAAAAGGGGTGGCTTACTGTGAAACTACTTTTCTCCCACTAATAAAGCTGTACTGAAAGCAGGAACGAGAACACGGAACAGAAAACAAAGACAGACTTTTATAGCCAGTCATTATCTGGTGATTAAACTCTGTGCAGGTGGATCTGTGGGAATAAATCACACATCTGCTGAGGTTAATGTTGAGTCTCCCTCGTTCTCTGGCTCATAAAGAAACCCAATGGAGATTAAAGGAATGAACGTTCCCTGGTTACATTACGGGTCATTCCCCAGCATTCCTTGTGTAGGCTGGACTGATATAATGGGATGGTGACAGAAACTAAGAAGAGGCTTTTGTTTTATTCTGCTTCTCATGCCAACTGGCCTGTTACAAGAATACACGGTGAATCCTGTGCATTTGCCCTTCCTTAATATTGTAATATGAAATGTTCTTCTTGAATATTTGATTCTAATTGATTAAAGAAATTAATAATTTTATTCACCAGGGATACATGTCACATGTCGTGGCTGTATAGAATCTCATGACAATGGAGAATACAAAAGAAACACTTTATTATACAAAAAACAAAAACAAAAAACACGTAGGAGTTCACAGGAGAAATCATGGAAAAACACAACCACTCTAACAAACGATACAGAATAAAGAACTAAGGAGAACACTTCTAAGTGACACACATTCTGTTCTTTTTACCTTTATCAAAGAATCCTGAAAAAAATGATCATGATTTATAAAAACATATTAAGCAGAACAACCGTTTTCAACATTGATAATAATAAGAAATGTTTCTTGAGCAGTAAATCATCATATTAGAATGATTTCTGAAGGATCATGTGACACTGAAGACTGCAGTAATGATGCTGAAAATACAGCTTTGATCACAGGAAAAAATTTACAATTTAAAATATATTAAAATTTATCAAAAAATTAATAGTAATATCTCACCATATTACATTTTTTATTGTCTTTTTAATCAAATACATGTAGCCTTGGTGAGCCATAAGAGACTTCTTTCAAAATCATCTTTCCAACCCCATATTTGTCAACGGTAAAAACATGCTGTAACTTTTAAAACTCAAATGTTTCTTCCCAGTCTAAAAACCTATTGGAACTAAGCTACAAAAATGTCTCACACTGAAATCATTGGATTACAGATGTCAGATACATGAAAAATGAACACACACCAACAACGCCTATTCAGTATGCAGAAACTTGGTCTGCCTAGTCACATTGAGGAAACAGCAAAAAAAAGCTGTATAGATACTATTAGCCTTAAAACCCACATGGGAAATTCCCAGCATTTTAGAAACAAGCATTATTTTTAACAGGATTCCAGATCATTTCAGTATGATTTTAATAGTTTTTGTAGAACATTTCAGTACAGATTGTTGTTGTTTTTCTAACATGGAATGCAGAATTAAAAAAAAAGGTTAAAGTACTGGATATCACAACAAACCTGCAGTGTTGCTGCTCACTACACGTGTGATGAGGCAGTTTATGCAGAAGTCTTAAAGGGTCAGGAAAGAGGGTCAAAAATGGTAATTAAAAAACTAAATCATGACTTTTTTGGGCACAAAAAAAAAGATTAACATTACAAGTGCAACTCAGGAAGAAAAATACATAAAGCTGTGCTACACTGACAACTCCTTTCACCATTCAACAAACACTGTCAACAAGAAGCACTGACGAAGTGCAGCCTTAATATAAAATCTGCTTTTTTAAGGAACGAGAGCAATTGTTTCCCATTTCCATTCACCAGCAGCTTGTGCTATCTTTCTTCTCCTTGTGAGAGCTATTCTTGGGTGTTTTCTTTTGACGTGGGGTTCTTCAACTTTGTCTAAAAATAACTTTAGAAAACATGCAAGGCCAGACTCAGATGAGATGTACTTTTCCTGGCATCCACTAGTTTAACCCTTAATGGATCCGAATATTGAATTAAATCATACAGTAAATGCATAAGATAGAGAATTTTAAATGTTAGTTTGAGCTTTATATACTGTCACAGTCTTTTTTTGTATACAATTCAAAGGGAAGGAAAGGAAGAACAAGAGAACAAAAATTACCTTGCTGAGTTACAGATTCATTTTATACTTCTTTATCGGTTACTATAAAAAGGGAAAAGGTCAACAAGTAAGCGAACAGCAAATTTTGTTTTCTTAAAGAAAAGATGTGATGTTCCCCTCATTTATACTAATTTGCGGTTTATAATTTCTATCAATTTCAGATGTTTCTACTTGTATTATTGTATTTTATACCACAGTTTATTGAGTAAGACACTGACTTTCAGGAATTCTTTCAGGAATGACAAGTGACTGTGGTTACGAACGAGGCATTGGGTGCTTCTCATTTCTTGTATATCCTCGTTTCCTTTCCTTGCGTCTCAGCTCCATCATTCATTCAACTGATTTATTCATACGCAGTTGCATAAACATAGCTATTAAGTTAAGACTGTGTCTTAAGAACTAGTCTGACCAACTAGCAGAACTTTGGTTAGGGCTAATCACTCTTACTCTTCGGATTCAAATTAGTCCATTCTACCAATGTTCACGTAACTGACTAAAAGTTATGAAAAACTTTTCATTCTAGAAAAAAAAAAATAGATGACTAACTTGCAATCGGCCCAAGAACGAAACAAGTGATTGTCTTATTTCGAAAGCGTTGAATGATTCAGGAATGAAACAAGTGACTTCTCTTACCAGCAAAGTAATTGAACCATTCATTCAACCAATTTGCTCAAACATAGAGTTTGATTCAGTAATGAAAGTGACTGTCATTATATGAGAGTCATTGAATCATTAACTGAATCACTCAAACCGCTGATTCTCTTGTGAATGAAACAAGTGAGAATTCGGAACCACATTCTACTCTTACTATTTTCACTATATTATTCTATGGCAGGAATAATAATAGTATGCTAGTATGCAGTTCAGAATTCAGCAACTATCACATTCATCCATTTGTTCGAAAACTCTGAATCATGACATTCACTCATGAAATGTTCCTGAACGGCCACATTAACACAGCAGCAGATTCGGGTTGTCAATCCTGTAGGTCCTGTTTGAATCTTTAATACAGTTATGTTCACATGGAGTTTGATTATTTATGGGAGTGACAAGTGCATTCCATAAACCTGCAAAGTTCAGCTGGCCATCGGTGAGAGAGAGAACTCTGATTGGCTCTTCAGCTTTGCTAACGAGTCAGTGCACGAGAATAAAAGCGAAAGTGATGTAAGCGGGCAAAGACATGCACTCTTAAAAATAAAGGTTCCAAAATAGGGGTCATAGAAGAACCATTTTGGTTCCCAAAAAACCTTTTAGTGAATCGTTCTAAAAAGAACCATTTTTTGAACATATTAATAAACTAAAGAACCTTTTTCCACTAAAAATAAACCTTTGTGGAACAAAATGATTCTTTATGGAGTCAATGATGCAAATAAAGAACCATTACATTTAACAGAATGATTATTTATCTTACACAAACCTTTCTCAAAGTTAATTACTTTTGGATCTTTGAACTGACACTAGGTGGAATGAGCGGCCAAATCATCTAAAAAAAAAAAAGGTTATTTTTAGAATGATTCACTAAAAGGTTTTTTGGGAACCAAAATGGTTCTTCTATGACCCCTATTTTGGAACCTTTATTTTTAAGAGTGGTACAGACAGAAGGCAGTACAGACAAAGCGCTGCTTTGTTTACGGTTTGTATATCTGAGGTCCAAGTTTCAGTTTCCCTCTTTGAATGATGAAAATAGACTATTGATACCTGCAGAAATAGAGAGGTGACAGTCGCCTTTAGTCCTTTTGGTGTGTTCAAGTGCAGTTGTTTAGCTGAGGCGCATCCGACGAGAGGCAACAACACAGTTAGCTTTTGTCGCCGCTAGTTCTTTGAGGGTGGCATGGTGTGTCCAGGGCTTAAGATCCTAAGGAACACTTGATAATTACAGACAGGTGTGTTTGATCTCTACTGTGACCTGAACTCTACAGGTGGATAGATCTCCAGGAACAGGATTGGGCTCCCTTGCTATCACCAAACTCACACTTGTACATTCTCAGGTTTCTGCGTCAAAGGAGCCGGACGACTAGTTGTCTATCACGTCATACAGTGAGAGTGCCACTCAACACCAAACGCTCGTGTCTAATGAGTGTTGCGGGTTTTCATGCGTGGTTACTTATAGAGCCGCAGATATGAGCTGTGTCATCTTTAGCACTGTCTTCCCCCGGAGCAGCTCAGTCAGTTTTGATGTCTGCCGGCGACTCAAATGCTCTGCTCTCACACACTGATGCTGTTGTCAGTTAATTTAGATCTGAAGAATAAACTCCAGCTCCACTGGACTTTTGTTGTTTCAAAAGTGCTAAGACTTTCCAGTTTTATGGATGTCCTTTATGACTTTAGTCACTGATGCTATGGTTACAGACACAGGTGAACGGAACAGAATATGGGATTTACTTCCGTTGCACACTGACTGCATTGCATTTGTTTTGGAATCAAAAGGGTTGAGTGAGTTAAATAGTTATTTGGTTGAAAAATAAAAACAGAAACCAAAGCAATTGTTTTTGGTCTAGAGGTATTGCTCTTCCGAATGGAAAACTGTGTTTATGACGCATTCCCTGCAGGCCATACCTGAAGAACGCTCAGGAATGCCACCTACAATCACACCAGTGTGTAATCTGTTGCCACAGGCTACATTCTGTATCAGATCTTTATCACATACGAAAACGTCCGGTGAGAGCTATTGTTACAAAGCTGAGCTCTGACTAATGCTGTGACTTTCAAGGTAAAAGCGTCAAATGGAGGCCTTTTTCATCAGCGGTGTTCCAGCTAAAGAAGACCAGGAACTCCCTTAACACCCACGACACACTTATCAGGTTTCCTTTCTTGACTGAGCCTGTGAACTGTGTTCCTTCTCCTGTTGTCAAATATTTACAACATTTAAAGAATGAAGGTCATACTCGAGGTTAATGGCCAAGAAAATCAGTGTACAAAGGTGAACTTGAGATTCAGGAGCTTTCTTGTGGGAAGTTAGGACGTCTAGGAGTGTTTGTATGTCCATCTATGGGGTGAATCTCACAAAACCTGTCAAGAAAATATTAGATTTCACTCCCAAAATTAAAAGAAAAAGTTCATTTTTAGAACTATTAATCCTTTTTTCCACTTGACATTTTCTTAAAATTACATCTTCCTCCAAATTCTCAGCATAATGCAAAAATATTGGTCTCAATAATGCAATGCAAATAATAATTATTCTTACTAACAAAATTATGTAATTATTTATTACAGCTATAATTTTCATCAAACAATACAAATTTGAATTAAAAATGTTCTTAATTTACATGAAAATAATGTCACAATGCAAAAAAAATTGTAATACGTTTACACGACAACGATGCACTACAAACTGAAAAGGTTTTTCTTTGTACAGACGACAACGTTGTCAAAATGATCCCCATTCACACGGATCCGAGAAAATGACGAAAAACGTTGTATTCAGCCCCTTAAAATAGGCTTAATTTTCTTCATACACCCTTTTTATTTTGGTTTTGGAATGAAATGTGACTTGGACGTTACTTTGCAAGACCCTCCCACATCGCTCAACTACCGTAACATCTGTCTGGTTAACTTGTCATCATCAGGTTCCTGTCATCAAAGAAGTTTTTTTCTGGTTTATCACGATGACACCTAATGACTGATACCGAAAAAGACAGTTTTGTTTTAACATGTTGTGTCTGTTGCTCTTAGTTTCCTAGAAAAACTGAACTTTGGCCTCTCGCTCCAGACTTTCTGTTTGCTGACAGTAAATTACAATCCTGAATTTATTATAACATACTGTATAAGCTTACAGAGCATGTGTATTGCATAAATCAAAAAAGAGGCCACGACCCAAACTAAAGACCTCAGTGTGGCTTACCCTACCATCTTGTCATCAAGAGCAGCTGTCTATACTAAGGAAAGCCAGAACAGTGTACTGTATCAATGCTTCACAGAGTTTCCTGACCTTCACACAATACTGCCTGTGAAATTCCACAACGCCATGGCAGGACTTACAGTGAGATCCCACTAGCAAATGCTGCATTTTATAAACTTTCTTAAAATGGTTAGTGAGAGCCAAAATACACAATACAACATGTCCCTTGACAGTCTATTTTTTACATTGCTGACAGCTTAGATTCAACCACAGACAAGAACACGAAATGTGCGCTAATGTCAAATGCAGATCTGAGGTTACATCACATATGAAATGACATTATTATTCTTTATTTAACAGACATTTATTTTTATCCAAAGTGACAAGCACACTCTTAAAGAGACAGTTCACCCAAAATGAAACTACTGTCATCATTTACGCACCCCCATGTTGTTCCAAACTTTTATGCTGTTAGTTTCTGTGGAACACAAAAAGAGAACTTCAGAAGGACAGCTATTATATGACTTCAAGGGATAGTTTACCCAAAAATGAAAATTCTGTCATTAATTACTCAACCTCATGTCGTTCCAAACCCGTAAGACTTTCGATCATCTTCGGAACACAAATGACGATATTTTTTCTGAAATCTGAGAGCTTTCTGTCCCTTCATAGACAGCTACACTTTGATGCTTCAAAAAGATCATAAAGAGATTGTAAAACTAATCCATATGAATCGATTGGTTTAGTCCAAATTTTTTGAAGAGACATAATCGCTTTATATGATGAACAGATTTAATTTAGGCTTTTATTCACATAAACATTCATCAACTCACACATCAGTTGTGCTAAATGGAAGTGCAAGCATGTTCGCATGACGTGTGAGAACCAATGAGGTTCATTCTCGTGTTACACATCACGTTTGAGCTTCCGCAAGAACCAATGAGGTTAATTCTTGTGTTACGCATCACGTTTGAGCTTCCGCAAGAACCAATGAGGTTATTTCTTGTGTTACGCATCACGTTTGAGCTTCCGCAAGAACTAATGAGGTTCATTCTCGTGTTACGCATCACGTTTGAGCTTCCGCAAGAACCAATGAGGTTGATTCTTGTGTTACTCAGCACGTTTGAGCTTCCGCAAGAACCAATGAGGTTCATTCTCGTGTTACGCAGCACGTTTGAGCTTCCGCAAGAACCAATGAGGTTCATTCTTGTGTTACGCATCACGTTTGAGCTTCCGCAAGAACCAATGAGGTTCATTCTTGTGTTACGCATCACGTTTGAGCTTCCGCAAGAACCAATGAGGTTCATTCTCGTGTTACGCAGCACGTTTGAGCTTCCGCAAGAACCAATGAGGTTCATTCTTGTGTTACGCATCACGTTTGAGCTTCCGCAAGAACCAATGAGGTTCATTCTCGTGTTACGCATCACGTTTGAGCTTCCGCAAGAACCAATGAGGTTGATTCTTGTGTTACGCAATGACGTTTATTCTCGGGCCTACATTTAAGATATTTTTTTATGTTTTTTTTTTTTTTGGTCCTTGACTGTATTTTCATTGTTGGAGAACCTGTCCCTTTAAGTGCCTTACATAGGAACACAATGATGGTAGCTCATGAACTGTGGGTTATAGGCTCAGACATTAACCCCTAAGATGACCAACCAATTTTATGCTAATTTAAATTTAAAAGAACTTATTTTTGTTTTCTCAATTCCTCCTGTTAACTTCAGTTGTAAAGGGAACAGGTATAAAGGAGCTGCTCCTCATGATGTGGTGGGTGGAGGTAAGGATCTGCCTAGGCATGCTGGGTGCTCCCTGAGCTTTGCAACGCTCTCACAACTCTGGAATGCTTTTCAAAAATTCCACAAAGCTTAAAATGAGGCTGGTTTCTTATAAAGCTTCTTAATTATTTTCAGGATGCTTGTTTTTCTCAATAAAAAGTTCCTGGAATGATTAAGGCACTGCAATGCTTTTATATACGACACCTTGGACGTGACTCCACCAAGTTTTAGATAAGTGCTCTGTGATTATATTGTGATTTGACAGTTGCTGTTTATCTAGAAACAAATGGAAGTACTAACCACTGGAAACATTGTCCCAAACATAATTGATTTAATGGAAACCTACTGTACATCAAGTAAACATTTTTATATTTTGATTGGGTAGATTGTGGCTTGTCAGCGTTAACTTGAATCCTACATTTTTCTAGAGGGAGGTTTTGACATGCAGGTTTTACCGTGATAACATATTTCACTTTGTGTAGTGCAATGGGGAACATTCTTTTGCTGTTCTCGACCAGCACTGTTATTTTAATTTATTTGTGATGTTTGCCGTGGTTATGGATTTGGATAACCAATAGCAATAATAAAAGTGACGCTCGCCTGTATTACAGTCTGTAACTCAGCAGAACGAAAGAGTCTGTTCCTTCCAAAACTGAATTTAGCAGCAACTGGCTGGCGGAGTGACAGAGGGTTTCATACTCTCATCATTGTAATGACTCCCAAGAGTTTACTTTGGCCTGAGGAAAGAGATTCATGTATGACTTACGCCATCAATCCCGTCCCATAATATCATTCCAGATCTGAAAACCACGCAAACATTCCGTCATGCCACCACCTAAAGCGTGATGTGATATAAATACAGTTATACTTTTTGTAGACATGTTATTACCGAAATGCACGGGACAGAATGTTTCTTCTTGGTATTTTATAATAAAACACGAGAATGAACCTCATTGGTTCTTGCGGAAGTTTAAACGTGCTGCGTAACACGGGAATTAGCCTCATTGGTTCTTGCTGAAGCTCAAATTTGCTGCTGAACGAACACAAAAAAGAACGTCATTGGTTCTCGCACGTCAAGCGAACATGCTTATACTTTGTGTCTCTTCAGAAATTTCGATCAGATTGAAAGAGGTGGTGTAGACCTGAAATAATACTATCGACAGATAAATTAGGAATGTAAATGCTTGAATCCATCTATTTTCTCAAATGGATTAAAAAATACCTTGCACACATGCGCAGTGCTGTGATGGCTATGCTTACTGGTTAACTGATCAGTGGATATAGAAGTTTATGAAACGTTAGTTAAAAGAGCTCTTCTTTCTCCGGTTCTGAATGCTTATGAACATATGAATCGAACTGCAACAATCATTAAACAGCTTTCAGAGCCTGAAATCAGATTGGATTCCTTCTGATGACGAAAATGAGTGCATGTTAACATACCTATTTTAAATGCAATTAGAATAAAACTGTGGGTACAATTTTGTCAAGATACATTTATTACAGTAGCTCAGTACAAAAAAATTGTTCCTGCTAAATATAGCATATATTTATATATGTGTGTGTGTGTGTGTGTGTGTGTGTGTGTGTGTGTGAGTGTGTGTGTGTGTGTGTGTGTGTGTGTGTGTGTGTGTGTGTGTGTGTGTGTGTGTGTGTGTGTGTGTGTTCAGACGGTTTTGGACAGATGTTGCGCTTTGCAATAAGTCTCAAAGGTAAATTTGGTTGCTCTGTCTGCTGAGATGCCACTATGACCTGATTGTGCTGGCAGTCAGGGTGTCTATGGGCTGTGACGGTGATGACATCTAATTTCAACACCTGTCAAATGGATGCAAGCCCCCCCCCCCCCTTTCTCAGTGTTTGTAAAGGCGGAGGTATTTGTGGTCACTGCTTGTGAGCTCGTGGTTATAGAAGGAGTGACATTTGTATTATTAATGGGAAGCCTGATGAGGTAGAGAGAGGGATTTATTGAGCATTCAAAAACTCCTTAAGTTCAAAGGCTTTCTCTTTGAGAATTTCAAGAATCTTTTATTGTTTTACACAATGACTGATATTCTATTTTATATCTCAAATTTCTTGAGTGATATGCACAAAAAGTGCTGTGTCCTTAAAGGTAAAGTATGTCATATTTTTCAATGAAATGCTTCCAGAGTCATAGAGAAAATTATAAGCAAGGTCAGATAAATGTTTGGATAAAAAAAAAAACGGAGGAAAGAACCAGAGACAAACCAGTATATCATAAAGTCATGAAATTCTTTTGAGCCAGTAAGAAACCAGAACTGCATAGCAACATGCAAAACAACAGTCAGAATAAACCACAAAGCAGCATCCTTGTAGCAGTTTCTGTGGGAAACTTACAAACATACATTTTCTATTTTTTTGCAAATGCAGATTTTACTGTCTCACTGCAGATTGATAATATAATTTAGTTTTAAAATAATTTGGTAGATAGTGTGAAAAGCCAATTTTGTTATTTTCAAAATCCCACCAGCCAATTAGCACAGTACAGGCCTAAATAACACACACATCCTGCCAAGCATAAATCTGCAACCACTCATTAGCATACAAACACACATATCTAACCCACACAAACACATGACAATTTAATGTAAACATTCCTCCTAACACCCACTAACAACCAAAGACTTAAAATAATCAGACTTGTAAACCTCAGACTCTAATTACTAGAATAATGTCTGGTGGGAAAAACACAAACGCTAAGACTTGCAATGAGACCCGTGTTGGTACACACCCCTCTGTGGTCACAAACCTGTGCTAAGCTCTGCTGAAGTGATGGACACTCCCCCACTTGATAAATATAGCCCGCTCCCTCCTTATTATCATGGCTGGAATAGCATTAGCCAGCCGTCATGCACTCGATATACAAGCCGCATAAACACTCGCAGACTCTGTGAGCGACCAACTGTAAAAGCCTGGACTCACAACCACTGGAAACAAAAATGATGTGGTCGCGTGTTTTGCGTAAGAGGAGTGAGTGAAAACTAAAAATGATGTTGGAAGGTTATTGCTCGCAGACTGTTCTGCCCGCACTGTGCTGATTGAAGCACTGACTCACGCTGGTGGTTTGCCCACTCCTGAGAATTATCAGAAGGAAAAAGGAAGGGGTTTTGTAAGGGGGCAGAAGGTTGTACACAACAGTGACCACAGGAAACTGATGCAGAAGTCATGGAAGGGTGTTTTGGGTGAACAATGAACCCATAAGAAAGAAAAATTACAAGTGAGATGAAATCTCTTGACAACAATGAGAGAATGGAGACTTTTAAAATTGCAATGGAGAATAAATAATCTGTAGTCATTTACTCACCCTCATTCGTTCTAAACCTAAGCCTTCGTTCTTCTGTGGAACACAAAAAGAGATTTGTGTGCGTGTCCATACAATAAAAGTCAGTGTTGTTTTGCATTGACATGAGGGATTTTATATTTCATTAAGGGAAGATATTGCATTACTGAGAGTAAAAATAAGAAACAAAACTATTCAAATAGAATATAATCATATGTGATGTGTCAGGCAGGGACTTCTGGGAATGTTCTTTACTGTTTTGCACTTTAAATTACATGGTAATTCATAGTTTTTACTGTCAAAAAGCATTTATATGACAGTATTTTACAGTAAAACTACATATAATGCATTTAAACTATTAACAAAACATGGTTAATTAACTTTTTATTAACTTTTACTGTAGCATTTTTACAGTCTTTTACAGTAAAAATTCCAAACATTTTTATAGTGTGAGACTCTTATAGTATGACCTATAAAAGAAAAATCTGAATCTGACTACATCAGGACGCATCAATTTGTGTGACATGATTAATCCAGGTGGTTTGATAATGCTCTGGTCTGGTAATGATTTAATTAATTACGTGATTGTTTAACACCGCAGTTGGACTTTCATCACTAATGTCGTCATACTGGCTAACCGAGTACGCAGTGCAATATCTGAGGAAATTAGAGAAAGTGTTTTAAGGTGATAACGAAGTGATTTGTAAGGTCAACATATATGTGTGTTTGTGTGTGTGTGTGTGTGTGTGTGTGTGTGTCTGTGTGTGTGTGTGTGTGTGTAAGTGATAAAGAAAGAGAGAGAGGGAGAAATAGATTGAAAGAAATAATAGAAACAGGAAGAGAAAACAAAAGCGAATCTCATTTACAACTATTGATGTGTTCAAAGAGTTGATCTCACTGTAAAATCTGTCCTGTCACAGGAATTCTCAGTGTTGTCATAATTCCTTATTCATATTTTTACTATTAAAAGTTAAATTACTGATTGCATTCCTCATCTGTCTCACCCTAATGCATCCTCAAAATTAGATTTAGAGAGTAATCAGTCAGATGCAGTATGTCATCACTGACTCTTTCAACACAATTTATTGCGTGCCTTTGAGTTGTTTTATGGCGAAACCACAGAATCTTAAAACCTTCCCTGCATTCCTTGGGGCCGTGTAGATCAAATGCCATTCTGACATCAAAGTGAGGGAGTGGGCATCAACAAAAAGCAGTTTATTATTGCAGGAGGTAGGAAGAGATACCAACAAGAAATGTGTCTGTCATGCTTTCCGAGATTATCGGCTCCCCTGCTGATAAGGGTTTTGTAGTAGAAACCAACCGTGGGTGTCTCTAAGAATAACTAGCGGTTAAACGTGTCACCATAAGGAATGAAATCAGAACTACAGCGATTATGAAGGACTGCATATGCTCACCAACATATGGTCGTGATCAGACGCGATAACAAGCAACGTATTAAAAATCCAGTCATCTTCATTTGTATTTGTAAAACATACAGCTGGTGATGTGACACATCTTAAGAAAGGGTGATATCATAGATGAAGTCAGTATTTTGGATACACTGATCCATAAGTGAAAGGGTGACATATTTTTACCCACAAGTCACAGTGAAAGTGACACACTCAGCACTTTTTTGTGTCCAGTCTCCTTTTTGGACAATCTTTATGGAACTATAATGTCAGCCTGACCTTGTGTTTTCATTTAAACCAAATCCAATAATGTTAGATCCAGAGTGGATTTCATCCATCAGCCATGCCAGGAAAGGGGAATCCCCGTCTGAAACTGTGTGATGGAAACAGGGTTTCGTTTTTCACATATGGATGTTACACACACTGAATAATAAGCGTCCTGCTCTATAAGCCATTTCCATTTCATATTATATGAGTTTTACAAGGGAATTAAGGAAAATATTTGCTTCTACCTATCGTGTTACCATGACACACACACACACACACACACACACACACACACACACACACACACACACACAGTAGCTTAATTTCCCCTCACCTTTGTCCTGTCATTGTTGATAGTTTGGTGATAGTTTTATTTTCTCAACACACACATACACTGACGATCTCTGGGGGCAAATTCCTTCTATCCTTTCAGGTTTCAGGCCTCATTGAGAGTCCAGTGTCCTGGGTAAAAGACATACCAAAAGCTTGAGCACTTACATCATCAAGTAACATTCAAAATATGTTCCGTTTACCAGGAAAGGGAAAGTAAATCTGTTTAAATCAGTCAGAGCTTTAAGTTATTACATTTTTACTTTTAAAAAGTATTTGGACACTTGAGCCACCTATAAAAATGAATAACTGTGTTATTAAAGACAAGTAGCAAAGTAGCGAAAAATTGAAGACAAGTAGCATTTATTTTAAAGAAATATCCGACCTACCTAAATAAGTAGCCTACTTTTATTAAAATATTTTTTTTTTAAAAATGAAGCTTGTCAGGTTATAAATGTGAAACAATACATATAGCCTATTGTTCAAAAAGTCTTGGAACCTTTAATATTATAAACGACACCTTTATGGACTTCATACAATCGACACAAAAAAATCGCCTACCTCAGGACCAGTTCGTTAAAAAATTCTAGCGATGGAATGCAAATGCAACACAATTCAGACATTTTTAAGTGTAACAATTGTGTGTATTTGACTGAGGTTAATAATTAGGTGACTGTCTGCAAACGTGAATAAGAATAAAATCCTGATGCAATAAAATAGCTCTTCAATGAAATATAACCAGGTGAAGGTTGAGAACGTGGTTATTTGTGGGTGTGACTGCTCCACCTGCTGGTACCTTAGCAAACAGCCTCCGTTGGGGTTTGTTCTGCAGACAGAAGCATTGTTTGGCTAACTTGTTGCTATGTGGCATGACTCGTCCCGGAAGGGCTGAGGAAATGTGTACCTAACCTGATCCATCATCCTGCAGGTACAAGTCTTGACAGGTCTTGCTGATGTCATCCCCGAAATGCGCCCATATATGGTCTTTCCAGACTGTCCCCCAAAGCAGAACATGCATGGTGCATGACAAATTTAACAATCTGCTCTTTGTAGTACATTAAGTATATGAGTATTAAACTGTTAGCAATAACATTTACTCACCTCAGGGGGGCAACTAATTTCCTCTAAGGCGCTGCTACCTTATGCTTATTTTGTCTGAAATTATCCAAAGCAACTAACTCTACAAATATTTCAGGGACACCCCCGCCCTACAGACACCTGCAACTGCTGAAGGGGTCGGTTGTGATAAGGGTTAAAGGTTAAGGGTTAATCCTCAATCTTACCTGGGATTACTTACACACACACGCACACGCACACACACACTAATTCCTACTTGGATTTGTCTCTTTTGAAAACTTGTTTCTGAAGATTGCAATATTTTTATAAGGACCACCAAATTGAATATTTGCTAAATTAATTAATTTAAAATCGAAATAAGTATTTCACGTCTATTTTTCTATACATTTTAAATTCAGGAAATCGATTCAGAATTAAATTAACTTAACTGAAATTTTAGGTTTTAAAAGCAAGGTTTGTCAAGTTTTACGTGAAAGTTAAAAAAATTATTGAAGGTTTTAGACAAAAAGATTTGTTTGAAATGTCACCTATAGGATTGTATTTGTTTTAGGATTGTAATTTTTCCCCCCTGCATGTCATGTCCACTTCGTTGTGGAATTTAGCCAAATTTCAACTCATGTTTTGAAATGGAATCAATTCTTTAATTCTGAATTTTGTCTAACCTTTATTTATGGTCAGCCAGTCATTATATTTCTCTAAAATACACGCACACACACGAAGATAATGATTGGCCAGCTGACTGACATTAGCCCTAACATAATGTAACATTTTTGTATATTTAAGTGGTTGCATCTATAAGTTCTTCAGTTGACTCACCATTCGGCACATAAGGACACATTTATGGTTAAGAAACTCTTGTTTTTATTTCTACTCTACTCCCCTTGGCTGTCTGCTCAGGGGATCCTGAATGAAGTCATAGACAGACTTGAATGTCTTTGTTTTCAGTCAAACACCCCACAAACAGGGTTAAGGCCCGCTCCCCCACAAAGATTCCATCAGCCTTACAGTATGATCAGACAGGTCAGGAATCAAATGCAGTCATTTAAGGGTGCGGCTGCAGTTTGAGAGAAGGGAGAAGACTGAACTGTTTGCTCGAATAAGTGGAAACATTTTCACAAAACGTCACAGCTAAGACCATGGTGGTCCATTATGTCACATCAGCCATGTTGAACACCCAAATAAAAGAAACACCCAGAATAAATCACCCAGTCAACACATGCTTCTTGTTTTATTCAGCTGACAAAATGATCCCAGAGGTAATGGAAATGTATTTTATTTTAAGAAAAAAGAGGGGGAGGGGGGCATATTATTTATACACCTGCATTTAGCTGAATTTTGATTGTTTCTTGGAATGGTTATAGCATGATGCCAATATTTGTTTCTTACTTTCTCTTTCAAAAAGCACATCAAATCATACACATGATTCACATTCTTGAAAGAAAGCCTAAGAATGATGAACACGGATGTTCAACCTTGTCCACTAGATGTCATCCTGAGATAAAAACAGCCCAGCAGTAGCCCTAAGTTCAAGGCGAGTCATCTTCGTTGTGGCTGGCAAGAGTGGTTCTCCCAAACTTGGAAACTCCTTTTACCACTGGGCTTAGCTTTACTGTTACTCAAATAGGTCATAAGTGGCAGTTAACATCATTTAATGAGAAAAATCTGAGACATGGATTTTGCAGACAGTTATCTTTAATGGGGGGGTATACATGTGTAAAAAATAGTAAATGGCTATCCTTTGATGATAGAAAATATGTGATTTATATACCAGTGAACTGGTGGATATTGTTCATCCACCAAATGTACAGCATTTACTTGCACATCAAAGGCTTAGCACAAAGCAATTATAAGTTATGTAATACCATGTATTTGTTAAATCTCACTTAACTTTGAAGTGAAATGCCACACACATTACTATATGTGTAACAAAAAATCCATTTAGAAATAAACTATTAAGAGTTTTCAAAGGCATTAATTGAATCATGAAAGTTATTGAAAGATAAGGCCTACCATTGCATAAGATTGGCCTTTGCAAGAAAGGTCTAGGACTTGGGTACAGTACAAACAATACCGTGAAATAATATCAGATAATGACAACCATGAGGAGAACGACTACCATAAATGTCAGGAAAACAGCAAATGGAAAAACAACAGCAAAGCTGTTTTTTTTAGCAGTTAGAATATTGTGTTTTACAGTAATTGTTTCAATAAAACCAGTATAAACAACATTAATACTGTCTTACAACTGTTGAATAGAAATGTTGACTTCTAATATCCAGCTTAAATTAAAAACGCTGCTGACTAGAATAGATTCCAAATGTAAACAGACCACATGTTGTTTCATGCTCTTCTTCCCCCTGAGGGAGGCATGCTAGAAGGTGCCTTGTGGTAGCAGTCTGAAGGGGTTGAATTTGGGCTTGCATTCATCCCAGTGGGGATATAATACATGCTCTCAAGATAGCTTTGATCCAGCAATGAGTGGCCTTTGGGTTCATTTTTTGGCATCTGGCTCGCAGGGCTTCCATACCTTAAGGATGTCTGGTGAAGCGTGGTGGGGACAGGAGGCGGCTCCGGATGGCGAACTTGTTGGGCACTGCCTGGGATTGCTGGGTAAGATGGCATTGCATAAGGTAGGTACTGTGGTGCAAACATCCCAGGACTGTGCAAAGAGGAGTAAGGTGGTGCAGCTGGTGGATACAGGCCTGAGTGGGACATTGCCTGCTGCGGTATGAGAACTTCTACATACTGTCCCAATTCAGGATCAAACAGCATTTTTCTGAGAGGCTGCATTGGTACCTCAATGTAGAAGTATTTACCAGTCTCAGGATCAAGAAGAACACGACGAGGACCTTGGCCACAGCTGAGCCCACTTGCATGCTCTGGATACAATACACTGGCTCCACCCGGGCCTTCATTTGTGTAATCATGAGCAAAAGATGGTGGCAAATCTTGGGAACTAAACAACTGAGACCTGGGATCCAGAGTAGACATGTTAGCTGAATGAGAGTACTCATGATAGGGAGCAGAAGCTGCTGCTTGAGGGGAAGGATGATTAGCTGGGCGTCTGTCTGAATGCAGCCCAGAAGTTGGTGGTAGGTCATCACAGTAGGACTGTGAGTTTGAAACATGACAGGCTCGTGGGTTGTGAAGAGGCTGAATCAAAGCTGAGCTATGGGGTATTGTGGTATTGGAGACTGGTAGAGTATCTGGTCTGCACTGTTGAGGACGAACTTGAGCTTGCGGAGGAGCTCCCGGACAGGTAAGGACTTGGCCTGGAGACAGAGAGTCTGCTGGTACCCGTTCCTGTGAACTGTGGTGGAGATGTCCTTGATGTGAGTGGGAACTTAGTGTGCAGGAGCATGGAGATTGCTTAGTGGATGGATGATACCTGCATGACCTTTGTGGTGGCAAGTCTGACAGCCGTAGCGGGCTGAAACTCTCTCGCTCATCATAGCTGGGGGGATCATCTGAAGCATAGAAAAGATAGTCATCTGTGTGAAAACGATTATTAGATGATCCTCTTGTCACAGATTGTGTGTGGCCAAGGGCTTGTGCTCCTGATGAGTTAGAAGCAAAGGAACTATCTAACATTGAATGGTCTTGACTGAATGATGGGGTCTGCTGCTGGCAAGTGCTGGTGGTTTCAAAGAAAGCAGAAGATTGCTGTTGATCCAGACTGGTCAATGTCATCGTGGTGGCTTTCTGGACAATACTTGGAGTAGTTGAGACTGGGATGGGTGGTGGTTTGTTGCTTGATACAGCTGATACAGCCAGTCTTTTTGTATCTCTTGACGAAGCATTGTTTGTTTGGTCCTTGTGTATCATGGTTGGTGTTTCATTTTTCTTTGATTCACCACTTAATCTGGTTTGATGCTTAATAACAGATGATGCTTGAGCATCTTCTTTCGGTGTATCACTTGACACTGACCTTATTTCTGCAAATGACTGTTTATAGCTGGGTTTTTGTGGTACAAATGGCTTTAGCCTATCAGTCGATATTGACCTCACTTGTATGGGTAACTCAATCTCTTTTGATGCATTCACTGGTGTGGCATTCTTTTTTGTACTACTTGAAAAAGACCTCACCTCTGGCTTGTCAGATGTTGCTAGATAAGTTGGATTTTGTGTCATAGTTGTGGTGGCAGTTATTTTCTTCTTTTCTTGTTCTTTTGATGATTCACAAGTTTCCTTGGGACTTTCACTTTGTCGGGATGTCCTTGAAGAATTGTTGACAAGAGCTGTTGGACTGCAAGGCAATGCTGTATTTTCTGCCCTTGCCTGTGCTTCACTAGAAAATCCTTCTGATAAACAGGCCTGTACAGGTACCTCAAGCCTGTTGACATGTTTAGCTGTAGCACTTGCACCTTCTGTAAGAACATCACACACTCCAATATCAGCCTGCATCCCTTTCTCTTTCAGTAGCATGGATACAGAATGGCTGTTGCTTGTAAATTCCATTTGAGTAGAGTCAGGGATTGTAAGATCAAAGGTCTTTGATTTGGATGGGACATCCGGCAGAACCACTAATGCAGAAATTTCCCGCTCCTTACTGGGGGGTCTAGGCGGCATTTTAGTACTCTGATCACAGTGAGTATAAGACCTCTTAGTGGTACTATCCGATTCAGGTAATCCATTTATGATTGTAGAATGAGAATCTGATAGTTTTTCTAGTGACTCTGTCTTTGGCAAAGAAGATCTGGATGTTATTTTAGAGATGTCAGCATCTTTTGTATCTTTGCCCAATGATGGTTGTGATATTTTTGATATGTCAACAGCCTGTTTTTCAACATGAGAGTGGATTGTTTTGCCACCCGGTGTTTGTTTATCCTTCCAACTGATGGCTTTACATTCAATTTGTAAGGCTGGAGTAATTTGTGGCAGTTGTTCTCTTTTCTCTTGAATGACTGTATCTTCAGTAGAAGTTGAATTTGACGCTTTGAAAGAGAGGTTGTATGTGTTTTTTACTAACTTCCTCACATCCCTAACTTTATGTAAAACATATTTTTTGTTAATTTCATCATCTTCTTCTGTCTCTATGACTTTTTGACTAGATTTGATGCTCATATCTTCTGCAGCATTCTCCATTGACAGAGATTCAGACGTTTCTCTGGAATGTTCTATGTCAGGGGATAGAGACACTTTTAGAGAAGATGTCCTTTTCCCTTTGTTAGAGGAAGGTTTCAAAGTTATTTCTGGAGTTTTTGACATAAATACACTCTTTCCAGCCAGTTGTTCCTGGTTTTCTGGTGTCATCTGGCGCTTTGTCTCTCTGCTTGTCATTTTGCTCTGCATGCTTATTGCTGGAGTGGCAACAACAGGACTTGTGTTTCTGACACTGGCATTTGCTGAGTCACCATTGTACTTCTCTCCAAGGTTGCCACCTCCTCCCTCCTTCCCATTACTCTTACTGTTTTGTTTCACATGTATTGTGTCTTCAACTGATGTAAGGGCCACTATAGGCTTTTTTTCTTCCCTTGTAATGTTGCCAGCAACCTGAGCTTCCCCAGTGTTAAAGAACGCAGGTCTTAAGAATGGTTTTGGAGGAACTTTTGGGGCAGACTTGTTCAGCTGACGATGTGAAGATCTCTCCTCTTCAACAGCAAAATCTTTAGAAGAAAAAGGACATTCATATTGCTGGCTAGAGCTTAAACTATGCCTTTCGATGTCACTTGGTACATCATCAAAAGAGCTGGGGCTGATATGAGGACGTTTGTTTTTATCTCCAGATGGACTTGGGTCTGCACTTTTTGGTGATTCTTTATGCGCATGTTGCATTTTCTTTGACAACACACTCTTGATAATGCAAGATGCCATTTGTGTCTTAGGGGAGCCATCATCTAAAGACACAGACTTCTGCAATGTCCTTTTCCTGTCATTTTGTGGTGAATCTGCTACCTCCTTGGAAACCTCCTCTTTCACAAAAGCTGGTGTGCTATGTTGACGAACAAGGTTGTTTTGTGAGTGCCTACTTGTTGAGGGTGAATTCAAAACATTTTCAGAGTTCCCTTTATGTTTTGTTTCATCTGTGTTCCGCCTTAACAGCTGTATCTGCCTTTTAGGTACTGTCCTCTTCCCTCTTCTGGACTCTTCTTTGCTCTCTAAAGCAACATCCACACACTCAAAACTCCCCATTTCAAAGTGTTTGTTTGGGTCCAGGCTTTCACGGGGTACAAAAGATGAGCCATCGTTTTCATGTAACGCTGAGCCACGTAAGTCTGCGTAGGTCATCCATGCAACAGCACCAGGGCTGTCTATGGTCGATTGCTGAGAAACATTTGTTGATGACCTGTGGCTTGAATTGTACACATCCAAATAATCCACCTGAGGGCTAGACAGACTTCTGAAAGCCAGATCTGTAAACCATTTTACTTCATTATCTGCTTCATCAAACTCACTTCCCATGCTGGAGTTCTCACCAGTATACTCAGGAGAAAGAAAGCCTGCACTGCTGTTTTTACCTTGGGCAGTTGACTGGAGCCTCCTGGCACCACCTTTGTTCTCTTGTTGTGAGCCCTTAGCTCTGAGAGGACTCTGTTGCTGCAGAGTTGTTGGGTGCGACTCAAAATAACAGCGAGCTGGAATTCCCGACTTTGGGTCTCGACTTGAGAGTGCTGGGCTGTGGCCTGCAGGCCCTTTTCTATTCCTGGCACTGAATGACAGCTCAACCTGTTGCCCCCTGTTACTACTATCTCTCATAGTCTCCTCCCCCTCTCCCTCCCTCTTTCCACTCTCCTCCTTTTCCCTGCATGGCTGCCTGTCAAATTTACCCCCACTGTCCCTACTGATAACCCCTGGACTTTCTCTTAATGCTACAGGCACTTGGCTTTGCCTCTTCTCACTGCTTGGGCAATAATTTGCCAACATTTCTGTTCCTTTGTTCCTATCATAAACCTCAATATGGCATTGTTTCTTTTCTACATATGTCACTGGCATTGGCACAGATGAGGCACATGGACTCATAAAGGCTGGTGTTTCATAGAGAGTTACATCTGTTGTGTTGTCAGTGACAATTTCCTGATTTTGCACCATTTTTACTGTGGAAGATCCAAAACCTGAAGGTTTAGATGGTGAATCTTGCAAAATCTGCATTTGGCTAAGAATTTGTGGTCCACCGCCTGCACATTCATCTGGGACAGATGAACTGCTTTTGAAGGTCTCTGTGTCAGCAACGTCATTAAAATGATCACTGTCTATTGGGTTAGATGATTGAGGATTCATTCCCTTAAAGATTATGGGTAAAGACAGATTTTCTGCTTTTTCAAGAGGGATGGAAGGCTCAGTTTGGAGATCAGGGGATAGTGATGTGTCTCTGGTATGGTCTAATGCAGTTGATGAGGGCCTTGACCTACTCTCTGGTGTTGACAAAAAGTTCCTTGAGGTAGGTGAGACAAAGGTGTCATTTCCAAAAAGAGAGTTGGAAGTTTCAGAAGAGTTGCCACAGACAGTAGGCTCTACCACAGGTGATTGTGTTAAATCTTCATTTGGTGAAACATTATATGTGATGCCTCCAATCACAGGGGATTTTGTATTTTGTGGCAGAACACTATAAGATATTGTTTTGATTTCAGGTGAGCAGCTGACTGATCTCAATTCTAGTGAAGGGGTTGAGGAAATGGGCTCTGGTGTAAGGTAGTGTTCTCTGCTGTTTGGAGTGGAGGTAATGCTCCTTAACGCAGGCGTGGAAACTCTACTGCATGTTGGTGTTGCTCTGTAGTCATTTTCTGTGATGGCAGGGGTGGATGGCAGGTCATCAGGTTCTGTGGAATAAACCATTCTCTCATTTGTAGGTGACTGGCTGATGGTATAACTCATTGGTTCTGATGAGTGAGCTGGAAAGGAGTGATCAGAAAAAGAGTAGATATCAACATGACAGCAGAGGGAAGATGGTGAGGCTTCAGTTTCAGTTGAATAAACCGCTTTCTCATTTGTAAGTGATGGACTGATGGTGTAACCCAGAGAAGAGTGAATGTTTACAGATTCTGAGTGATCAGGAGAGGAGCAGATATCTCTGTAGTCAATCTTTGTGTTTACAGGGGAGGATGGTGAGGCTTCAATTTCAGTAAAAGAAAATATTCTCTCATTTGTAGGTGATGGACTGATGGTGTAACCCCGAGAAGAGTGAATATTTACTGGTTCTGAGTGATCAGGAGAGGAGCAGATATCTCTGTAGTCAATATTTGTGCTTACAGGGAAGGATGGCGAGGCTTCAGGTTCAGTTGAAGAAAATATTCTCTTATTTGTAGGTGATGGACTGATGGTGTAACCCAGAGAAGAGTGAATGTTTACTGGTTCTGAGTGATCAGGAGAGGAGCAGATATCTCTGTAGTCAATATTTGTGCTTACAGGGAAGGATGGTGAGGCTTCAGGTTCAGTTGAAGAAATGATTATCTCACTTGTAGGTGATGGGCTGATTGTGTAACCCAGAGATGAGTGAATGTTAGCTGGTTCTGAGTGATCAGGAGATGAGGAGATATCCCTGTAGTCAATCCTTGTACATACAGGGGAGGATGGTGAGGCTTCAGGTTCAGTTGAAGAAATTATTCTCTCATTTGTAGGTGAAGGGCTGATATTCGAACCCACATGTGAGTGAATTATTACTGGTTCTGGTGAGTAAGCAGGTGCTGAGTGATCAGGAGAAGAGCAGGTTTCATTGATCTCAGGTGATTCCCGACTTTCTCTGGCATCTATGGATGAGCACACCTGTCCTCTTGTTTCAGTGGAAATTGCAGACACAGATAGGGAATCTATTTCCACATTATCACTGGTAGATTTAGATAATGAAGAAGATGCACCATAAGTGTCCTTCAAGTCTGGAAACTCTGATGCATTCCCCACTTGAGTTGAGCACAAATTCATCAGCTCAGGTGAAGATCTACCTGTGGAAGCAGATGTGGAGCTAGTTTCCCTGCTCACAGGGGAGATGGAGGTTAATCTGAGCTCTGGCATGACACTGGGTATGGGTAGGATATTAATATCTCTGTTTGCAGGTGAAGTAGACATTTCCTGAATAGGACGGCAGTCTGTTGGAGAGGTGTTTGACAGTTCTGACGCAAAGCCACTGATAATCATCCTTTGTGCAAGTAGAACGTTTTCCTCTTGTGGAGTATGGTAGTTCATATTTTCATTTCTCTCCGAAGACACCACATTATTTTGTTGAAGTGGAGATTCTGCCAAGGGTTCACAGTTAGTAGACTCAAATATAGGTATACAGTCTTGTTTATCTAAAAATGGGCTTGTACTTGTATGTTGAGGTGCTGTAATAAATTCTTCTTGCTCAAAAGTGGCAGGTTCTTTCTCCTCTGAAGGGCAAGTTGAAGGATTAGAAAGATCCTTTTCTGGAATAATCTGATTTATAGCTGGTGTTGAATCCATGTCCTGTGGTTCAGAAGCATTTGTACATTTCTTTTCATTCACTGGGGCAGCGATCACTGACACTTGAGGTTCTTTCCAAATGTTCCCAGTATGTGAAAGGTCATTAACATTCACTTTGGTTGCAAGTGGTGGGTAATCAAGTGGGTTAAGTCCATTTTTAGAAACAGATAAGATGTTTGATTCATCTGAATGTGGATGTGATTCCCTGGTCTCCCATGAGGAAAAATCCAGTATATTTTTTGGAGAAAGTGTGTTATAAGTGACTTCAATGTTGTCGCTTAAGTCAGATTCATTGGCAGTGTGATAAGATCCTGAAGAGTCATTGGCATCATCTGCTGGAAAAGGCTGATCCACTTCTCTTCTGACAAATGTCACAGAGGCTGGGCTACTGGAAAGTGATGGCGAGTCGCCGTCATCCCCAAAAATGTCACATAGGCAGGTTGTTTCAGATATAGCATTATGATGGTTGGAGATTGAAGTGATGTCAAAAATCTCCACACGATTTGGCCCTTCACGACTCTGCAGGTTGAACGTTTGTGGAGCACTGCGAAGGAAAGAGTAGCTGTCTCCCTCTAGAACCCAGCGCTCCATTTCTTCACTTCAGATAGCACAGGCATTGGGTTGTCAAACTTGAGCCATTTTTAAATGCCTGAACTGGTCATTCAGCTGTTGTTGAATGTTTTCAGACCTGAAACATCAAAAGAAACAGTTACGAAAACGTGTTACTATAAAGAGAATATAATTCTCATGACAAAATGTTTTCTTGTAGCTTTATATACCAAGTTCATCTTCTGAGAGCAAATTATAGTTACTTTGCACATACAAAAGTCTGCTTAATAGAAAACAGTATTACTAATCAGATTAGAGGATTACTCTAATCAATACTCACAAACATACCTCATGCAAACTGATGCAAAAATATATACAGTAACTTTGTAAGATGAAACATGTTACAACATACATGCAGATATCAAAGTTCACATAAAAGTCATCAGATTTGATACTTACCTTTTTCTGTCCATATGGCGAGTTTGAATGGAACAGCCCCTCTAGAGAACATCTACAGGGGACAGTTATGCACTGTACCATGAGCAGTGAATGAGGCTCCAACAGGGGGATCCAGTTTTCCGAGTGCCAAACTGACACTTCATCGTAACAGGCCACTCAGTGCACAGATATGTCCAGCCCCTCAAGCTAAGCCCAAAAAAAATGCTATGACTCCTGTACCGTTAGCCCTGTCTGAGCTCATAGAGCCTGGCTATTTCAAACATTAATTGACAACATTTTTTTTTTTTTTTTAAAAAGAAACACAAGCATGCACAGAAAAAGGACACGAACCTGACCTGAAGCTTTTTTAATCATGCTTGGACATAGGTGCATGTCTCTGCCAAGCTTAGGGTGTTACAGCTAGGAGCAGGTGCTGCGATGGAATAGACAGAGTCTGTGAAAGGAATCTGACACACTAGGCCAAGACAGTCATAGAGCCTCACTAATTTTAGACCTCTTCTATTAGGGGAAACTTTGCTTTGAGAGGCTGCCTAGAGACACACAGAGGACATAAAATGACAACTTTACAAAATATACACCAACTGAACTTTCTGTAGTAGTTCATAGAGCCTCACTAATCCTTAGGGGAAACTTTGCTTTGAGAGGCTGCCAAGAGACACACAGAGGACATAAAATGGCAACTTTACAAAATATACACCAACTGAACTTTCTGTAGTAGTTTTGTAGTAGTCTCTTCCTTACATTTACATCTATCTGTTTAGCAGACACTTTCATCTAAAGAGCCTTAAAAAGTTGAAATACAGCATAAATGCTGTCAATTCAAAATGATTTGCAAGTAAAAAGAACTGCTTTAAACATCAGTGATTTAACCTAGTGACCACTTGAACTTGTGACATAAGCCATCTTCTCCTTTCCATTTTTTTTGTTTTGCCTATTGTTCAGAGCATCCAAGTATATTTGTTCCATCTGGTTACAAACTAGTCCACCACCTTATAGTGAAAGAATGCTGAGGACCTCTGCCATGCAGGGATTTAGTATTCACACAACACTACTGATAGAAATCCAAAAGCACAGCAGCTTGACAGTACCAAGAATAGGTATTTGATCAGCTGATGGACAGTCAAAACAATTCTCAATGACTGTGAATTAAAGCTAGAGACTTGCATCTCATGAACCCACCTGACATTTAATATCTTTGACTGAATGGTTGTGAGCTTTTACAAAACTGGTTAGAATAGAAATAGTTTAGTTAAGCAGCAATTTCTAGTAGTTGTGTCTGAAAAGTCAACTGAAAGCCAGCATGACTCTAGTTCACAGACAACTAGTAATTTTAATAAGACAACACAAAAGCATTTAATAATAAAAAATTTTTTTGCCTGTTATTGGTCTCTGTCTAGTGCAATGTACATAAATATGCTTGCAGAAATCCCCCTGCAGTAACATGACACATCTCTATCTTGAGGTCAGTGTATTTAGATATTCTATTTTTTGACAAATATGCAGTGGGGGGAAACTGCCCCACAAATAAAACAGGCTTAGGATGTCACTTGACAATTTGTATGCAAAACATCACACAAACTATCAGATATGCTGCTGACTCCATAATATATTAAAGATACAGTATGTAGTCCAGAAAATTCTAAAGCTAGAATTTTGTCCTTGTTTGGGGATTACAAGACACAGCCTGCGTAAAGGCTGCGTACCTGAAAAAATATACAGTATATGCTAAAAATACGTAATAAATAGCGTATTTCAATGAATTAATTCTAACACTATACCAACACTATTCCCTTAATTGTTAATTTCCTGTATGAACATCATGACTCAATCTAACAGAGCGCTGCACAACAGTTTTACATGAGGTTAAAGTCACAAATAAAAAGATCACAGTCTTCCCATGAATCCTTTCCAAAGTCATCTGTGGGTGTCGTTCATTTTATCAGAATCCAGTCTTATTTCTATTGATTCTGGAGTCTAATCAACCCTGACAATAAATAATGTAGCCTGATGCAGTGCAAATAAAACATTTAGTTGTTTTTATTTAGATAGGTCGAATGAACAATCTCCAATTTTTGGTTTTATGGTAAGAAAGATATCTTCTCCAACAGCTAATGTAGTTCAATTTCACAAGCTGTAAGAAAAAAAAAAACAGCTCTTAAAATCAAATTATCACCAATATGCACTGTAAAATATCAAATGCATATATTGTTAGCTACATTTTTATTTAATTACAGTACATGGAAAGAAAATTAATCTGTATCTAGGAGTTAAATAAGTTTATGATCTGGCTGTTAAAGTGACTCACGTGAGGGTTTTAGTCTTTGTACTCGAGAGAAATAGCGTGGTGCTAAAAACCCAGCAGCATCTCCGGGGGTCAACAGCACACCGTTCTCGGACCAGAAGAACTCAATCCCATCTGAAGACCAACCAGAGGGGAGAGTGATCATTAGGACTTCTGCACTGTAATTCTTACATCTTTATACTGGTTTTAAAAATTATTTCTTAATACCTGACATAGCTTTCGCAACATCAATATACACAGCCAAATCACAACTCTGTCTCATACCTATAAACAGAAAAGAGGTCATTGAACTGTAACTTACCTGAATTACATATAAGGTGAATTGCATGCTTCTATACACACATCTTGGTCTGGACTGCTTTCTGCTATTCTAATCTGTTGTGCATGCGTGCATGCCTAAATACATACATACTCACATGAAATATAGATCTCTAGAAAATAATCTAATCTGCACTGCATGTCACTCACCACTGATGACTGCGCCCTCTCCAGGTAGCCCAGGTGCAAGGTGTATGTGAGTTCTGTTCATTCTGCTGAGGCCCTGACTGAGTATAGAGGGCCAGTGTGTCATGTATGAGCCATGAACAGCTTCTCTTGGATAGTCCGGATCATCAAGTGCAACCTGTCTCAACTTCAGATCTGTAACCTTGAAGAGACACATTCTAGGATAAGTTAAATGAATAAATAAATAACACAATTTTTTTTTAATTGAAAGAATCTGTAAATTTACATTACATTTATTTATTTAACAGACACTTTTCTGTAAATAAACTAGATTAATATATCACAAATTATATATACATACACATGAATAGGTTCACCTGTTCAACTGATCATTAACGCAAGTATCTAATCAGTTAATCACATGGCAGCATCTCAAAGCATTTAGGCATGTAGACATGGTCAAGACGATCTGCCGAAGTTCAAACTGAGCATCAGAATGGGGAAGAAATGTAATTTAAGTGACTTTGAACATGGCATGGTTGTTGGTGCCAGATGGCCTGGTATGAGTATTTCAGAAACTGCTGATCCACTGGGATTTTCACGCACAACCATCTCTAGGGTTTACAGAGAATGGTCTTGAAAATGCCTTGTTGATTCCGGAGGTCAGAGGAGAATGGCCAGAATGGTTCGAGCTCATAGAAAGGCAACAGTAACTCAAATAACCCTTTGTTACAACCGAGGTCTGCAATAGAGCATCTCTGAACACCCAACAAGTTGTATTTTGAAGCAGATGAACAACAGCAACAGAAGACACACCGGTGCCACTGTTAAGAACAGCTAAGAATGGAAAACTGAGGCAATAATTCACACGGGCTCACCAAAAGTGGACAATAGAAGATTGGAAAACCGTTGCCTGGTCTGATGAGTCTGACTTTCTGCTGCGAAATTCAGATGGCAGGGTCAGAATTTGGCGTAAACAACATGAAAGCATGGATTCATCCTGCTTTGTATCAGTGGTTCAGGCTGGTGGAGGTGGTGTAATGGGGTTATGTTGCTGACCATGTCCATCCCTTTATAACCCGTGTACCCATTTTCTAATGTCTACTTACTTGGCTACTTTAAACCTATATATCTTAAATTAACACTATTGTGGGATATTCTGCGCGCAGTGGGATGGTTGGAACTCAACTGGCCTAATTCTTCGGTTAGAAAGAACTGCAGCTACTCCAGAGTGAACTTGTCCATTCTCAATATTTATTAAGCCACAAAAGTGCAGGTTTGCGTGGATATAAATATACAAGTGGTTTGTAGTTATGAACGCACAGTAATACCACACAAAGAAGAAAGACTTTTAGAAAGAAACAATGCCAGGAAAACTCCGCGCGCTGGATGCTGCTGAATGAAACTTTTTGCGCATACATCAGACAAGTCTGAACAAGTTCGACTCGCGCATGCGTGCGGCAGGGAATTTTGTACAGCCGCCCCACAAATTTACACAGGAAATTTGTAAATCCACAAAATGTCAGAGATTAACTACTGGTGCTAAGAACTAAACTTTAGGCATTTCAGGTAACACAATGAGTTTAGCAACAGGGCGGACATATGTATTGCCCTTGATGTCAACTTCGACGGCTCTTAGTGCACCGTCGCCGCTTGGTAGGACTCAGGTTACCCTACCGACAGGCCATTTTGCTCTGGGAAGTTGTAAGTCCGCAATCAATACAACCTGATCGACTGCTAGGTTTGGTGTGATGTTCTGCCACTTCTGTCGAAGCTGAAGACTAGGTAGGTAGTCTCTGAGGAACTGGGTCCAGAAGTGATCGGCGATCACTTGACTGTGTCTGTAGCGGCGCCGTCCAAGTAGATTGCTGGGTCCATACACAGCCTGAGGTAGGGAAGCGTCCCGCCACCCCATTAGCAGCAAATTGGGGGTAATAGGGTCAGAATCTGCTATATCAGATGATACGTACCCCAAGGGTTTTGAATTTACGATGCCTTCCACTTCGATCAATACTGTGGTAAGGACTTCCTCCGAGACGGTGTGATCTTTCAGGACAACTTGGAGGGCAGCCTTAACTGATTTAATTTCCCTCTCCCATACTCCTCCGAAGTGAGGTGCGTGAGGTGGGTTGAATTGGAAGGAAATTTTTTGTTTGGCTAGTTGCTCTTGGAGTGATGGTTCCATTTCGGTAAAGGCTTCAGAAAGCTCGCGCTCTCCCCCCCTGAAGTTGGTGCCTCTGTCGCAGATGATCTCAAAGGGCTTTCCTCTCCTTGCTATGAAACGTCTGAGGGCTAGTAAAAATGAATCTGCATCCATACTGCATAACAAGTCGAGATGTACGCATCTTGTAGTGAGACATTTAAATATTATGCCCCATCTCTTTTCTTGCTGTCTGCCAATTTTGATTACATAGGGACCAAAACAATCAACTCCCGTGGACCAGAATGGAGGTTGATTAATTCTCAGACGGGAAGCTGGCAGGTCAGCCATTTTAGGTACAATGGGCTTGCCACGCCATTTGCGACACTCAGCGCATTGTCTCTGGTACTTCTTTACCACCTGGCGGCCTCTGAGAACCCAGTAGGTTCGTCTTAACTCGGCGAAGACTCTTTCTGAACCTGCGTGCATCAGGCGGTTATCAAAGTCTTGGATTAGCAGTTTTGTTATGGGGTGTTCTGGGGCCAACACAATAGGGTGAAGTGCATCCTCTGACAGTGTTGCAGCTTTGCGTAATCTACCACCCACTCTTATCAGATTAAGATGAGGATCCAAAGTTGGAGAAAGGGAGTGTAATCGACTGTTTGAATGCACCGATTTATTGGCTTTAAGGGCATGCACTTCCTTAGGAAAACTTTCAGTCTGTGCACTTCTGAGTACAGCAGTTTCAGTCTCTATGCGTTCTGTGGCAGACATAGGGGGTGCTGCCGAACCATGCAGAGACTGATATGTGGTCATGATGAGATCGTCCCATGATTCGCAATTATCTATATCGGGTAAAGAGGTATGACTGATTGTGACATTACCGCAGAATGTGGAGTTACGGCGTTCTTCTGAATCTTCTACTGACACTGACGGGTGGATTGGCCAGTGGTCTGGAGATTGGTGCAGAAATTCTGGACCTTGCTTCCATCTGCAGGTTTGGGACAGATCTATGAGGGTCTTACCCCGGGTTATATCGTCGGCAGGGTTGTTATTCGAATCCACGTATTTCCAATTCTCGTATCCAACGAGGTCTTGAATCTCTGCGATTCGCGTGCCCACAAACACTTTGTAGTTGCATGACTCAGACTGTATCCAGTGTAATACGGTTGTTGAATCGGACCACATGATTGTCTGTCTGAGATTAAGTGTAAGTTCTGTGTTCAGTGTTTTGGCTAGCTGAGCTCCAGACAATGCTGCACAGAGTTCAAGGCGTGGAATGGAGAGTTGCTTCTTGGGTGCCACTCGTGATCTCGCCATGATTAATGCGATTTGAATGTCATTACCCGTTTCTACCCGTGAATAGGCTACAGAGCCATATGCCTTCTCCGAGGCATCACAGAAGACATGCATATCGATAGTGGAGGAGGTGTTATTGCATGCTGGTGTGTAACACCTAGGTAGTGTTATTTTCTGTAGATTAGGAAGCTCTTCTTCCCAAGCATGCCATTCTGAGAAAATGTCAGCTGGCAGATGTTCATCCCAACCTCCAACTCTCTTCCATAGTGATTGCACCATGATTTTGGCCCTTGTGGTGAACGGGATGATATAACCTAATGGGTCATACTGGCTTGCCAGGATGCGATAGACATTTCTCATTGAAGTTTCTCCACTTGTTGACACAGGCCTGTGTTTATAACCTAAAGTGTCCTGGGAACAATGCCACACTAGGCCGAGGGTCGACTCTTGTGGATCAGTTTTGTCTGCCGAAAGCCACCGCTCGCAGCCTACTGATTTGGCTTCGCCGGGTAGATGTGCAATCACATTGGGAACATTGCTAGCCCACTGCCTTATGTCAAAACCACCAGATGCTAATAATGCTCTCATTTTGTCAATTAGTTTTTTAGCCTGATGCTGAGACTGAAGAGATTGTAAGCAATTGTCCCCATAGAAAGACTGCAGAACAGAATCCACTACATCTTCATTGCCCTCACTGTTGTCTCTGACATGTCTCTGAAGGGCATAAGTAGCACAGCACGGACTACAGGTAGTCCCAAATGGTAATACTCGCCATTCATAGATGTCTGGGTTGCGATCTCTTTCCATGTCTCTCCAGAGAAAGCGGAGCAATGGCTGATCTTCAGGTAACAGCCTGATCTGGTGAAACATGGCTCGTATGTCTCCACTTATCGCAACGGCATACTCTCTGAACCTGAGCAGGACTCCCAGCAGTGGTGGACCAAGAGTGGGACCAGGGAGTAAATTGTCATTTAGGCTCATTTGATTGTAGGTGAAAGAGCAATTGAAGACTACCCGGGCTTTGTCATTGTGCAGCACAATGTGGTGAGGAACGTACCATGAATTACCGGAATTGACACCTTCTGGGTTGGTTATTCGCTCTGCATAACCTGCCTTCTCAAGCTTGTGTATCTCGTTGTCATACACGTTCGCCAGATCAGGATTATTAACAAGGCGATGTTCTGTAGCTCTTAAAAGAGCCATGACAGCGTTTAGTGGTGCTTGGAGTTTAGCTGCGTCTCGGTTATGAAGTAATGGGGTAGCATAGCGGGTTGCACCATAAACTGTAACATGCACCGTTTTTTCCTCCAACATTGCAAGTGCAGCTTTATCTTGTCTGGAACGGACTACTTCTTTCTCATTTCTCAGTGGCAGTAAGTCAAGCTGCCACAACCGCTCAACATGTTGACGTAACTCCTGCATGGGAGGAAGGAATGTGGTGTGGAGGCATGAGCTTACATTTGAGGGTTGCTGGAGAAAGGTTGTTGGCCCTTGAACTGTCCAGCCAAGAAGAGTGTGTACTGCTACAGGGCTACCAAGCGGTCCCATACGGATTGGGCAGTTTGGTGTGATAAGCTGTGGATAATCTGATCCTATGAGTAGCAAAGGCTGCACTTTAGTGAAACCTTTCAACGGGATGTCCCTTAAGTGACCATATCTTCCTTTCAGTGAGTTCACGGGACAAGACTGTTCAGCCAGATTGAGCTCTTCAGCTGTAAATGCCCTTTGAATTTGATGTTTCACATTTGGGTGTGATATCGCAGATACCTCAAAGGAGACTGCATTTCCTCTTAGCTGAACGAGATCTTGTCTTATTGTTCTGAGAGTCAAAGTTTCTTCTGATCCTTTCAAGCCCAGTTGTTTGACTGCTGCTGGCAGGATAATTGTTCATTCCGAACCATCATCTAACACAGCATGGGTATCCATAAACCTTTTACCACTGCGAAGTCTTACTGGGACAACTTTCAACATCACTCTGCCTGAATGACTGGCCTGATCCAAGTAAACTTGAGAAGTGGTTGTGCTCACTGTGAGTATGCTCTGGTTTTCCGCAGCCACTGCAACTTCATGCAAAACAGGCAGGTGGAGTCCTCCACAGGTAGAGCAAGTTTTCTTGAGCGTGCAGCTGTCCTGCTTGTGACCTCGTCCACACCTCCAGCATTTATTATGCTCTTTAATCCAGCTTCCTCTTTGTGAGTGGTTCAATTTGCAAAAGGCTGTCCAAGCATTGAGATAATGCTCATGGTTATTGCAGTAGGGACAATAGGGCTTAAAGCGATCCCGCTTTTTAGCTGTAGTTGCCATTTTAGTGTCTGTGAGGGAGCTGGAGGGCAAATTGATGGTTTTACGTTGTTCACTGCCTGTGAGAATTGTAGCTACCTTGGCTTTGGGATAAGAAAGAGGTTTCTGCTCTCGCCGAAAGGGCTCTGTATGCGCTGACCCTGTGACACGCCTAGATATTTGAATGGCCTGGGCCTTCCTTTCCAGCCACTCAGCAAATTCTGGCAGAGTGTAAGTCCTGGAACTGCCGCTCACAATTATGTACTTGTTGAGACAGTACTCTATGAATGAGTCTCTATAGCTGACAGGCAGTTTGGTGAATAGAGTGTCAACATGGGAGCCACACTGCAGTTCGTATCTAGAGGGTCCATCCATTGTGTTCAACATGTCCACCAGTGTGTTAACAGCTGCCGCAAAGTCCTCAAATCCCTGCGCATCACCTGGTCGAATAGCTGGTGCATTGAGGATAGCTCTCAACTCGCTCTGAATTAACTGTCTTGGTTGACCGTATCTCTGTTCAAGAGCCTGCATGGCACTGGTGTAAGGAAATGGGCTGTTGACATATCTCTTAGCTACCTGATAAGCAGCGGGTAGAGGTAGATGATCCAAAAGCACTTGATATTTATAGTCCTCTGTTAGATGCCTGTGTGGACCAAGGATGCTGTCCAGTCCTTTCTTGAGCATAAGGAAATCACTCTCTTTACCTGAAGAGAAGACTGCCAGTTTTGGTTTGGGTATGCCATAGGAGGATGCAATGGCCATTTCCATAAGTCCAGGTGCCACAGGAGTGACAGGATAATAATACTGTGGTTGTGGTCCAGGCCAAGGAGGTGGAGGCATAGATAGTGGTTGATAAGGGCGTTAAGGATGCATCGCTGCTTGCGCTGGTACAGTAGGAACTGGAGCTGGCCCTATATGCTGGTACTGTGGCCGCAGTGAGGCTGGCGCAGATGGTACAGCAACTGGCTGACGTTGGGGTTGCACATAAGACTGCTTAGGCTGTACAACAGCTGATTGATGCGGTGGCTGTATGCGGGCTGGTGCAGGGTGAATTGGAATCGGCTGATACTGTGGTTGTACCTGAGGATAGGCAGGCTGAACAGGCTGAGCAGCCGTGGGGGGCCATGAGTCTGATCGTCGGAGTTCGGCACATGGTCTCTGAGACTGTGGCCCAGGCAGGGAAGATACACGAGCTATATTAGGTGGATGCATGCTTGGTTGCGACTGCAGCTGCATGGAGGGCTTGTGGTAAAGTGTTTTCTCATAATGTGGAGACGATGCTACAGTCACAGAGGGTTCTAATTCAGTGTTACTAAGTTCAATGTGAGGAAGACTCTCATAGTGTCCGTAAGCAGGAGATATAGATTCAAAAGATACCTGTCTAGCACTGTCCATTCTGATTTGAAGCTCTCTCATCTCACTGCTTAAATCTTTCCAACGGGCCTCTAAGTGATGCAGCTTTACATTTTCAAAGTCTCTGTCCCTGTGAGCAGGAGTAATATAGCCCTGGCTTGTATAAGATATTCCTGCAGAGACCTCTGCTGGTGAAGAATGAACATGACGTGGAATTGGATAATCAAGCACATAATCCTTCAAGTAGGTGGGCACCCGCCGGGTACGACTTTGACGAGGATCTGGCACTTGTTCTCCCTCGTAGTAATCTCTGGATGTAGCCATAGCGCAGCTGATGTCCCGTATCCGGCTTGAATGACCAATTTTGTGGGATATTCTGCGCGCAGTGGGATGGTTGGAACTCAACTGGCCTAATTCTTCGGTTAGAAAGAACTGCAGCTACTCCAGAGTGAACTTGTCCATTCTCAATATTTATTAAGCCACAAAAGTGCAGGTTTGCGTGGATATATACAAGTGGTTTGTAGTTATGAACGCACGGTAATACCACACAAAGAAGAAAGACTTTTAGAAAGAAACAATGCCAGGAAAACTCCGCGCGCTGGATGCTGCTGAATGAAACTTTTTGCGCATACATCAGACAAGTCTGAACAAGTTCGACTCGCGCATGCGTGCGGCAGGGAATTTTGTACAACTATAGACTTTGCGTGACTTCTGAACCACACTGACTTGCACTGAGTGACCCTGATTGGCTCGTATCTGAAGACGACCATCCTGAGTGTGGTTGCAAAGCTTGAATCGCTGTTTGTCATTGGTGGCCACCACTCGCTCCACATCCTCCAATGAAAATGAGCGGAACTGCTGATGTGCGAGAAGTTCCTCCACAAATACAAAGCCATCTGCAGACAAGGTCACATAAGAATTACACAGGGATGAATTAATCAAATAACTGAATCCAAAACATGTTCTAAGTGAATTAATAATTTGCTGTCTAATCCAATATTAACAGGAATCATATCCTCCACAAGAACTTCATTCCACACAATACTTTAATAACAATTTTATAAGCAGACGGAGTGTTATGAATCATAGTTTGTGGATCACTTCTCACCCGAGTTCATCTGAAGACCCAACTTATTGGCACCATGGCGTAATATATAAGTTAGAGATTTAGACAGGCGTATATCTCTACTCTGTAAGACACACAAAACAGAAATATAACAAAACAGTGCACAGACCCTTTCAACTTTACCACACAGTAACGGGGCAGTTGACATAAAACTGTCATTAAATACTGACACAAAAAACTGTCTCAAAATACCGCGTGCATTACACATAACGAGTCGTTTCTCCTCCCACCTCTTCATTTCGGTTTCCTCGCCCTCCTCTCCCTCTTCTCCCTCGAGGTTGACAGGCCATTTGTCACTGTTTGATATTGTCACTCACAAATACTGCTAAGATATATATGCTACTGCAGTTACATTTGTTTCGTATAATTCTTCTTGTATTATTTACCTATTCGAAAACTATATATTTAAACTCCGTTCTAAAAGCTTTCGTTGCTGAACTTCTCGTTTCGATAATGGAAGCAGCCATTAATGAACCCATCTATCCATTGACCAACAGAGGGCAGTAAAGAATATTTTTTATATTTCCTGAGATCCTACGCCGTCTAGTGGGGTTGACTGCACTGATTTAATGTTTTTGGTGAAATGTGAATTATCGATAAAACATGATTTAAATATAGATTAAATCTAATAAAATAAAAAAATTGTTGGAAACTATACCGTTACCTCCCACCATCTAGAAAATAAATAAATATTTCATTTGTTACCAATGGTTGTCCTCTTATTATAATAATCAAAAGCAAAAAAAATATTATTATTATTCAGCTTTTAAAGAAACATGCCCCGCCCCGACACAGGGCATCACATCATCAGTCTTCCATCTTTGTGCGGGGCGGCTCGCAGACTGAACTGACGTGTGGAGCAACAAAACACTGCAGGCTTACGATCTCAAAACAAAACCCTGATCTTACGCCGCAGCTTTCTGTTCCGAGAGATCGACAACATGTCCTTTATCCGCGGTTACCCCGTGATCGCCTGCTGCGTGCTGGTCGCTTTGGTCCTGGGTATAGAAGATGGCCCAGATCGGTCGGTTATCGGAGCTCCGGGATCCCCGGTCCGTCTCTCGGAGTCAGACCCGGGGATTATGAAAGCAGTAAAATTTGCCGAGGAACGATATAATATGGGCTCCAACGCGATGCATATACGCCGTGTTAGCAAAATCCTGTCGGCCAGCAAACAGGTAAAATGATATATAATCCGTTTAAAATTTCTAATACAATGTTATTAACGGGTGCAAAACCATTCTATGCAATTCTGCATTTAATATAATTGTTGACAGAATATAAATTGCTAATATTATTATGGTTTATGTTTCATTTAGTATGACTATTATTTATTTTAGCGATTCCGATACAGGACATGAAGTTTATTATGAGTTATTTTTACCGCATTCATGTGATTAGACGTAAACAAGCGCAGAGCGTGCGCAGAGGCCTCATACATAACAGTGTTGAGCGGATTTAAGCAGCACAACACTGCGCGCCTTTTGCGCAGCAGTTTATTACAGTAGATACAATGAAAGCTGCGCACTTATGAACATTTACTAATGTTTGTAGGACGGTATATTTAAAGGTTGTTTAAAGCCCACTGTTGTATAAATACCACAAATTCTTGCAGTTTGTGATATAATTGTTGTGTGTAACAAACATATGTATGTAGTTACATAAATTATTATTAAAAAGTAATCATTATCAAGTAAATATATACATCTTTATTGAAATATGTAACCAATGTATTAAGATTTAGTCAACACTTAAATGCATTAATACACATTAACTAAGATAAATAAATGCATAAGTATTGTTCATTCTTTGTTCATGTTAAACTCAACATTTAACATATCTGTTAACATGTTAATAGCCTACACTGTAAACTAACATGAAGATTTGTATTAACTAACAATAACAAAAGTTACTGTAGAAATATATTGCACATTGTTAGTTCATGTTAACAAATCAGAAGTGTTGTCAAGATTTCCTTATAGAAGTTTGATATGAACAAGCCATAGGTATTCCTTTATTCAAAAAGAGTGATTTGTGTCTTTAATTTCTGTTCTGTCTTCCCCAGCTGGTGAAAGGTATTCGATACAGTATTATGGTAGAGATTGGAAGCACCCAGTGTAAGAAATCCCTAGAGCTGAGCGCTGTGGACACCTGCGAATTTTTCCCAGAGCCTCACAAACAGAAGGTTAGCAAAAACTAATCCTTAATCTGTATAAAACGTCACTACTCAGAGTTGATAATGGCAAACTCTTAATAGTCTAAATGCACTGCATGACCCATTTAAGTTGGGATTTTTTTGGGGTTCATTATTAACATGCATGCGATTTTGATTTAATATACAAAATGTACAATTCCATTCAGTAGCACAAATCCAGTATGATAACCCCATGCTTCTGTTCATTTAAATAATAAAACAATAAGCAAAACAGCCCCACTTTGGCATAAGTTGAACTTGCCCATTGTAAATTTACTATGCACATTCTCTCTCCTAAATCACTCCCATTCTCTGTCTCTCCACAGACGGAGGTTTGTTTGTTTGAGGTTTGGGACATTCCCTGGGAAAATAAATCCACCCTGCTTAAACAGAAATGCGAGCCTGCGGGTCAGTAGCCTGGGACAGATGGCAGATCTGTCCAAATCATCTTCATCACATAATATACTGCTGTGGTGTAAAACAGACATGCATTCTCTCTCATTATTATTATGTTTTAAGACAGGATTTAAAGTGATTTTTATCATACATCCACTTTTAATGGTTTTCTACCCAACATGCATTTGTAATTACCTTGATATTGTGTATGTTTTAGTCACCAAGGAGCTCAAAAAGGTTGCATCTGTACCCCTAACCCATGGAAAACCCATGAAGGTAATGCAATCTACACTTAAAACGTGTCATAAAATATTCACAACAGTTAATTCAACATTATTGAGCTTTTCATGATGGATTGCTTTGTTGTTTTGTTTGCTTTTTTCAGGAAACTGTGGAGCTTTTGAGCCAGTTTAAAAACTTTATAATCACATACAACCGAACATACAGCTCCCAAAAAGGCAAGACACAAATATACACTACCATTCAAAAGTTAGGTGTCAGTTGGATTTTTTTGTTGAAAGAAATGAATTATTTTATTCAGCAAGGATGCATTGAATTGATCAGAAGTGACAGTGAAGACATTTATAATATTGCAAAACATTTCTATTTCAAATAAATGCTGTTCTTCCGAGCTTTCTATTCATCAAAAAATCGTGAAAAATATATCACGGTTTACACAAAAATATGAAGAGCACAACTGTTTTCAACATTGTTAATAATAACAAAAATTTCTTGAGCAGCAAATCATATTAGAATGATTTCTGAAGGATCATGTGACACTGAAGATTTCTATTACAACAGAAAATTATATTAAGTTGTGACCATATTTCATAATATTAATGTTTTTTATTTATTTTTGAACACATAAATGCAGTCTTGGTGTAGAAGCACTTTCAAAAACATTAACAAATCTTACCAACCCCAAACGGTAGTGTACTTTAGATTACAATAAATTTGTCACACCTGTACATTTTACAGTGAAATAGATACTGATAGATGGTAATATTAAAGTGATTTGTAGTTATATTAATGTGTAATACACATGGATTGCCATAATGTAAACTGATAAGTTTTCTATACTAGAATGTCAGTTAATGGGTATTTGTATTGCACTTCCACAATTAAAAGCCCTTGATTAACCACTGATCCACTAAACTCCACAGAGGCAGAGAAGCGTTTGCGCATTTTCCAGGAGAATATGAAAACGGCACAAACACTGCAATCCCTGGAACAGGGGTCAGCTGAGTACGGGGTCACCAAGTTCAGTGACCTCACAGGTATGTTTATGGGGGTTTAGATGCTCATTTATTGCTCAGGAAAATATGGGGAAAATACTAATTAGTGAGGAGTGGCCAATTTTTGGAGTGACAAGGCCAAAATCATAACACTTTTTTTTTTTCTATAATTCGGATGTGCATTCCTGTTGTCCCAAAAACACACATGTGCAAGTCTCTCTATAATGTACTAATCATATCGATGTGTGTAGAGGATGAGTTTAGAATGATGTACCTGAACCCAATGCTGAGTCAGTGGAGTTTGAAGGAGGACATGAAGCCAGCGACCCCTTCCAGCAAGGCCGCTCCTGACAGCTGGGACTGGAGGGACCACGGGGCGGTCAGTTCTGTGAAGAACCAGGTATGACTGCCAGATCAACTCGCATTAAACGTTTAGAATTAATCAGTAGGTGTAACTGAATGAAGCATTGATTTTTAATATAGCGCTTTTAGATGCTACAGTACACTCAGAGTGCTTTACAATGGGATAAGGGGTGACATGAAGTAAGATTAATATGATGAATGATGAGTGAATCAGTGAAATATGAATGCATTTGTATATTTGCAGAGTTATACTTGAATGAAGAGGTTTATTATAATTGTTTTAATTGACTGTCGGTTGCAGGGCATGTGTGGCTCTTGCTGGGCATTTTCTGTGACTGGAAACATCGAGGGGCAGTGGTTCAAGAAAACGGGAGAGCTGATTTCCCTCTCCGAGCAGGGTAAATAATACTTTACTACACTACCGTTCAAAAAAGGGTCAGAAAGATTTCTGTTTTGAAATAAATGATTTGTTTTAATCAGCAAAGATGCATTAAATTGATTAAAATTGACAAAGTATAATGTGACAAAAGATTATAAATGCTGTTCTTTTGAACTTTCTCTTCAAAGAATTTCACAGTTTCCACAAATTATTAATCAGCACAACTGTTTTCAACATTGATAATAGTAAGAAGTGTTTCTTGAGCAGCAATTGAGCATATTAGAATGATTTCTGAAGGATCATGTGACACTGAAGACTGGAGTAATGATGCTGAAAATTCAGCATTGATCACAGGAATAAATTACATTTTTAAATATATTACAATACAAAACAGGTATTTTGAATTGAAATATTTCACAATTTGTTTTTACTGTATTTTTTATCAAATAAATGCAGCCTTGGTGAGCATAAGACTTATTTAAAAAAATATCTTTCTGACCCCAAACTTTTGAAAGGTAGTGTTTTTTTCCCCTCAAAAACAAACAAAGGCACGTTTCTTGTTTGAGAAAACTTGCCACCACTGTTCTAGGGTGATGTGTAAAAGGAAAAGCAAAGCTCTCCTCAACAAGCTGCATGATTTCAAAATAAAGTGTTATTCTAAATGTGAGTTTAAATTTCTTTGTTTGCTCTCACCTCTTTGCATAACAGAATTAGTGGACTGTGATAGGCTGGACCAGGCATGTGGAGGTGGGCTGCCATCTAATGCTTATGAAGCCATCGAGAAGCTTGGTAAGAAATAACAGAGTGGAGGTCATTCCCTAGAAGGGAAATAACTTACAGGGAATCTGTAAGAGTAAACATGCCCTAAATAAGTGTGCTTTTTTTCACCCCTAAAGGAGGTCTTGAGACAGAAACAGACTACAGCTACACAGGACAAAAGCAAAGCTGTAATTTCTCTACAGGGAAGGTGGCCGCCTACATTAACGACTCTGTTGAGCTGCCCAACGATGAAAACGGTGAGTGAGAGAGATGAAAATAGAGATGTGTAAATAAACACAATTAAATTAAAAACATTAAAACAACACTGATGATGGAAATGCCTGCACTAGAGGAATTAAAGCAGGAAATTAAAAATATCAAATGTATTTTATCAGAACGTTTGGAAAGAAATATGAGCTATAAGCTAATCTTACTTAAATGTAAATATACAGTACCATTGAAAATTATAGCACACCCCGGAGTTTAAAGGGGAAAACACTACTATTAAAAAATGTGGGGTTTGTAAGATTTTTTGGAATGTTGCTCACCAAGGCTGCATTTATTTGATAAATTACAGTAAAACAGAAATATTGCAAAAATATTTTTACAATCTAATATAACTGTTTTCAATTTGAATTTATTTTAAAATGTAATTTATTCCTGTGATCAAAGCTGAATTTTCAGCATCATCACTCCAGTGTCACATGATCCTTCAGAAATCAGTATAATATGCGGATTTGCTGCTCAAGAAACAGTTATTATCAATGTTGAAAAACGTTGTGCTGCTTTTCTGTGTGAAAACTGATATTTTTCAGGATTCTTTGATGAACAGTAAATTAAAAAGAGCAGCATTTATTTTAAATAAATATTTTATGACATTATACATGTCTTCACTGTCATGCCAATTGAATGCATCTTTGCTGAATAGAAGTATTAATTTCTTCAATAAAAAAAAAAACCTTTTAATCTAATGTCTTGATTCTTCTCGTGTCTTGTAGCTATTGCTGCTTGGCTGGCTGAGAATGGTCCAGTGTCTGCTGCCCTCAATGCTTTTGCTATGCAGGTAACACAAATGAACAAGGGAACATTATACTGTAAGCTTGCATAAATGTGTAATGAAAATATATTGCCCAATAATGTTCTGGACAAGTTTGTTGTACACTTCAGCATACTATACAACAGTATGTAATAATGAGGGATATAATTTATAAGATTTTTTTTTTTTTTTTTTTAAAAGCACACGTTTTCTGGTGCTAATGCAGACTCAAGGATATATGTCTGGTACTACAAAAACAAAATGCTGTTTTACCTGGTTACTTGCTGAAGTTGCCCTTTTCAAACAATTTTGTTGATGTCTTTAGTTCTACAGAAAGGGAGTGTCTCATCCTCTAAAAATCTTCTGCAACCCCTGGATGATTGATCATGCTGTGCTGCTCGTGGGATACGGACAACGTGAGCATATAAATACACAATATGAGTATATGATTTAAATGGTTTGTACTTATACAGATCTGAAATTCAGGCGTTTAACGGCAAGGCTTTGCAAATTACCATTTCAAAATACCTAGGCTTATAATACCATTTACAGCTATGTAGAACCAGGCAACAGAGTGGGCAACCAGGCAGCTAAGTAGTGCTCAAAGTGATGCGGAGTATAATTTTTCTGCTTTTGTGTGCAGGTAATGGCGTTCCATTCTGGGCCATCAAGAACAGCTGGGGAGAGGACTATGGAGAGCAGGTATGAAAAACAAATCATGTGCAGTATCACACATGCAAATAAAAGCATTTCTGCTTGTATCTCAGTCGCACATACCATATTTTATTAAGAAAATAGCAGAGATCATTATTATATGATAAATTGAATGATGCATGGCCTCTGTAGACTTCCATTCTTGATTGATGCTGGAAAAAAAACATTACTGATGTTTACAAAGTGCCCCATTATGCTTTTTCGAATATTGCCTTTCATGGTAGTGTGTAATATAGCTGGTTGTGAATGTAAAAGCAATGTAAAAGCAAAGTTTTAAGAAACAAAGTGTACGATAAATAAGTTATGTTCTCCTAAAAGAAACAATCGATTCTGAACTTCCTGAAACGAGTCGTCAGTAATTCCAGTCTTATTTCCTGCTCGAACCTACGTATGTTTGTAACAAGTTTGCATAATGCCAGCCTATGGTCTTCATTGCCCGCGAACCAGGTCTACTTTTCCAGTCTCAGCTACAACTGCAGTGTTTGAGGGTCAGAGTTTGGTTCGTGTTGTCGACATGTCGAGAAGATGCTAAGAAGCAAATCCACTTACATGTACTTTCAAAGGATAAGGACTCACGCTGGAATTAATACGGTAAAACTGACGCCATTTTTACTGGTCGTATCATTGTGTATCAAGTGCTGAGGACGCTCCGGAGCTGAAATTTAGATATTATAATGGACGTTTGGTTTCTGACACGCGCTGTAGCGGTAGACCAATCACAACAGACTGGATTATCTGACCAATTGGAGCAGACTTTTAGAAAGGTTGGGTTTAGAGAGACCGAATTCCTTTATTAAACTGTTTCTAACACTGAGAAAAGAGGTGATGTTGCAGTGTATATTAGGAGAAAATTGTGTTTTTACTTTAGATGCATGTAAACCTAATGTGGAAGACCTCCAGAAAAAAATAAAGAACCTTGAAAATAGCATAATATGGGCACTTTAACATGTTAACTAAGTTTCATTGTTAGAAAATTATTAATGGAAAAGGATCTAAAAATTGTGTTTTTAGATTTGCCATGAGAGTATAACATTACTTATACATGTAGACTTTCTGCCAAAATCATCACATAACTATTCTTGAAAACATTTGGTCCAGCTCATAAATTATAAGTATGTCTGTAGTCTAACATTTCTGTGATAATAGACATTACATAAAGTCTTTTCTATACTTCTTTTATAGGGTTACTATTACCTGTACAGAGGATCCAAACTGTGTGGAATCAACAAGATGTGCTCATCTGCGATTGTGAATTAGACGCACACGCACACACACACACACACGCACACACACACACACGCACAAAGAGCATGGATACAAAAACATTTCAAAACAGTTATGAACATGTGATGACTCTTTACAGAGGTTTTTCTTCATGTGACCTGTGAACAGTGTAAAACACATTCTGAACATATTTCATCCATATAAGCACACAATTCTCCATAGCTCAAATATGTGAAGTATTTCTCTTGAGGTCATATGCTTTAGTCATCAGTCGTTCCATTCAGAATAGCTGAATTTAACATACATTACCTCAGATCCTCATGTGCAGTGATGTTACGGACACAGCAAATAACCAAATAGCAAAGTACAAGATAACAGCACACTGTTTACCACGTTACTGATACAAACATTAGACGTGTTGTGATTAGATAATTTAGTTAAATATGTTGTGGTTTACTTTAGTTTTGTTATTCTATATTTAATTATATGTCTTTTATTTTAATTCCAAATACACTGAATTGAGCTTGTGTCTTGTTCTCTTTTAACCCTGCTGAATAGATTAACAATTAACAATTTTCAACAGTGGATTTTAGACTTGTGAGTGCATTTTACAGTATATTTTTAAGCTACTAGTCTTGGAAACCAGATTTTGCACACTATGAATTTGCACAGTATACTGTGATCATTCCGTTAATGTAAGCGTGGCTCACAGCTTTCCTAATTTATGAGTATATTTGGATGCATGGGGAAAAGTTGCTGATGCTTTTTCCAAACACACAGTGAAAGATTTCTTTAGATTTCTTTGAGGTTGTGTGTTAGAAAAGATGAATCTCTAATGCATTATCAAACCTGTATTGCTGAATAAACTCCCAAATGTGTCCGTTGTGCTTCACGTTGTCATAACTGTCATGTTTTTGTAAGTTCAATAATCGAGAAATATTCAGTCTTAAATTTCAGCCTTTTAAAACTCCACAAAACACCCATGATGAAAGCAATCGCAACAGGAAATGAAGCAAGAGAACTACAGTTAACCTCAGAGGTTTCTCATTTGTTTGGACACACTGGGCTAGTGTTTCTTACAACATATTAAATATACCTGAGTTAAAAGTGGAACTTGAATTGTTGCACATTTGAGTCTTAGATTACAATGAGCATAAAAACAGAAACTAAGCAACAACAAAAAAGCAAATCTTAAAGGAAATATAAACTTTTTGCATTGCTTTCCAAAGTCAGACATCTTAGTTTGACCATGTACAACCCTGAAACTTGCAGGAAATATTTTGTCACATACATGTGTTAGTTGGAATAAGGTCAATGCTATGAAGATTGTTGAGCGCTCTCTAGTGGTTATTTGTGGTAGTTTACCTCAATGTGACCATTATTCTTCAAGCTTTGCAAATGACATGACACCAAAAAGTTAACATGGCATTGACCTCAACAGAGATTACACAATTATGTCATGTTATTTTATTGTCTTAAAAAGTTACACAATCCCCAAGGGAGGGATTTAGTACACTAAAACATTTAACAGCACAACTACACAAATGGGGATTTTTATTTTAAATATTATAGACTTTACCAAAAAAAAAAAAAAAAAAAATCCCCCTTGTAGGTTTTTATACTTAGCTTGACAGATAGCCATCTCTTACAGAATGACATAATGTCACAATAAGGAACAATGTTATTGAGAACCATAAGAAATCCATCATGTTTAGGGAAGACATTTCATGGACTATCAGTATTTCGTATGAAATATGTTCATTATAAACAACATCCATTCGGATGATTTTTTCCTTTTTCTTTTTACAGTCACCAGAGAACAGGCATTAGTGCAAAAATGGTATAACAAGGTAGTCCTGGCTGCAGTTTATCCATTTATTCGAGAGCGTGACATTTTACAGTCCTCTAGAACTCATGAGGGGACTCGTACTCCAGGAAAATATGACAGATGTTCACTAAATGGAGCAGTGAACATCATTTCACAAAAGAAAAAAGATATTCTTTCAGACTTATTTCATAAAGTATTTAAAAACTTAGAAATCACTGATTCTTGAATACTGGGACAAAACAGGGCACAGAACATTAACGTTGATACAATAAATCATTATTTTGTATTAACTTGCACGTGTTCAGAGGCATTTACTTTGGCTTGGTTGCTATTTTATAAATTTTTATATAACTCATTCACAGGTCAATTTGCTAGATTTATCCATATTTGATACATATCTGAAATTAAAATGTATTATATATTCACAAATCTATCATTTAGATTTAAAGGAATAGTTGGATGCAAAGTCTGTCATTAATTACTTGCCCTCGTGTCATTTTAAACCCCTTAAGACTTTCGTTCATCTTTGGAACACAAATGAGGATATTATGAAATTGAGTTTCCTGTCCCTTCATTGACAGCTTACGCAACAACCACTTTGACGCTTAAAAAAGTTCATAGAGATTGTAAAACTAATCCATATAAATTGAGCAGTTCAGTGAAAATATTCCGAACAGACTCGATCGCTTTAAACGATTAAATTTAAATACTTTTATTCACATTTAAACACTGATCAGAGAACATAAACAAAAGCTCACGAGAACAAACCTCATTGGTTCATTTTCGTGAAGCGAACATGCTTGAGCTACTGATGTGTGAGTTGATGAATATTTATGTTTATATGAATGTTGATGAATGTTTATCTCAAAAAGATCTTTATTTGTGGTCCGAAGATTAACAAAAGTCTTACGGGTTTGGAACTATATTAGGGTGAGTAATTAATGACAGAATTAAAATTTTAGGGTAACCCTTTAAGAATGAAGAAAATATGACACTATCATAACCATATTTTGTTGACAAAACAACCACACAAGGTTTAATAGCAGTAGCCACTTTTTTTCTGGTGTTGCTAATAGGACTTAAACTATCCCATACAATTTTATTACAATCTGTAAGATGGAGTTGGCAAATTATGGTTAGGGAGTAAGAATAATTACCTATATAAATTTTCTATAAACAATAAAAAAATGTAATAGTGTAATATTACAATTCAGTCCCATTATCCTTCAGAAATCATTGTAATATGCTGATTTGGTGCTCAGGAAACATTTCTTAATGGTACACTATGTAACTTTTGGCCCTCTAGCGGTTAACTGCGTGCATTTTGCGGAAGAACATTGTTTTGGTTGTGCTTCGGCTCTGCTTGACTGTGCGGATGAATATAATCCCTCACAATAGCTAATGCTTTACAATTAACTACATACGGCAATTGATCTGTTCAATAAAATACCATACTCGCCTGTTGAGTAATAAAAAAACAACCTCCACATTACTTTTACAACATTTTAAATCCCTCAGTTCTCGCCATCTCCGAAGAGCCAAGCCAACGTTGATTCTGGTTTTATTACTATTCTCTCTCTGCCAGCAGACTCTCCTCTGTTCAGCGGTGATTCTCCAGAGGTTAGAGACTTCGCTTCTCAACCTTTCTCACTCATTGTGACAACCAACCAATGCCAACACCATACGCGTCAAACACTTCTCTATTTAATGATATGACAAGACACGCACGAACAAGTGACGCATGTACTTAGTTTCCCGCAAAAACCACCCTGACTGGACTAAAATATAAATAGGCTTACCATAGTGAATCCAGGTAAGACAAAAAGCTGTAAGGATTGATGATGTATTGACTCTAGGAATGCACGATATATTGGCCACCATATCGGTATTGGCCTATATATGTTAATTTTTAATGTTATCATTTTTAATTATCGCATCGGCCAAAATTTTCATATCTGTGCATCCCTAATTGACTCGTTTAAATTTAGTTAATTTTGAACAAAAAAAAAGTTACATAGTGTATCTTTAATATCATAAATGAAAAAGTTGTGCTGATTATTTGAAATTGAAATGTTTTGTAATATTATACATGTCTGTTGTCACTTTTGAGCAAGTGGTAGTACATTTTATATTCTATATATTTTTTTTTTTTAAAACTATTCGCCAGATAAAATTGACATGTTTGGCCCCACATCTCAAGAATCAGTGAAATATTATTCTAATGCTTACCATGAATTTGTGTACTAAAAGAACGGAAAAAATAATAATAATAATAAATAACAAATAATTGAACATGGCTGGACAGAGATATGAAGTACTAAATTATCCACTCTATATTGGGTCCTATATGATTCCAAACTCTACACAAGTCTCTTCTCCGTTACAATGAGATTCGGCTCTATTAGTATGAGAACAGTAGGTTACTAACGCTTTATGATCGAGATGTGATTGAAAAGCACTAGCAGTACATTCACGGTTTGCAAGCTGATAGTGGTTTGTCTAATACAGCGGACCTAAGGTGGGGGGGTGGACGTCACTCTCGTCTCCCTCTACGACTGTACAAATAGTGGAGGTAGCAATGTGTGTATTCTGTGTCGTCTAGTACTTAAGCACCTGGTTAAAAAGACAAAATCGAGAGGAAAAAAAAAATGGATTCCAACTTTTTTTTTTTTTAAAGAAAAATGGTCCATTCGTTGAGAAAGCACCAGTAATATTAAAAGTGTTGTTGTTTTTTTAATAAACAAATAATGCCTTGGTGATGGTGGTATGTTTTTTTTTTTTAAGTTTCAATAAACTACAAACATCCCAGAAAAAAAAAAAATCCCAGGACAGTGGACGATACACAAGGATGCAGTAAAACTTTTCCAGCGGAAACAGATGAGCTTGTTCAGATGATCGTGGCCTTCGTTACGGCCAGCAAATATGAGCCAGTAAGTCAGTAGAGTTCAGAGGGACCTGAGCGTACAGAATGAAACACTAGACACAGCGATGAATGAATAGGCAGAGGCAACGCAGCCAAGTTTGGATCAGAAGACAGTTAAGACCCGTAGTGGATACATTAAGCTATTAAGGACACCTACAAATGAGTTTGATCAAGGATTTTATCCCAAACATGATCGCAGATCAGCGTAAATTGAGTCCTAATGAACTGACGTGTTTGTCTGCAGCAGTATTTGTTACAAATATCAAAAAAAGTGAAAGATACCTCCAGTGAATCATAATGAAGTGCGTTTTCTGAAACACGTCTCTATTTGAAATGTCAGCTGGAACAGGCGTCACACGAGCTCAGAAGGTCCTGCCTGTAAGATTGTAACAGTCCTGGTGAAGTTCAGTTTAGCGGGCGCCATCACTACACGCTGGTGATGGAGGCCTGTTTCTCCGTGCGGTTGGCGGGCGGCTCGCGGATGGTACGGAAGCTGGGGGGCTGGTAGGGCGGCGGGGGTCTTTTGGTGCCGATGTGTCCTGGACTCAAAGCCATATTCTGACGCCTGCTATTTTCCACATTACTCGAGGTGTTTGAAGCAAGGCTTTCCCGCGTGCTGAAGCAGTACAGAAGGACAGAAAGGGAAAGAGAATGCAAGTGTTATGAAGAAAGCAGAAGTGGGAAATTGATTAGTAACTCGCTGAAAAAAGGTTGGATGGGGGTTAATCAAAGTTTAATAATCACAATCTCGTTATTAGTGCCGGTCAGGGTTGTGCACCATTCAGAAATAAACTGAGAATGCCTTTTAATTTCTTAATAAACTCCAGAATTTGAAGTTGAAGCAAACACTATGTAAAATTCAAATTAGATAAGAAGCATAATTAAAAGGAATTAAATTCGAAATGGAGCAAAACACAAATGTTCTTGCATCTCGCGGCGGACAATTGCTCGTGGTGCCGTAAAGCAAAATTAAAATCTATTAGAGTTTTTTTTTAATCTTAGTTGAGAAGTAGGCTATGTCCGATAGGCCAATCCTTTTTTTTATTCATAACATGGAAAAGATGTCAAAATGAATGTAATCATTTCTGTTTTATTGTAATTAAATTCCTGCTGAGTGACGGCTGAATTTATTTCAATTAATTTCTGGTAACCATGATATTCTTTGATAAATTTAGAACGTAAAGAACATTTATTAATAAAATAAAAGTATATATAAGAGTTTTTTTTTACTTACACCAAACATTTAAACAGTAATGCTATAATAAAATAAATGTTTGCAACAAAAATTATTTTACAAACATTGTATTGGACTAAAGAAATTCCCATGTGACCATGTTGAATTTCTTTGAATACCTTCACTTTAAATTGGAACTTAATTCAGAATTGTGCCCAACTAAATGAAAAGTAGATAAAGGAAAACAGAAAAGAGAAAGGACAGTACAGGAGCAAGAAAAAAAAATTAAGACCGATAAAATGAGAAATACAAACCTGAAAGAACAGAATATTTATAAAGGTATGGAATTCCATGTTGACTAAAAGCACCCGTGCCAACAGAGGTTTCTCTCAAAGAGCCAAAACATGCCCAATGTAAGAAGCAGGACTATATGAGAGGTTGTATAAACAAAATCATCTAAAAAAATGTCACTTAAATTTGAGCAGGCACATGTAAATGGACCAATTTATAAGGGGGAAATCTAAATTTAAAATCAATCAAATGCAAGCAGAACCCATTCAGGTGACATACAACTCAGCTCCAACTCTAACGAGTTCATTCAGCTTTAAATAACCAGCAGATAAATTAGACATCAAGTTTCGAATGCATCACTCCTATATTCCTACTCAGTCAGATTTTGAAGTTAGCAAATCTATATTTTTTGTATGTTTGATATACCAGTATATTTTGTTTGTTTTTAGTAGTACAATAATAAACTGTTTTCAAATTGATACATATTAAAAACTATACATTTGATAGAGGCTTACAAAATAATGTTGGATGTGTTAAATAATAATAAAAATTGTATTATCGGCTCAAGAGACTACAAAACGGATTTTATTTTTTTTATGTAAAAGGACGATAACAGGAATTTAGTAGTTTTTGACTCACCGCAGTTTGAAACATACCGTTTCCCTTTTCTATAATGTTTTGAACATGGCTTGCCACCGAAATGAAAGGGGAGAATAAAAACACAGGAACTGCACACAACACACACACACGGTAAAAACTACAACTGAACCACTGTATGAAAAAAAACATACTTTAATTTTGGGGAAAAACAAAACAAAACAAAAAAATATCACAATCAAAAACAAAACATGGGGACACATTTTGTTCCTCAAATGTTTGAAATGTCTCATCAGGCTTTTGGCACGGAGCGGGCTTCGCTGTCACTACAGTAAAGTGAACTCAACCCACTCTGCCTCACAGGGTGACCTGAATAACAGTACAGTGCTTGTTTTTCTTCATCCAATCACATTATTCTAAATGCAGACAGAAAATATCCACTTCATCAATTTCAGCAGTTCAAGAGGTCTGATTTTTAAACCGCATGCTATATTTCCTCAAGTGGACGCCACAAACTTCTTCATATCACTCTGAATGATAATACGTCTTTTTTTATTGTTGGATTTCTGACTGCAAAACAGACTTTGCACTCAACTTTAAAGTGTTTTCTGAGTCAATATTATTGCACTGCAATATTGGAGCATGAAAACGTCTACTGGACGTTTGCAGTATGAGAGGTTTCAGACATTTGGAAGATGAGATCAAAGGGTTTGGGTGCAGGTTGAAAGGGAGGACAAGGATAACGTCAGGACGTAAAGTTGCACAAGTTGCATAATGTGCTCAAGGAAATGTATTATTTAATTAAGGCCTCAAACATATCAAAAGATAAAGTGACAGACATGTGCATATCCATTATATCGTGATAATTTTGAGAACAATTTTAATTAACCCAATGGTTTTGGTTGAGAACACAATGCAACACTTACAATACAAACATGATGTTCATTTAGACAAGAATGACAAAAGGAGCACTCAAACAACACATTTCAACAAAAAATTCTGTTTAAAACAAAAGCAAACAAAAACAAATGGTGTAAACCCTTTCAAAGATTGCAATTATAAACCTGGTAGTGGTTGACCTAGATTAAGGTGTATTCAGTACCTCTCATGTGTTAGGGGCTCCCCCATTTTAGTGAAAACCTGATACATAGAGTAGCATTAAGCCCACAAATACTCTACGCAAGTATGAACCGTAGTATTGCAAAATTTATCAGAATGCAATTTATAATGCAACGTGTAAAATTCATTCTCCTCACTTCTGCAAGGGCCACTATAGTAGGAAGTTATATTTCAGGTCAACTACTGTCATGGCAGAACAACAGTTTGAACAGTATCTTGCAAGTTAAGGTTAGTTAAACTGTTGACATGTTTATAGCTAGTTATCTGAAATATGACCCACAGGTTGAATGGCACAGACATTTTAACTGAACTCTATCAGACTACTGAGGTTTGTTACCGCCACAGAAATGTAAGAATGCAAGTTAAGTGTATAATAGGACAGCATGCTTACAATGCATTGGCCAAGCACTGGTGTTTTTTTTACTTGCATAGAGTATGTTTCTGGCCTTAATGTCATTCACAGAGGTGGTTATTGCTGCTTAAAATAAGAAAATGTAAGGTTTGCACAACTAGGATTAAACTAAGGCTCTACGGAATTTGTCATGACTATAAAAGCAAATAAACTTAATTGTTTCTGTGAGTTAACACTAAGTTAAAAAAAAGAATATGTCTATTCATAGAATAGCATATCCCTCATTTAAGACACACCCTATTGCCAACACAACAAATGAAACAAACCCTTAAAGTGGCCCTGAGTGCCTTACCGTGGGGAATTAAATCCACTGTCCACAGTCACACTGCTGGAGTCCATACTGTCCAATCGGGTAGAATGGACCGATTTTTGGCTGTTGTTCCCCTCACCTTCCTTGGGACTTAGAAAGGTTAGGTTCTTCTCAAACTTCCTCTGCAAATCCCGCTCCTTTTCCCGTTCCAGCAGCCATTGCATTGTCCCTCCCTCTTCAAGAACTTTCTGCTCCACCCGGTTCTTATGACTAGTCTCCTCCGATTCGTCATCCGACACATTGTAATAGTCAAAGGTTGTTTCTGCACATGAAGCCTGCTCCTGAGCCGAGGATGGAGGCATGGTCAGTGGTAGAGGTTTATCAAAATGCTCCTGAGTCCCAAGGACCTCCGCTGACTTGGTGTGAGGGGACCTACCTATCGTACCTGGCCTTGAGAAGCTGCTCTCCACGTAGTCTGGAGGTTTAAACAAAGTCTCTTGGCTGTAAACCTCTGGCATTTTGTCCAAGTCACCTGAGTCAGGATTGTGTTGGTGCATCAATCGTCCATTGGGGAGATGCTCGGGAGTTTGGCTCATTGTCGCTATAGGAGTAGTATTTTGTCCCTTGGCTGTCTCCTCTTTATATTCTATAGGGTGAGGTGGTGTTAGATGAGGTGTCAATCGGTCAGAGGAGATCCCCTTCCAGACACTATCCGTGAAGTCATGGCTGGGTTTTACAAGAGATGATGGGGCAGAGAGAGAGACTTCATTTGCAGCAGTGCACTGGAAATAGTCATCCACAGGTGTTTTGGGAGAGCAAGACTTCAAGTCATTGTAAACAGGAAGACTATCCCTGCTTTTACTCTTCTCCAGCGTCCGGTAAAGTACAGCATCCTCTGAGGATCCTCTTCCAACATCAGGCACACAAACTTCAGAGTGTAATCTAGCAGCAGAGAGCATGATGCGGGAATAGTGGTTCGCCTGCGCAGATGCCCTCAAAGTACCATCGTCAGTGTAGTACCGACTCCTGTCATCGGGACTGCACTCAAAGTCCTCTGGGCCACCTAAATATGGACCACCAAGAGGTCCCTTGGAGTTATCCATGGAGCGTGACCTTTCTTTGGCCTTGTCCGACCTCTCGTTTCGTGACTTTCTCTCTTGTGTATGACTATGACTTCGGTGGACTTTGGAATGTGATTGTGCCCTAGAGGGTTCTGGGAAGGGCATTTCTGTTCGCCGCTTTGCCAGTTCCCCAGAAACATCCCACTCTGGAGCAGTGGTAAAGTGAGACTCCACAATATTGGGGTTGCTGTGAACCATGTACTTCCCCCTATTCCGCTCCATGGACATCATGGTTTCGCGTGGAGAACGTACCAACGAGGAGCTGTAGAATCTGTAATCCCGGTCATAGGATATGTCCAGGTTGGATCCTTCAGACGGATCCCCCCTGGACGCTCGTGTTTTGCTATGGGAACGTGAGGCCTTGCCCTGCTGGGTCTTTCGATGGCTGCGGCTCCTCTTGCTGCGTGCACTCTGCTGAGCCGAGGAGTTTGCTTTGTTCCTCTGTGCCTTCTCCTCCTCCAATCGCTTCATTACGGCTGTGTGGCGAGCAAGGTTCTCCACCGTAAGATCTGGGTTGATCCGACGGATGATCTCCATCTCCACCTCTCTGGGAACGGTGGTAGGAGTCTCCTCATCCCGCAGTGGCCACTCCTCAGGTGGGAACTGGGCGGAAAACGTGGCTAGATGTTTTGTCTTGTCTTTCTTGAAGCTCAACCTGAAGAGCTTCAGTCCAAACTTCTTAGACTGCTTCTCCCCACTGCTGCTGCTTCCATCTTTGTGTTTACTGTTTGTCTCTGTTTTAAATGGAAAACTAAGCGCACTCTTACTCTTCTCTGGTGGATGCTGATGGGGCGGAGATACAGGAGAAACCTCTTTATGCTCTTTAGACCTTCTCTGTAAGGTTGAGGTATGTGTGCTAGGCATGTCCTCCCGGTAGCTGTTGTTGTAGGAATCACTGTGGTTCTTGTGGTGAGGTCTTTCCCGGACGCATCCGGACGTGGAGGGTGTCATGGTACCCGAGTGAGGAGAGGTACATGGCGGCTGCTGCTGCTGCATGCGATCTGGTATCCTCTCGTCTAGGTGGTACCACTTGCTGTTAGTCCTAATGAGGGAAGGCGTGATGAAGTATGTCTGCTGGGTGACAATAAAGTAACCCTCTGGGGTGGGGTAGATCTTCCGCTCTCGGACCAGCATGTTGAGTGTGTGCCGCAGAATCTCCATACTTGGAGTGGGGACGCCTACAGGACAGAAAAAGAGACAGGAGATTATCAGTCCAATATGGCAAAACAAATACCTTGACACCAACAATATTCATGGGGATATGGGATTTAAAAACACATGCTGTCATTTTTTGTTTCAAGCACTTACAATGCTTCTTTCATTTATAATACTATGCTTTACTCAAAGGTTGCCTCTCATTTTATCCCCTCAACATTGACCAACATAACGGATCACAACACGAGTGCTTATAGCTGCATATATATGTTCATTGCTCAATAAAGCTAAAATAAACAGCATTTTATTAAAATTCCATTCACATTCTGTCCTGTTTGATACTATAGTATAGCTGTGTTTAATGAAGCATCTAGACATGGTGCAGTGGTGGCTGTCTTCTGTGCTTGGTTGACCGGTTTCAGAGCTTTGCTCCTTTGCTGGCATTACTCCCCATTACATCATGGAGTCCTTAAAACCAGCCTAGGGTGACGAAATCCCACCCCCACCCCCACTGCAGCTAAAACATAGTAGGCAACACCCCATTCAAACATCCACGCTTCAGGTGGCAAGTCTTCATGTATGTCTCTGTCTGTGCCATAAACTTCTGTGGTCCAAATAGATATATTTGTGACGTCACAGTTTTATAAGAGAAACACATTCCATTAGGATTTCTTCCACTCCTGAACTTTTTCAAACAGTAAAGACGACCTCAAATGTGACAAAATAGGGAGTTAAAGATTTGAGCGCTGTATCAGTTCTGCGTTGTCATTTGCAGTACATTGGTAGTCCAGCGCACTTCTATATGTAAACGCTGAGGTGGAGTAGGGTTGCCTGTACTTACATCATAGTTGCTGCTTAGTTTCCCTGTCAATGAGGTGCAATCCTAATTCAACATTACAAACACTCTCTCTCCCTCACACACACACTTAAACAACTGTCTAATCCAATCGAGAACAACAGCCTATCACTTATTGCAGAAATTCACTTTGGTTCTAAACACCTCGCTGTTGAGTTGAGAAGTTCTTCTCAAGATCTTGATAGATACATCAAAAATGTCTGCTGTTTAATAGTCATTTGAATGTAATGCATTAAATTGCAACAAAAAGAAAAAAGTAATCTCAAAATGCAACAACCCAGACAAATGTCCATTCTTCCTAACCAAGTTCTGGGAATAAGTTCAGAGAGTTTTATAAAAAATAAAATAAAATCACTACTAGCATTCAATTGTCAAGTGGCCGGCGCTTTCTTTTGTAGTGGAAGCCTTTTGTGCAAACGAGGAGTTACTGTAGTTACAATCACCAACTTCACATTTGTATTAACTAAGAGCTAACTAAAAACATTTGTTAGTCATTTCATGGGAATATGGCTAGCGTAGTTTATTTAGCAGTCACAGTTAACTATGACATTTAACTGTGCACATATTTGTATTTTTAACATTCTAGTTTATAAACTTAAAAATATGGATTTTATTTTTTACAAAGACGCAATCGCTTCGCTTCAGAAGGCCTGTATAAACCCCCTGGAGCCATGGATTACTTTATGATGGATGGATGCACTTTTTTGGCCTTCAAAATCTCAGTTACTATTCACACCCATTATAAAGCTAGGAAGAGCCAGGATATTTTTTAATAAAACTCAGATAGTGTTTGGCTGAAAGAAGAAAATCATATACACCTAGGATGGCTTTAGGGTGAGTAAATGATGGGATCATTTTAATTTTTGGTTGAACTAACCTTAAGACATTTGTCTAGTCCTAGAATTTCCCTTAACTAATCACAGATAATTTTCCATTCATTAAGAACAATTAAGCACTGCAAAAAAAAAAGGATAACAAATTTAACTCAACTTCAACCCTCTAGTTTTACTCCTGTTTAGATTACACACAAAAAACTGTCAAAAGAATACACCGAGTCTGTACTACAGAAGTTTCCATCTCAATGTTTTATGCCAGGAAGTGTTTTTTTTCTCCAAACAGACTTTGCCCTCTGAAAAATGAGCAGTAATAATGTGATTCTGTGTGCCTCGCAAAAATATATATTTTTTACAACAGGATCCATGCAACATCCTCGTAAAAGCAGCTTTCTCCAAAACAAACACATCAGTGGATTTGCACCCGAGCCAAAACAGAAATTTCATGGGGGAATTTTGTTATCCTGCAACAACATATGCAGTGAGACGAACTGCTACAAGAGTCATATGAAATTGTGCTCTGTGGAATAAAATGACATTTCAATGATGCCTGTATGCTTTATTTTTACATTCAATGTGCCTCTCTCCAACACACTTTTGTCTTTGTAAAAGAAACAAAACTATTCCCATAAGACTTTTATACACACTCAGATGCATACCTACATTTATTTGGCAGATGCTTTTTTGTAAAGTGACTTAAAGCAGTTCAAGGTAACCTTACAAGCTGAATCAAACCAAGTCAGGTGCCCTATTCTCCTGGCACACACACACACACACACACACACACACACACACACACACACACACACACACACACACACACACACACACACACACACACACACACACACACACACACACACACACACACACACACACACACACACACACACACACACACACACACACACACACACACACACACACACACACACACACACACACACACACACACACACACACACACACACACACACACACACACACACACACACACACACACACACACACACACACACACACACACACACACACACTTCAGAGGAGAGGTTCAGGTGTGCAAAAAGTATAGCTGGTTCAAAACCTTTGTTAATGAGGTGCAATCCTAATTCAACCGTGCGATCATGATTCTATAGCAACTTCTGTGTTCACTACAGATTCTATAGCAACCTCACTGTCTCATAACCTAAGGGACACAAAGATAATTTTGACTCAGAATCTGCTGCATCTTTTTAGCTCAGTCTCATTCTCACATGATATAATCAACATCATTCTACTGAGATGCCGAAACTGGCCGTGTCTGACCACAACACGACTGACATGTAACAAAACAACTAAGGCTGTGCTAACATTTAGGGCTAGGGAATACATTGAATAATCACAATGTGCTTGCAATGATTATATTAGCCACATTAAATTAATCAATAATCTTAAATACTGCAATGATTTTAATGCAGCGTTAATTTTTGGGGTGGGCATCAAGTTTCCTAAAGACCAACTTCACAATCTTTTCTTTACAGATTGCATTAGGATATATAGGGCCCTTGATTTAAACGTCTTGAAAAGTGCCTTTGATTTAATCATCGGTAGCAAAAATGGCATTAGAATAGGTAAAATTGAGTTACAATTCAAGTGAGTTTTGTATGACGTCCTCTGAGAAAATATTACACATTTTCCCTATAATCCAATCACTGATTTCAGCAAAACATCATTATCCTGTGCAGTGTTTCGGCAATAAGAGCATATAACAACAGATGTTAAACTTTCCATATCACTGCTGTGACCACATCATGCTTTATAGTGCTCTAACAGCCTGATCTCATGAAAATGTGTCTGTATAGCACGCATTGTGTTTATCGTGCAATTCATACGCGAAAATGAGTTTACGTGCATATGATATGCAATTTTGACATGCATTTGATACGCACTTTATTGCGTGTAATACACACACCCCACTAATCCTAGCCAAACGTATAATATATACGCACCCCAACACCACTACTAAACCTACCCATGCGTATCATATGCACGTAAAAACTCATTTTCACGTATAAATTGCACGATAAACACAATGCGTGCTGTATAGAGACACATTTAGTGTGACCGGGTTGGCACTAAATATGAGACTTTATCCAAATGTTCCAGGATATTATCATTTGCAAATGGCTGTGTAAACGGTTACGACTGGTGTTACTAGCAAAAACTGAAGAAACTAAAATCACTGAACCGTTATAAAATAGATTCAGCATTTAAGATTTAAAGATGCTTCCAGCATCTTTTAAAAAGCACGTCTGGTCTCCTGTAAAGATGAAGAATGTAGAGCTTAATATTTATGTCTATGCTGTGGCCTTAGGGTTAGAGCATGGGATCTGAAGCAAGGTTGAATCTGGCTTGCGACATTTAAGTAAATCTCACAAAAACATATCCAGGTCATAACATATCACCTTAATAATTAATATTTTGCATTTAGAAAATGAAGCCTATTTTAGGATCATTAAGATGTTTTGCATTGTGACATTATTTTCAATGCAATTAAGCACATTTCCTGCACTTATGTTCAGTGTTATTATTAAAGGACCTTACCTGGGAAGCATGTTGCTAGGTGTTCGATGAGAGTCTCTTGTGTGACGGTCTTACGGGCAGAGTTCATGGCAGAAATGGCCAGGCACAGGATTTCTCCCAGTGGTATAAACTGGGATTGGCTGATGGGAGACATGCTGATAGGAGACACATCACCTGCAAAGCACCGAGATCAAAGGTCAAAGATGTGTGGCAGAGGTGAAAGGTTAAAACATTACACAGGTGGCTTTAGGAGTGCAGAACCGGTATCATGACTTTCTAGAGGAACTGATCAAAGTTGGTGTAAAGTTTGTGTAAAGTTATAAATGAAGTTATATAAATGCACTAATAACAGAATGATTAACTGTCCAATAAATTATTTCAACATTTTAAGAACACCTGCATCAGTCGATAAGATTCTAAAAATCAACAATTAACACTATAGATAACAGACATCAAAATTCTGGCAGATAACAATAGGCCAATAATTATTGTGATAAATAGCCATTTTAATTCTCTATTTTGTGTTTTTTTTTTAAAACCACAAATGCTACAGTTTTGACATCACAGTATTATAACTGAAAATATGAAAGACAGATTTACAATTTGGTAAACATTACATTTAACTGGGTTTTTAAATAATTAGTGTTTTTAAAGTGTCATGAAACCCCTGTTTTTGCGCACATCGTTCACACCAGACTTGAAAAAGACTCATGAAATGGGCGTGTAAAGCTGTGGAAAAGTGGGAGTGTAGAAGGTGGGATGAGGGAAGTGGGAACCAATAAAACAGTTCTGAAACACTCAAATTAACTCAGACAAATTAAAACCTTGATGCATTTTAAAAATATTACCCTATGACAACAAACTCAAATATTTTCATTAGAGACTACCATCAACGATCATGAACAAATCAAATACGTTTTCTTTTGTGTATCCAAGTACTTTGTGTCATCGCGTTTATAATCAGACATACTGCCGTATTAGTGTCTTTATTTGTACATATTTCATCATGTCTTCTTCAAATGAAATATATATGTGCACATACACTGCTTGTTCATGTTTGGAGCACGGGTAAAAGAGAAATGTCCCAAAAAAACCTTTGAAAAACGGTCCAGATTTGAACTATGATCCAGAAATTGGTCCGTTTTTTGTTACATTAAAAATTGTTCCATATTTTCCATGTCTTGGTAGTCAAAATCCAGCCCTGACTGCATCGTGGGGAAAATGCAAACACCACCTTTTTTTTTTTGACTGTACTTAGGAACACACACACACTTACGACAAGTCCGAATGCAAAGCTGAACCGTCAGGTAAACGAACAGCGCTGTATCGATCTTTTGTGACATTTGAATTCTCTGCTGTAATGCGATCTCATGCATAATTCAGTGCAGTGATTGGATTAAAAGAGTTTATTCCCATGAATAATACAGAGAAAAGCTCAGAAACTGAGAAACATACTCTCCAGCCACAGCAGCCAATCACCACTCCGAATTAGCGCATTTGAAAAACCCTTATCAGTTGACAGTTGGCAACAGATTGCTGGCAGTCCAACAAAAATCACTTTCCAAAAACGTTTTAATCTTCAGTCACTATTTTCGAACAGCCCTGCAGCAGAAACGACATATCCCACCTTCAGCCTGCTGAAATCAAATCTCTGACTTTAACAACTATAGCATCTTTAACTATAGACTTAACACTTGCTCTCTGAACCGACCTACATTCTGTACTACTCAAAGACCTCTCCTAAAAATAGCACAGAACATCTGGTGCTATACTCTCCAGTAAAGGCCCTGGATGAGACATCCAGAGGAAGCAGCACTCCCAGTCAGCAGGCCTTGGCACCTGGGTAAGTAGCTCAGCATGGATCCCTGGCTCTTAATATCCAAATCGGGCTTATCAAGCGTGCAAAGCGAGGACAGAAACACACTGTTAATGCACCTTCCTTGCAGGTGAAGAACAAGGGTAAGCTGATTAAGACAAAATGCGTGAGAAGTGCACAAAGTGAGCTAGTGTCCATGTGAAGGTGGAAAGCAATAACAGGGCAAGACTGATAAAGATGAAACGCTGACCTAAGATCTGTTTTAATGCCACTTGGGCTGTAGATGCAGGAACCTGATTGTAGATGAACATGGAGGTGGTGTTTCTTCACATGATCTACAGATATGCAAAGGTATCCCATTTACAGTCTGGCCTGGTGCCATTACTTGAACAATGACCAAGACGTTGTCAAACCTGCTAAAAAAAAACAGGTGTACAAGTAACTCGAGATTAACAAAACACCAAACAATTATAGTGAGCAGTCTGGGTTCAAAGGCAGCCACATCACAAATATATGTACAATGAAGAATACCTTTTAGTATGTGCTCCCTGAGAAATAGCGAAGTGGAAAACAAGAGTCTTAAAATGGACTAGTGAGTTAACTAAGCAGGGACTGGTCATTCACAGACCGTCTGACGCATACTGCACACAAAATAAAAACCATGTTACAAGGAAGAACTAATCAATTTGATTTGTCAGTTTGCCATGCAGGTTAATAGCATCAAAGCTTTGAAATATACTAGAATTTTGAGGCACGCAGTAGCAAGAAAACCTATGAACATTATATTCTGCTTTGTACTCTGAATTTCTGCCCATTAAAAGTAATAAGAACTATTTCCCAGATGCTCAAAAAAAAAAAAAAGTAATTGGTTAGTTGAATTGGTAACACTGTACATGAAGTTTAACATTAGAAGCATGCAGGAAGCACAAACTTAGCTAACAACAAATTATAACAAATAAAAATCTAGGTAAAAAAATAAATAAATAAAAAAATGCATTAACTTTTTATTTTTTATTTAATTTATTGGAAATAAACTACCTTGAATTGACCTATAAATTAACCTTTAAGTACTCTTCAAGTAAATCAAAAGTTTACTGTTTTTTTATGTTAGCTACTGCATTAATTAAGATATAAAACATCACTGTGATAGTGCAATCGACCCTTGTGGGGAGAAAGAACGTGCGAATCTAACATCCCTGATGCAGTAAGCAAATGAAAAAGTAACCAAGAGTACCGGTATATGAAGATTTCAGATGCTGGAATTTGAGGCTGGCAGAATTTCAGATTTGAGGCTGGCAGTTTAGTGAGTTTGAAGTGAAAGTGATGAACGTATACTATGTGCAGAGAGCATTCACTCAATGTTATTATCTCATTTTTGGCATAGGTGGCTTTTAGAGGCCGTTTCCTCATCCTCATTCTCCATCTCCCCTGTGAGATATTTTACACCAGACCACCTCTCCTCACAGACACTGACATCACTGTTTTCCTTCCCCTTCCAGGAAAGAGCTCCAACCGCCAGACTGGAACTAGGGTCCTGCGGCCCAGTCACTCGTGACCACAGACATTGTATAGTAAACACACTGCAGTCCAAACATCACTTCACCAGCGGTCAGAGCAATTTCTCAGTTCATCACTACAGTAAGTCTCACACAGAGCTCCTGAACTAGACAACCTTGTATCCACGTTGGGCGATATGACCAAAATCATATATTAAGATATCATTTTATTTAATGATAACGATATATATCACGATATAGTTATTTTTGCTGTAAGAAAGGCTATGATATGATAACTATCACTATTTTCAATATCATTTAAAAACTAATACAAGCCTAAAAAAAAAGCTTAAAGATTACTGAAGACAAGTAAACTAAACAGTAATATAGAAAGAGCAAGAAAACGCACTACAATAAGACAAATACACAAATGAAATAGACCTACCTGAAAAACATTTGTGGTTTGATTAACATTAATAACAACAGCAGGTAAATTTGGATGCTGTCACTTTAAGACCAACTGCACAGATCTATTAAACTTGTGCGTTTTCTTTTAACTGATTACGTATACTTAAGACATAAATAACTGTTTACTTGCAAACACATGGTCATTTTGATACATAAAGTACAGTATGTGTATTAAACCGTTAAAGCCCAATTAGGCGGCAAAAATAACTGTTCAGTACTCATGCACTCTATATGCAGCGGTTTTATATACTGAAAATAATTCGCTGCTTATTGCGCTTCAACAGTATAAAATCAGTTGTTTTTAAACCGCAATGCTTAAAAACGCATGCAAACGATAAGCTTTCTTGGCGCAGCACAGCAACATCACGTGAGCGTAACCGCGATAGAGATGAAAGTCCAAAATCACTACCAGATGACAAATTTCTACTGGGTAATCATGTATACCGGTATATCGCCTAGATGAAATGATCTGAAAAAAAGAAAGAGGGACACATTATACAACATATTAGGATGACGCAATGTTCGGTTGGTAGACCATAAGTGATTTGCTGAAAGGCAGGAAAGACAGAAGTAATTAATGCTAACTTTAAAACACACAACATCCTAGGCTTAGAAAGACTTCTAAAAATACAATTCCCAGCAAGAATGTAAAAAAGCAAGAATATTCCAAATCTCCAAACAATCATTATGTTTTTCCTCACTATACAAGTGCACTTTGGCATAAACGTTGTTTTCCAATAAAGCTAGGTCTTATTCCAGAGAAATTGGTTTCATGACACAATAGCCGTAGTGAAAGAGGAGAAAGGGGGAGGAGCTGCTCTCTGCTTCCTGAGTGAGCTTTGATCTCTCTGATGGTCCATGCGTGTTGTGATGGTGATGATAGCATTCAACAGCAGGACGCGACCAGCTCCCTGCATTACAATGAGCACTGAAACTCAAACATCTGCAGCAATGGTTCATGGTGTGTTCGGACTCAAAGTCCTGCGGTTATTTCAAATAAAATACTCAATCCACCTTATTCCTGACGAGCTTACTGCGTTTTGAATTTTGGGTGGCACTTCCGGTTTGAGGAACTTCCATTCAAACACACTGAAACGAATAATTTCAAATCATAAGGTTTCCCTACAAATAAAGCTTATCTGTCAGGATGAGCTGTCAGTTTTCCTTAATGATTTATTTTCAGACATTATGAGAATAACGTTATACTTGGTAATTTAATGTGACTTGTTATAACAAGAATAGGCCTACGTAGCAAGAGCTCTTTTCAGTCGTTGCATTCTTTTCCTCATGATTATTTAAAATTTTCCCCTTTGCAATCCGCTGTAAAAGTATGAAAAAGGACAACATATACAGCACATTTGTGGTCTGTTCTCCCGAATTGAATTTACAATATATTTCATTAATAATTCACTGGAATGCACGAAGAATCTCGTTAATTCTCATCAAATCCTCACGTCTCTTTCCAGGTTTGTTTTCAGAGGTAAATGCAATTTAGAATCTGTCAAAAGGACAGAAATCACTTTGAAGTAGTATCACGTAATGCTGAAGTTATGAATATTTTTGATTAAGGCAACATATCTTACATAATAGCCTACAGATATATATTAGCCTACTACAGTGGGGATTTTGTGGTTATTTGGTCTGTTGAAATTACCTTGTTGATGCTTTTACACTTTTAAATGTCCTTTTAAATGTTCGATTGTTGAAGGGTGAGTAGATTAATGTCATCTCATTGTGACACTTTAACGTATTGCGTTCATAGAGCGATCCTTTAACACATTGTTGACAGCTTAACGGAAGTTACCTCCATAATTCGTGCAAAGCGGCATGGGGCGTAGGAATAAGGTGGATAGGAGATTGGGTTTTCATAAAAGATCTTATACCAAGGCTCTCTGGAATTCTTGTTTCTGATTGGTCGATGCAGTCAGATATTTTGGTAAAAATCCTGCTGATGTGCATATTTGATTGTTGTACAAGCCAAACCAATTCCTACACAAATAACATTTTCCACACACACCATCATATAAAAAAAAAAACCAATCACTCCAAATTGAAATGTCATTTGCTTGTGAATTGGAGCTTATTGGAATTAATGAACACATTACCCCTATACAGCATATTTAAAAATCATCAAGGTACTATAACTGATTCGAATCTTACCACAGGTTTTACTGTTGTAAGGGATTGAAATTAGTCATTAAAAAGAAGAAAATTACCAAAAATAAATCAAATAAAAATCACACACACAAAAAAAATGTTCTGAAAGCTTCTTGAACAAAAATGTGTTTTTACTTGTGTAAGTTGTAGAGAGGGACAATTCGAACACTTACAGAAAAAATACTTTTTTGTAAGTATTTTGGATGTCAATAGCATATATATCATAGAACTGAATGATTGCCATATTTATATCAAATTACTATGGTACTGCTATATGATGCCATCACTGTATCACAGTACAATAGTCGCAAGGGAAGCCTTAAAAAAAACTCAAAGCAAATACATTGCTTTAAACTTCCAGATGCTCTGGGTGGAAAAGCATGTCAACTGAACCGTGGAAACTTTCACAAGATATCTGGGAAACCAGGAAGTGACCTCACGTGCAACAAAGAGCTGCATTATCAGAATAGCAAAATGGAAAACATGTGGTGTTGCTGTCAGCTTTAACCCCCAGCAGGGAGGGAGGAAGAGAATGGCAGACATTTTCAGATCGTCCTGCTCCATTTGTCCACCCCCACCCCCATCTAAACAGTTAGCCCAGAACAGGGGGCTCGTCTGATGGTTTCAACACAAGCGTCGAAGGGTTTAAAACGCAGTCCTTCTTTATCTGATCCAGCCTGCAACAGCTGCATCACTGCCCTGGTGAGATCAGGACGGCACTGACAGGGTTAATAAAACACAAGCGAGACACATGACATGGAGAGAAAAGCAGAGGAAAAGAGGATGATAGAGAGACTCAATTATCCTTGAATTAGCAAACATGAAAGTGTTTTGCTCCGGAGGCGTTCGCCATCAGAGAATGGAGGAGGAGGTCCGCAGAAGACGCGCTCACGCCTGACGCTGCGTAGTAAACAATCCCCACACAGCTTGGGCTCTTTGTCCAAACACCTCCTGATCAACCCCACCCCCTCTTTTGTGATTCATTCTGACAACGCAACAGCACGCGTGCAGATGAACGTGCGATAGAAACAGACGCGGCTGCGGTGAAAGAGAGAAGAAGATCAAGCTCTACCTCGGTTTATTCCGTGTGGCTCCAGCTCCTAAAATCCAAGACGACTTTGGGATCCTTCCGAGAGCCTTCCACAGACAAATGAGCATTCACTCCAGGGTCTTACCCAGCATGCTCTGGTCCACACAAAGAGAGGGGAGGTGTGACCAATCACATTGGTGGCTGAGCTTGCACTGTTTTTTTTTTTTTTTTTTTTAGGGGGGGGGGGGGGGGGGGGTCCTTACAACACTTGCTCACTCCCAGGAATGCCCACTGACAGAGTCTAGTGGGCGGGCCCTTAAAGAAAATGTTGTTATGGCAACGCATCCCTGTTGAACCAAGTGCCTGTTCTTCCACGAGCCACATTTTCTCATTCCACTGCTCGGTTTCAGGTTCCACAGATTTTCTCCACTATGCCACATTCTGCTAATTAATAATTTAAGAAATCAGTCTCAAAGCGCGTTTTTTTCAATGTGTAATAAATGCATGACTTAATTCTCATTTAAAAAAATTAGTTTTTTCCATCTTCGGAACATCACTTGTATTAGAACCTTTATTTCTAGGCTTCATGCAGAGATTTCTTATTTCTACCTTGCAGTGTCTCTACTAATAGTGAAGATGTGGGGTTTAGTTACTAAGAAATATTTTAGAACTCTTCAGTTTCTAAGCTATTTTATTGATAAGTCACAGAACAGTGTGACATTACATTTCTGCACTACTAAATGTTCGTGTGCGATCTCCACTTGATCTGATTTCTGTGTGTGTGTGTGTGTGTGTGTGTGTGTGTGTGCGTGCCCGCGCTACAATGCAGAGTGACGATCAACTTACGTGTACAATAAGCTGTTTAAAACGTGCATTCACCCGATCAATTTTGAGCATCCAGATGGTAAAATCAAACATATCTTGTGGAGAGCTCTCAGAGTATGCATTTATTTGTCATTTTAACAGTTGGAAACTAAAAGTGGAGAGAAAAGTGGACTTCAACGATTTCTTATCCTGTTGCGCCCTCTATAGGCCATGATCAGCGACTAGTTGACGCTAGGGTGACCATATGTCTTCTTTTTCCCGGACATGTCCTCTTTTTGGACCCCAAAAAAATTGCTTTAGGTCCCACCTTCTCGCGCATCACCATTGGGCGGTCGGTTGGTCATGTAAGTAACGCAAACATTGGTCAAACTGCATCTCAATCATTACCCTCAGCACGACGGCTTGCTTGTCAACAGTGGCACATAACTCCTAAACAGCGTAAAAAAAAATGCGCCAAAATGTAAATTCACAGATGATTTACAGAGAAAATTCCTGTGTTTTCGTCAGGATCCGTGTGAAGCAGAATGCATGACCTGTAAAGCTGGCACGTACGTGTTAGTGTCGAATAAAGGTGCTATATAGCAACCTAGAAGCCACATAAAGAAAGTATATCAAAGGACATCAGGAGGACTGAAATTATTTCTTACTGAAATAGTGTTTATTTATGGCAACTGATTTTTTATTTTATTTTAACCTATGGACATGAAAAGAAAGTGTCACAGTGTCAGAGTTAAAAGCTAAACTTTTTTTTATTTGTTTGTTATTATTCTATTGTTGCGGGTTGAACTATTATTCTTTAGTTGAAAAGGAAGGATGTATTACTTTATGTATTAAAGTTCAATAACATGATTTTTTGATATTATATACTTTGTATAATTTTTTATTTTGTATTCTGTAACATATTCTAGCACTTTGAGTATGAGAAAGGCGTATTACAAATAAAATGTTCTATTATTATTACCACTACAAAAACTGCATTGTGGGGAAGGAGATTCCTGGGGTAACAATCGGAGAAGCATAAGAGTCGAATGACATCTTGCCACAAATTACCCAAATCCAACGTCACTTCCATCTCGAGGCAAACGATGAGTGTGTATGATCATGGTAGCGGTTGTGGCGATTGGGTGTGAGGAGGAGCTGGAAGGAAAGGGGGGAGGAGGTTATCGTGGGAGTGGGGGAGGGGTGGTCTCTCAAAGGACACATGGGCAAATCACAAAAGGCTCAGGCTTTATTCAGAAACAGAGGATCTGCTGTCTCATGCAGTCGGCCCCGAAATTAATTCAGGTTCCCAGGACTGACTGACGGATCTTCCTATAAAAGGAACCTTTAATCACACTGTGAATCAATTCTGGATGATAAAATAGTTCCATTTACTTGGAAATGGAAAATAAATGGTGTTTTTACCAATAGACTGGTTGGCAATTTATTATTATTTTAAGCATTTTTGTTATTCCCTCTGAGCCAAATATCACTATTAATATTGTATTCAGCAAGAATATATAAAAATATTAAAAGTAAAACTTTTTAAATTCTAAAAAATTATATATAATGGTTACCACAAACATATTAAGCAGTACAACGGTTAACATTGATAATAATATTTTTATAATATTAATAATATATATTTAAAAAAAAAATTTTTTTTTTTTTTGCTCAGCAAATCACTATATTAGAATGATTGAATGAATGCGTGTTCTTCATAGTTATCTGGATTTTATTGACTGTCCCAGCCATTGTAACTTTCTTACAAGATCACCCTATTAAACCAGGAAAATTAAGAATATAAATATATTTTATACATAATAATAATAATAATAGTAATGATGTGTAGTCTGTAATAATAGACAAAGGCAATATTTATTTGTGAGAAAATAATTCTTATAATTTTATTGCGCACACACACGTGCATTAATTTGAACAGTGACATCTATTATACAAGTGGCTTGATGTATTGCAAGATAATCTAAAAAAAAAAAGCAATATAAAAAAAAATGCAGTCTGCTGTGACAAATTTCATTGACCCTTTAGAAGCTTTATTGCTTCACGAGTAAAATTAAATGAATTGCTAATTACAATAGGCTTCTCTTGACACTGAAAAAAGTGTAAGGCCTGTACAAATTCTAGAAATCGTGAAAAATGGAAATAAATTAGCAATCATGTAAAAAGTTAATAGATAAATAAAATGTGTAAATGTTTGTCATGTAAATGTCGTTTCCCTTTTTAAATTATTTGATTTCATTGCCGTCTTGACGCCAGCCAAGCACGGTGTAAAAGTGATGTTAAACACCAACTTGGAAACCATCAGAAAATCCAAGCAACCACAAACCAGCATCCTAAAAATCACTTAGAGGACCTAAGCAACCCTAGTATCATGACAGCAACTTTAACAGGCAAAAAACCCTCACGTTTTACAGACCTTTTTTTTTTAATCTTGTTTTTAATAAAAGCGTAAAATTGCAAGCTAAAAATCAACTGTTTCATTGTTATCGCAGTCTGAAATTATGGTTTAAAATCTAAGCCTTGCCACAAAAACTGAGCCAGAGAAAGTAGGCTAACTGACAAACCCACAAACTGAATCAGCTCAGGGGGCTGGACCTGGTGTCATAAGAACAAGACTTTAAATGGAAATATTCAGTTAATTTGATACGGACTGCTCTTTTTCATAATTTACAGACACAAATTAGACTATTTAGTCCTAGCCTATATCAACAGATAAATGTCCATGCCAACAACAACTCCCCCATAATACGTACTAAACAAATAAAAGTTACAAAAGTGCACTGTTGCATTAAACATTATAACACACATGCTCTACACACACACAAAGCCCATCACAGGTGTCGTTGTGGCATTCAGTGACAGGATATCTGACAGGAGAGACCAGATGCCACAGCAACAAATCACCTTATTAGAGAGACGGTTAAATCGTTAAGTGGAGATTATCTTCTAGAAAACTAATTAATTTGTCAGAATATTAATTTTATTCAAATATGGCCATGTACAAAAAGTAGTGATGCACCAAAATTAAAATTCTTGGATGCAACCAAAAATTGTGCACACATTGGCTATTGTGGCGAGGGGGGCGTGGTTCCGCGAAGTCTGTAGCGGGAGAGAAGTCAGCGAGCCGCGCGGTGAGTAAGTGGGTCAAGTGCAGATAACGAACACCTGTGTCTGATTGCAGTAATTGGCGTGGAGACTGCATTTAAGCTGCCGGCGGTGAGAGAGAAGCTGAGAGAGACCTGGGACTCGCACTACAATTGTGGACGTATGAAGCTGTAACCCGAGACTGAGCGGTTGATTTTATTGCCGGTTACCTGCTTGCCGTGAGAGTGACACGGCGGCCGCGCACGAGCGCACCCTTTCCTTTTCCTCTTGAGTTGAAGTGTAAAATAAAAGTGCGAGTCCCAAATTTCGCCGACCCTGTCTTCTTCTTCCTCCAACTACACTGAACACACTACACTGGTGCCGAAACCCGGGAAGAAGAAGACTGCCGCCGCCATGCAGACCCCGCCGGGAACGCCATTTGCGGAGCTCATTCAAACGCTCGCGGGTCTTCACCGGGAGCAACACCACGCCCTGCTGGCCGTAAAAGAGGAGCAGGATCAACGGTTCCAGATGCTCCTCCAAGGCCAGCAAGAAGACCGCGAGCTGTTCCGGAGCTGGCTCGACCGGGAGGTTCGGGCCGTCCCCGCTCCAGCTACGGCCCCGCCCCTGCCTCTCAGCAAGATGGGACCCCAGGACGATCCGGAGGCGTTCCTGGACCTCTTTGAGAGGTCGGCCGAGGCCCGGGGATGGCCCCAAGCGGACTGGCCCCTGCGACTCATCCCACTCTTGTCGGGCGAGTCCCAGATCGCCGCCAACCAGCTGCCAGTCCAGAACCTCCTGGTCTACGAAGATCTGAGGCGCGCCATTCTCCAGCGGGTCGGCCGCTCCCCCGAACAACATCGCCAGCGATTCCGGTCCTTGAGCCTGGGGGAGTCTGGCCGACCCTTCGTGCTGGCGCAACAGCTCCGGGACTCCTGCCGCAGATGGCTGATGGCCGACGGAGGCGACGTCGAGGATGTCATCAGCAAGGTGGTACTGGAGCAGTTCGTCACTAAGTTACCGAAGAAAACTGCACAGTGGGTCCAGTGCCACCGCCCGACGTCGCTGGACCAGGCCATCCACCTGGCGGAAGACCACATGGTGGCGTGCTCAGGGGTCGGCGAACCCCTACCATCGGCTTCTCTCTCTCCATCTCTCTCTCTCTCTCTCACTACCCCTTCTCTCCCCAAACCTGTGCCCCTTCCCAGGTCTCGCGGGGGGCTGGTGCCCCGGCCGGCGCCGAGATGGAGGACAGGGACACCGACGGAGCCCGTCCCTGCGTCCCGGGCCCCACCCAGGGGGCCCGCTACAACCGGCTACCCCGTCCCGAGTCCGGCAGCCTTGCACTCTCCACGCCAATTCCTTGACCCGCTTCCCGCCACTGGAACGGCGGGGGGGCCTGGGCCGGCTTGTTGGCGCTGCGGGGACCCGGGTCACTTTGTAGATCGGTGTCCGGTTATGGAGGTGGGGACGCTGATCCGAGTCCCCGACGCGCCGCAGGCTGCCCCCGATCAAACTGGCCTGTACCAGATACCAGTGAGTATCAAGGGGGGTACTTATCAGGCTTTGGTGGATTCAGGTTGTAACCAAACCTCTATACATCAAAGTCTGATACAACCGGGGGCATTGGATAACAGCCGCATGGTTAAGGTGCGGTGTGTGCACGGGGTGGTGGTGAGATACCCGTTAATGCCGGTCGTAATTCAATTTAGGGGGCAAAAGCATAGTGTGGAGGTGGCTGTTAACCCGCACCTCCGGCATCCGCTCATTCTGGGAACGAATTGGCCGGCCTTTAATGAATTATTGGGGGTATTATCAGCGGGTGCCTCTTGGAAAAAGCAAAATAGGCGAAAGACAGCGGTTGTTCAGGTGGGGGATGCTGAGCCGGGACCACTGGGTCCTGCTACAGGGGAACAGAGGGCTCTGGCGAGAACGGTTCTCTCCGAGCGTGATGATTTTCCCCTGGAGCAGTCCCAGGATGAGACGCTAAAAAATGCCTTTAATCAGGTCCGCTCCATCGACGGCCAGCTCCTCCACCCAGACCAACTGCTCTCTTATCCCTATTTTGCTGTTTTGAAAGATAGGTTGTATCGGGTGACCCAAGACACCCAGACAAAAGAAGATACAACTCAGTTGTTGGTTCCTAAAAGCCGCCGGGAAATGCTTTTTCAGGCGGCTCACTCTAACCCAATGGCCGGGCATTTAGGGCAGGCGGCGACACTAAACCGTCTCATGGCCCGGTTCTTCTGGCCGGGCATTCACGAGAACGTGCGCAGGTGGTGCGCGTCTTGTCGTGAATGTCAGTTGGTGAATCCACCGGCCAATCCAAAAGCACCATTGTGCCCCCTTCCGTTAATGCAGGTCCCCTTCGAGAGAATTGGTATGGACCTCATCGGGCCATTAGAGCGGTCGGCACGAGGGCATCGCTTTGCGTTGGTTATGGTAGACTACGCAACGCGATACCCAGAAGCAGTTCCGCTGCGCAACATTTCGGCTAAGAGTGTTGCGAGCGCACTCTTCTCGCTAATCTCCCGAGTGGGAATCCCCAAGGAGATTCTCACTGATCAGGGCACGGCGTTCATGTCACGAACGATTCGCGAACTCTACGAATTGTTGGGCATTAAATCGATTCGCACTAGCGTCTACCACCCACAGACAGATGGCTTAGTGGAAAGATTTAATCGCACGTTGAAGGCCATGATTCGTAAGTTCGTTCACGAGGACGCCAAAAATTGGGATAAATGGCTAGAACCCCTCTTGTTCGCTGTACGCGAGGTCCCACAAGCCTCCACGGGGTTTTCCCCCTTCGAGCTCCTCTATGGACGGCAACCCCGCGGGGTGCTTGACGTTCTTAGAGAGACTTGGGAGGACGGACCGACCGCTGCTAAGAACGAAATTCAGTATGTCCTGGACCTGAGAACAAAACTCCACACTTTGGGGCGGCTATCAATGGAGAATTTGTTACAGGCCCAGGGCAGACAGAGTCAGCTTTACAACAGGGGAACTAGACTCCGCCAATTTGCACCGGGAGATAAGGTACTTGTATTACTCCCTACTTCCAGCTCTAAATTACTCGCAAAGTGGCAAGGGCCCTTTGAGGTCACACGGCGAGTTAATGATCTTAACTATGAGGTAGCCCGTACAGACAGAGGTGGAGCACATCAAATCTATCACCTCAACCTCCTCAAAAAGTGGGTTGAGGCAGAGTCAGTGATGCTGGCGACGGTGGTGAGTGGAGAGGAGGATCTCGGGCCTGAGGCGAGCACAAAATCGCAATCTCTCGCGCTGGCTCTTGGTGGAGATCACCTCTCGCCCTCCCAGCTCACTGACGTGAAAAATATTCAAGCCGAGTTTGTGGATGTGTTTTCTCCTCTGCCTGGTCGGACGAACCTCATTCAGCACCACGTTGAGACGGAACCTGGGGTAGTGGTACGTTGCCGCCCGTATCGTTTGCCTGAACACAAAAAAAAGGTAGTTCAGACGGAATTAGAATCTATGTTGGAGTTGGGGGTAATAGAAGAGTCGAGCAGTGACTGGGCGAGCCCGATAGTCTTAGTGCCTAAAACGGACGGCTCGATCCGCTTCTGTGTCGACTATAGAAAGGTGAACGCGGTGTCCAAATTTGATGCCTATCCAATGCCCAGGGTTGACGAATTGCTTGATCGGCTGGGCACGGCTCGTTTTTATTCGACATTGGACTTAACAAAGGGTTATTGGCAGATCCCCTTGTCTCCAATGTCCAAAGAAAAAACAGCTTTCACGACGCCGTTTGGGTTACACCAATTTGTTACCCTTCCTTTCGGGTTGTTCGGGGCTCCAGCGACCTTCCAGCGTCTGATGGACAAGATTCTCCGGCCGCATGCTGCATATGCCGCTGCCTACTTGGATGATATTATCATCTATAGTACCGATTGGCAGCGTCATATGCAGCATTTGCGGGCTGTCCTGAAGACGCTGAGAAGGGCGGGCCTCACGGCCAACCCGAAGAAGTGTGCAATTGGGCGCGTGGAAGTAAGGTATCTGGGTTTCCACTTGGGTCACGGACAGGTGCGTCCCCAAATTGATAAGACGGCAGCAGTTGCGACCTGCCCGAGACCTAAGACCAAGAAGGAGGTTAGACAGTTCCTGGGGCTAGCGGGATATTACAGGAGGTTTGTGCCTAATTATTCGGACATCGCTTGCCCGCTGACTGATCTAACTAAAAAGGAAGCGCCAGATACGGTCCAGTGGACGGAGCACTGCCAGCAGGCCTTTACCCAGATAAAGGCTGCTCTGTGTGGCGGCCCGCTTTTGCATGCTCCTGACTTCTCTCTTCCTTTTATCCTACAGACGGATGCATCGGACAGGGGGCTGGGCGCGGTCCTGTCCCAGGAGGTGGAGGGTGTAGAGCGGCCGGTGCTGTACATCAGTCGTAAGCTCTCTAAGAGAGAGACGATGTACAGCACCATTGAAAAAGAGTGCTTGGCCATCAGGTGGGCTGTTCTCACCCTCCGCTACTACCTCCTGGGGCGGGAGTTCACCCTCTGTTCGGACCACGCTCCCCTGCAGTGGCTCCACCGCATGAAAGATACCAACGCGCGGATCACCCGTTGGTATCTAGCTTTACAGCCTTTTAAGTTCCAGGTGATCCACAGGCCGGGTGCACAGATGGTTGTGGCTGACTTCCTCTCCAGGAGGGGGGGGGGGGGGAGGCTGCAGGCCGGACGGCTCCCCGGCCTGAGACGGGCGGTGGGGGTATGTGGCGAGGGGGGCGTGGTTCCGCGAAGTCTGTAGCGGGAGAGAAGTCAGCGAGCCGCGCGGTGAGTAAGTGGGTCAAGTGCAGATAACGAACACCTGTGTCTGATTGCAGTAATTGGCGTGGAGACTGCATTTAAGCTGCCGGCGGTGAGAGAGAAGCTGAGAGAGACCTGGGACTCGCACTACAATTGTGGACGTATGAAGCTGTAACCCGAGACTGAGCGGTTGATTTTATTGCCGGTTACCTGCTTGCCGTGAGAGTGACACGGCGGCCGCGCACGAGCGCACCCTTTCCTTTTCCTCTTGAGTTGAAGTGTAAAATAAAAGTGCGAGTCCCAAATTTCGCCGACCCTGTCTTCTTCTTCCTCCAACTACACTGAACACACTACAGCTATAAACCAATTAAAGAAAATTATCTTTCATTAGATTAATTAAACTTGTCAAACATCTACCTTATGAATTTGTGCAACTAAAGGCTAGGTGAGTGTCTTTATGATAAAATTATCCCAGCTCAAACATCGATTTCCCCAAAAGTGTAAACTCTGGGCCAGAAACCTGTTTGAAAACGGTCATTATTTTTGTAATTCCATTTGTGATGCTAGTGGAAGTCGACAGACTGCACTTAATTACTGATACCAACATTGGTGCATTATGTTAGAAAATATTGTATTTACGATTGTAGATTTTCTTTAAGCCCTGATGTAGCCCTGAGTTGGGGGCATGTCAGTGAGAAACATGGTGGAATACCACAATATTTTAGGTATTTTGTAAAGCCTTTTTACTTAGAACAAAATAAGCCAATTCCCTGCACAAAATATAATAGCGTTGTAATATGTTTATATCATAACGATAGAGTTCACAGTGGCTTCATAAATGAATAAAAACACACCTGATGCACATTCTTTGTTCTTCATTTTCCAGGAGTAGAGTTAAAACATCTTGTAGTTATTTAAGAGAAGGTACACTGCCATCTTGCTCTGACGAAAGTGACTTAAACGCACCTGACTTCGTAAACACGACTTCTCGACTCGTAAATACGAACTTCCCAGGAGGACTTGAACGCACCATAATTCTCTAGTTACTGTTGGTTGTAACACTAGATGGTGGTAACGGAGAGTTTAGACGTGCAGGGTGGTGAAGTTGAAAGTGCCACAGATATGAAAGAATTCCAATTTTTGGCTACTTCAATCTTGCCTCTCGTCTCCAGGACGGATCAAAACATTCAAAAAGCTGTCAGGTGGCATTTCCCCCCCCCCAATTCGTGTGGCAGCATGTTTATGGCCCGTGGATCTGCCTGACTTCAATCACGACACAACCTAAATGAACGAGACCGTAGCCTCTTAGAAAACAGAAGCTCAGCCTGTTTGGCACGTCTTCCACTAAAAAAAAAGAAAAAGACTTGGTTTCATGGCTCGGCTTAAGGGGAGACATCAAAGAAAACTAATTCTAGCTCAAAAAATGCCTGCCCTCCACATACCCTCGACAGATCACTTTAGCATTACATCTGTGATGCAATTGGAGCTGAAAATGTCGAAATCGGCCCCAAGTTTTAAATATAATACAGAAATCATTGGCTTGTAAAGGTTTTGATGTGAATGATTACAGCTGTATTGCCAATACCCCACAGTGCAGCAGGGGCTTCCGTTAGCTGCTTTGTCATTCAAATTGAACTCATTCAAAGAGCGAGTGCTATGGCAACATTAAACAAACAAACTCGACCAAACAAACACACTGGCTTGATATTAAAGACCCAGTTAAAATTGGATTTCAGTCCATATCTATTAGCTTTGAGGCCGTCTATATGCTAGTATTTAATATGTAAAATATACAATATTTTGGAAAACACACCAAAATATTGATGAATCATGCTTCATTATGCAGCAGACATTTGTCCATCAATCATATCCTCTCATGTGCTTGCCAGAGGGATATCACTATACGTGTTCCGTTGCGTGACCCTGAGGACATGACACCCGAGACTCCTCCAATGGTGTGCAAACCCTAAGGAAAGGTGTGTATACGATTGTGTGAGAAGAAGCGTGTACATTGTTCTCACACCATGAAATAGATCGGATCGTTGCGTACCAAAAGACACTTTGATATGAAGAAAGGCCCTAAACAAAAGAGAAAAACAATATTGGTTGATAGATTTTTATTTCAAACCACATAATTTCTACGAAGTATGGATAAAAGCAATGTTTGAGCAATAAATGTTTGTTACGGTTTGCTTTGAACTAGTGCTGGGCGATATGACCAAAAAAAGAGAAAAAAATCATATCTCTGTACTTTTTTGGTTGAACGGCAATATACGGTATAAAGCTCTGCATTTTCTCTGTTTTTCTATTTGGATAAAAAAAAAGAAAATCAGTATTTAACCCAAATAGCCTATTATGTGTATAATCACATTACATTCTAACATATATTTTTTACATTGTTACATTATTATTACAATAATTTTATTTTTAAATTCTCTAATCTAAAAATTTAAATAAAAACAAAAGTACAGAATATTTATATTAGCCTATATTAGAAAATCTGAAATGCAAGTTGTGCTCTGTGGAAAACAACATCTCAAATGCATTAAACAGCGCAAGTATGTACCTGTAAAGGATATGGAATGAGGCAATACAGTTGTAATGGCAATACAGTTCTAATATATATATATATATATATATATATATAGAACTGTATTGCCCTTACAACTGTATTGCCTCATTCCATATCGTTTATAAAAAGCAATATATCAGATATTGATATCGATATACCACACAGCCCTACTTTGAACCCTAGCTAACATGCTAAGGGTGTCCCGCAGATGGTCCCGCAAGCTCGTACAGCACTGTCAAAAGAAATGTTGAAATAAATGTAATAGAAAACGTTTTGCAGTTTTAATTGTTTAAGGCCATTTCACAATTTCAGTCATCATTCAGTCCCCAACCAAACATTATGAATATGGAAAAAGCACATCCCTGCTAGTGCTTGCTTGTGCAAAAGTCTCTAGATTCTAAACTGACTCTGTCAAAAGGTTAACTCCATAAAAGTAAACATTGTGAATTATACTCCAGACGTACTAGTAATATTTGAGCCAGAAGTGTAATGCGTAGGGCTGATAATCAGATTCAGCACACTCACACCACACAGAACTGAGGATTTGACTCCTGACGCTCTACAGAGTTCCGGATTATAAAACGCTGTAATCTCTGTGCTAGTGCTCCGTATCTCAGATGGGTATTCTCGATTAGGTATCTAAAAAAACAGAATCAACCAAAGCAAGTAAAGTTGCACATAAGCTATTGCACATTTAATTGAATGCAAACACGTGTGAGATATTTAGACATTCATACAGTTGTATGCATGACACTAAATTGACACACACACACACCTTAATATGCTAATATGATGTCTGATACATAAATTGTCCTTTGATTTGGATCTTTTCAATGAATTAATGCATTTGTTTTGTGAACTAAATCAACTATTACTTATCTTTGATTAAACGCATCTCTTGACTCAAAACAAATCAAAATAAACCTCATGAACTAAATATATGTGCAGAGAACAAATTTGTCTCCTCTGCCTGGGTGCTTATGAAAGATTTATTTAAATATTCAAAACGAGACATTAAAAAGTGAGTGTGTGTTGGTGTAAATGTGCGAGTATGTGTGCGTTTCTCCACAGGGGGCATTCTTGCATCAGGCAGCCGAGGGGCCGTGGCGGGTTAACGGGTTCATTCTGTATCCCAGCATGCTCCGCTGCATCCTTTATGCCGCAGTGTATGTGTGGGAGCCGACATGTCAGAAAGAGATGTGCATATAGGTGTATGTCCAGGTGCGTATGTGTGCATGTCAAGTGCAGTCAAAAACATTACTGGAATCTTTTCGCTGATGTGGAACAAGCAAATGATTCTGGTTTAGACACTGAACTCCAACTGTTAGCAGTTAATATCTGATAAAGACAATAGTGACAGAATTGTCAATAATGATTGCTCAGGCCTCGCTCAGGACCTAAGGCAGTAATAGATGACATGGCACATTAGTCATGGGTCACGACGGTCAACTAATCAACTGTGTTGCCAAAAATTGACTAGTCAATTAGTGAGCTCAACTAGGTTATTTAGATTTCTTTCTCTAGCATTCCATCCATCCATTTACATTCCATTATTATAAATACACTACCATTTTACTGTTTTTATCAAATAAATGCATGAGAGAGCATAAGAGACTTTTCAAAGGAAAGCTACAAATCTTTTTACTGATCCAGTCTGTCAGTATGAACACCTTGAATGGAGCAACTGCTCAAACATTCTCCCAAAATGCAGATTTCATCTGCCTACTGTAGCAACAAATCCTAAAGATCTAAGAGCTCAGATCAAACCAGTCACTGTCTGCTGACATAGCCAAAACAGCAGTAAAAACATCTGGAATAAAAGACTCTCAGACAGAGCTTCAGTAAATAAATATTCATTTAAATAAATCTGTTATATGAATTATGACCTCATTACACAACACAAACAACCAAACTAAATTTTTATCAGGACCAAATGTAATTTAAGATCTGAAATACTGTGGTAGGGGATTCTGTAAATATCAGGGAAATGCAGAACAACATATTTTATTAATCAACCGGACAGTGGGTTGTCTAAACAAGTCGAACGTGAAGATGTCCGTCTCACAGACCAGTGAAAAACTGAAGCCTGAAAGCAAGAATGTGCATTTAGCCTCAACATTTCTTTAGTGCTCATCATTTAAAAGGCTTCAACTTCTCAGAAAGGGTTTTGCCGTTTAATATTTACAGTTTAGCAAGCTAAAGCACAGCATACTAAAACCTTATCAGCAGCATCTCTTTCATTCCCCACCTCCAATTTAATATTAAAGATAAAAAAAAGAAAAGATAAATCAGTCAACTATCCTGACCCTCCCCAAATTAATTGTCAAAACAACTCGAGGCATCGCCCCACCGGGACATGTATCGAAATGAAGCGTTCTTTTAGTCCTATGGCAAGAATATTGCGAACGGCAATTAACATGACATACTCCAAAATGAACGCTGTCCTTTACGGTGCAATAAGCTGAGAAAACCACAAAGAGTTCTGGATATGTTTGAAGTTTAACGCCCTTTCATTAGAAATGCATGCATGACACTGCACAGCCCTTCTCGAAAGGAGGTGATGACAACCTTGTCCGTGTTAAAAAGGCTTTCTATCCCGGCATTCTTGTCGCACAATCTGCAATTTACAGCCTGAACTGAGTTTCAAAAGTAAGCTTGATGAATGAAATGATTAAAAGAATGCTTGAGAACCAATGCAAGGAGAACAAATAAAAGAAAGTACATTATTAGGCTGAAATCCTCTTAGAAACGTATAGGTTAACAGCTTCAGTCACTTCTGCAATAACTGGAAGAAAAAATAAAATAAAAGTAAAAACCGTGATTATAAATGCCAAAGGGCTGCATAGCAGATTTTAAGCTGGAGAACTCGCAGTGGCTCCGACGTTGGGGCCCACAGACATCTTACAGTTTACTGAGACTGTGTCAGCTAGGATACGAATAGGAAAGGACAGAGAAAATATGTGAAAGACCAATACAGAGATAGCTAAGAAAAGAGACTACAGATCCAGGAAAAGGCTAAGGCTTTTAACACCGTTGATTACTGTTAAAGAAAAACTGTTGCATTAAACATTAACACTATAGTTAACACTATGACTATGATAGCCCTAAAAAAAAAAAAGTTCTCAAACTTTGTGGATACGCAGTTTGAAAACCCGATTTAACACCACTTCATACGCTGAATCTGAACTGCCATCAATTATGAAGGCACTCGCATTGGTTTTGGGATTGAAAGACTGAGAAAGACAGCAAAAGGAGGCTGTTGAGAACTTTGCGACATCTTCAGAATCCAAATAAATCATGGACAATGAAAACATGGTGTGCAACTGTGTGTGGGATCAAGTGTGTTTGTGTGCACTTGTGTGGTGGGCACATGGCAATTCTGAGTGGCTTGCCAATACTTCAGAGTTCCCATCCAATCAAATGGCTAGAGAAGCGTTCCTTTTCATGGCATCCAAAGCTTCTCTCTAAGAGTCTGGAAGAAAATGCATAGAGCACCAGAAAACAAACACAAAAGCATTAAAAAAAAAGAAAAAATGGCAATCAAGCCCAAATAGTTTCCAAAAAATCAAAACAGCTTGTGGTAAATAACAGCCTCAAAAGCCAATCTGATGAATGACTGGGAATGACTCAGTAAAGGATTTTCTCAACACACACACACATTAATTCAATATAACTGTTCATGACAGAAATGTTTGATGGTTTTTGCAAGACGTTAGTGGGACGCATATGACAAGGATACTTTAAACTGTGCTTAAGAGAGAAAATATGTAAACGTTTTTTCTCAAGACAGCTTGTCTTGGTGCTTGCACAAAAGGCATTCTTAATCCTTTTTGAAGTCTACAAATTTTGTGGCAAAAACAATTACATTTTTTATTACCATTTTCAATTTTCATTAACTCTAAATCGCAAATGATTATGAAATTAAATTGATTATTTTTAAACACTTGACTTGACACGAAATCAAATAAAAATAATATAGCACAATGTTTGCAGAAAGATTCTGATCTAATGAACTGTAATGATTCAACATGTCCTGACATGCTTTGCATTTGTATAAAAACAAATGACATGTATCAATGCTTAAACTTTCACAAGAACACACTATTCCATCAATTACATCACTACTATAATATGCAGTGAAGCTTAACCTTAAATTAGATGCTAGACCAGTAAAAGTAGTTCTTGAGGAAGAAAAAAAAAAAAAAAAAAAAAAAAGCGAGAGCTGGAGAGATTGATAAGGATAATTGGTCAAACGCAGTGACATGGTTTACTGACATCTAAGCTGGCCCCATCTAGAAAATCAACTATTGCTCTGAATGCCCTGAACAGTAAGACCAGCTGTTATTTATTTTAGAGCTGTTATGTGACACTACGCCAAGTATGATACCATTGGGGTCAGATTAGAAATAATGACTGTATACAAAGAGTCAAAGTAAAGTCTGATTGCAGCTTTAAGAAGCCTTTCAAGATAAAAAGGTCTCTGATCTGGGCAGTTAGCTATTTAAAATAAATGCCCTACAAATCAATCTCCTAATATTTTAATGGCAAACTATCCAGTACCATATGTGTGATGAAATCTAGGTCTTATTTTTTACAAAGTTTAAGATCCCTTAATGCAGAAAATCTTGGAATATTATGGGACGTAATGAAGGTAAAGAGTAAGGAACTGCAGGTGGTAAAAGTCTATCCCATAACACATGTCCAATTTTAGGCATCTACTAAAACTAAATCTGGGATTTCACCAACATTTAAATGAATTCCTCTAAAATTCCTGAAATGACACGGAGCTCTGACATTTCCCTTGTGACAAAGAGAATGTGTGTATACACGTGTCCAAAGAGAATTCAAAGGAATAAAAATATGTAGAGGTTTGAAGTTTCCATTTTAGGCTAAAAGATATGATGGGTTTTCCAAAATTAGCAATGCACAAATCTTTCCTCTCACTTTAGCACAATTTTTCTCCAGGAGACTGCAACCAAAAATATATTACTTATTGCCTCAAATTAATTACATATTTGAAACCAACACAGACTTCCCTAACATTACTTTCCTAATGACTCTGGGAACTCCTCCAGAAAACCCCCTTTAGTCAGTCAGTGTAATTTTGTGCTGAGTGATAGCCAGGTAAGACAACAGTAAATCTCTCTCCCAACTCACCCATGACAGAACAAAATTCCCTATAATAGTTTTAAAACTCTTCTTGACTGAGAAAGTATTAAAATAGGGAAACAAAGATTTCAGATACCGAAAAAATATGATTGGACTAAACAGGAGACAGTCAAAACAATCAGATAGAAATAATAAAACTCCACAAAACTGTCCAAGTACAGCTGTAAGTTATCAACCTTGTCCGTCGACATAATTTGCATGTGGATATTGCATATTACGGCTTCCCCACTGAGCTGCACGGATTAGCACTCCGCACTAGGCATGTGTTACTGGAAATACAGAAGAATAATGAAAGACAAGAAAGCACAGGGTCAAGTTCAGCATTAACCGTAAAGCCAAAGCCTACAACTTTATCTCTAAACAATGTGGATGATTGTATGACCTTCCCTTAATAGTTTTACCTTCCCACCCCCAACTAACACTCCTCAACGAGAAAGCAGGCCACAGAAGTCAGGCGGTTTGTACAATCCGCAAGCTCACTCGACTGGCAGCACACCGCCACCATACTAAAAATATCACATAAGCCATGTGAGGAATTCATTCATTTGTTTTTCCTGTGGATTTTAACAGATATCGGGGAGTAAGTGCTTCCAACGATTCTTTGACATATCATCTTATTGTAGTAATTCAAAGTACTTTATGACTGTTTCTTTCCTACATGAATAAAATAGTCCAAAAGTGAGTTAACAAACCCAAAAAATATGGAATGTGTGTGAGGAACCTAAAGTAAGAAATGCTAACAAGATTTGACAGATTAGCTTCATCAAGATTATCAATGAATAACAACGTACATTTCTAATTTTTTTGGTGACACTTTACAATCTTTTCAATTCTTAAACATTTCATGCATTAAATATAATAAGCTAACAATGAACAACTTGATCATCCAAACCACTTGAAATCCATCAGACTACCAGTTTAGGAACTTAGAGCTTAACAAATATAGCATTCCTGTGAAATAAAAAAAGAACAGTCTTTATCACTAGAAAGTAATCAAATGCAAACTGCGTGCATAGTCTTCACTTTATAAATTAAATAGATTAATCCTTCTAAATCTACTAAAGAGCAATGAGTAATTTTCTCCGTCTTCTCTTGTTTGTTTAACATTAATATTGACAGACGGCAGCAGGAATATTAGGCTGTTGTCATTTTAAGACCGATTGCACGGATCCAATATACTGATACACATGCAACTATTTCCCAACTTTTTATGTTCACTTAAGACATTACCAGGGGCGGGTTTACTATTTGGAGGGCCTAAGCAAAGTCAGGACGTGACGGAGGGGAGAAATGAAAGCACACAGCTGTGATGGAAAGAAATGCACTCAAATTGCACAGCCCTAGTTTCTTGTTGTCATTGCTGTAGTGTTGCTGTCGTTGCAATATCTCCGCAAAAATGTCGCAAGTTTATTGTCCTTTTCAGACACCTGGTAGAACTGCCTGACCGGTGAACGTAGTGAAGCAATTTTAGCAGTGCATAGAAAAATTGTCACAACCTTTGCGCCATCCGATTGGCTCTTCTGATCGTCCATTTTAGAGACCACTGATCAAACAATATAAAGCTATTATGGGCCAATAATGATCAGCGCCCGGTCAATCGGAGCACCCTTAAAATCGATGTTTAGTCTGCTCAGGTAAGAAATATATATATATATATATATACACACACACACACACAAACTTTTTTTATATAAATGAACAAATACTGACAATCAATGCAGATATGGTCTATATGCAACCCTTGTATACAGTTCTGGGTAGCTACAATATTTTTCATAAAATTAGAAGGAAACTAACAGAAAGAACATTAAGATTGAAAAGAGCAGATGTTTCTATGATTCCTTCTGATTGCAGAAATCACAAACTGCCGAAACTGCCTCTTCAACATAAACAAAAAGCAGACTTTAAAACCAAAACCAAATGCCAGTGCTTTGATAACAGTCACAAGAACTCTGTAAATAATGGGTTTTAAAGAACTGTACAGAATAATTAAGTTGAGATTCAACATTCGTCAAGAGTCGTCCACCCATTTGAACAATCTTTAAAACAGAACCTCTCACTAGCCAGTGAAGAACCCACACACATTGAATTGCATGCTAGTGGTTTATGCCCCAAATGACACCCAATCTCTAAAATCACCATTATTTAACCTTCGACACCCAATGCTGCTGCAAAAAAGGAAGGGTCCTCAAACCAATGCAGTTAAACCATCAATATTCAGCTTTGCCTCAAGCCTCTGGAACATTGTTTTTTTATACAGGCCAGAGTAAATTTGAGTGGTGAACCTTTACGCATGCGATACCATATGCAATGGTACTATAGGACGCAATGAACCATACCTCACCTACCACTGACACGGGGTATGGATGGCAAAAACACTTCAGGGAACCAACAGGTGGTGCCCTTCATGTCAAGCTCGGGTTCCCTCCAATTGTTGGCTCACATGATATCTATTCTTGGACTTCGTTGGTGAGACTGCTGGACGTAGACTAATCAAACTGGGATGGGGTAATCCTTGGTCTTCATCACTTAATTCTCTCGTTAGCGCAGAGGAGAGCGTTGTAATGAAGGAGTTCTGGCACAGCGATAATAAGAGTATTTATTTTTATTGGAGCACTCTGTTGTTTCAGGCCTTGAGCTTGGGTCTGGGATCTCTCTGCAGTGATTTGGTATAATGACATCCAAGAGGAAACCTTAATTAGCCGATCAAAATATGAGATGCAGTTTATCCTGTTATATATTGCCCTCTGGGTATGAACAACCTATCACAAAAAGAGCAAGTTTAATCAACGTAGCTCAAATATCATAGCTACAACGGGTCTCAGCACATCCAGTGTAACGGATTACAGCACATCATGTAATAAACATGCAAATCTAAATTAAACAAGGTTGTGCAAAACTACGCATTTTCATAATCGACTTGTCGATGAGTTGTCTGAATGATTAATCAATCTTACAGACTGACTAACAGGCTTCCCACATCTCTTTGACATTAAGATTGAATTTGCATTCCTTTTCCAGACATTTGTGATTACTGGATGAGCATTTTTACAATTATTTGGTTTTACATCATAGCAAGCAGTTTCTCACATAAATATTTTAGAGCTGAGCTACCAGAACAATTTGTATTCAAAACAAACAAAAAAAAAAAGTCTACAATTTAATTATTTCTCTGACTTTTCTAGGCCTGGAAATCACAGCATTAAAATTCCCTGTGGGATCACTGATTGTATCATTAGGCTGATTTAGGGTCACATCCACCAGACCCCGATCAGACGCATTTCTTCAGGGGCACATTTTTGTTTAGCAGTAGTAAGATAGAGTGCAAGAGAAAGTAAAATGAATCTTAAGATTTTTTACATTTAAAATCGTTACCATTATAGCTTGACGCGATACCTTAAAAGCGCACCACTTACGCAGTGAGACATAACGCACTGTGAACACAGACCAGACCAACATTAAAAAAAATATTTAAAAATATAATAGCATTTGATATAGTAACTGACAGACATTCAGCAAAAAGGCTAACTATCTATAACATTTTATTGCACAAAACTATCTGAAGTCCAATAATAATTATTTTGAAATGTACAGTTTAAAGGGGTTCTATTATGTTTAAAGGGGTTCTATTATGCTTTTTTACATTTTTAATTTTCTTCAGAGTGTCGTGTTGCTGCTTGAGCATGAAAAAGGCCTGCAAAGTTACAAAGCAAAAAGTCACTGGCCTGGTTGAGTGGCTTTAGTAGTGTGTTCAAACTCACAGTTATGGTAAGTGGTGTGACATATCCGAAACATGCTCGAAGCAGTTGACCAATCACAACACACTGATCCAGCATTACGAACAGACTGGGAAAAGAGGTGATGGAAAAATGCAAAATAGGTGAAAAATCTCAGTTGTTTACTATGCTGACATTCTAACAGGGCACTACAACCAGCATCCCAAAATCCTCTCTGAGAGGTAGCACCCCCTAAATTCATCCCCTGACAACCATTCCAAATAAAGCTAAATCAAAAACTGGAAAAAAATAATTGTCATCCATCCGGATCAATCTTGAGAAATTCGCACGTAATAAATATAAGCATCTACAAAAAAAAAAAAACATAACATATATATATATATATATATATTTTTTTTACCTGGAGTGGCCACTAAACACAAGCTCCAGATGCAACAAAACTCAGCCAACACTCTCACACACAAACACACACACATGCATGTTCAGACAGTGTGGAACGAATGCTAAAAATAGCTGACCTGCATCTGTAATGCAACAGACATAATCATCTCATGGCCCTTGATCCGGTGAAAGTCACCCATTCTATTCAAGCTTTAAATTTGGGATTCAATTCAAAAACAAAATGTAGCAGGGCTGTAAAATCAGATACACAAATTAATGAAGCATCACTTCTGTCAGTGGAGCGTAAAGGACAACTGACCTGTTATAATGATTCCTCTAGGGGAGTGCGAGATGAAGTGTTTAGGGTAATGTTTGTGGAGCCGGTAGTCTTTCTCGCTCCGTGACCGAGTGCGCTCAGAAGCCCGGTCCGAGAATTCGGAACTGGGCCAGGCCCTGCGCAGAGTGGTGCTGCGTGTTTTTTTCATGATGAGCCCGGATAAACGCAGCGTGCCGGCACCAGCTCTGAGATCACACCACCACGGTCACACTTCGGACATGGCAGGACACGGCTCTATCCACCTCTTTCTTCTTCCAACGGTCAGGAAAATGCACACACACGTAATCACAAATGCTCGGGTTGTAAAGCGGTTGTGGAATCCCTTAGGAATGGTTTCGGGTCCTCCCGATCCTGAATCCGTCAGATGCAGATGCATCCAGCTACGCATCCCCCTCCACGCACCTAATCCTGGCTTACGGTTTCTGGCTTCATGTGCAAACAGAGGCACACATGCAGACTACTCTCAATGCTCTGCGATTGTAGCGGCATGTGGATGGAAGACGAGGAGGTGTGTGGGAGTGGAGGGAGGAAGGGTAAGAGGGGACTCATGTGGGAGAGATGGAAGGAGGGGGGGATTTCAGAGGGGTCGGAGTGGGGGGCTGCAGGGTTTTTGCACCGTGAGAAGAACCCTAGATTCAGACAAAAGATCAATTCAGCCAAGCTTCAATCCACTAGTGCAGAGCCGTCGAGACAAAAGAAACCCCCAAAAACAAATTAGAGTTTTAAGACCAGAAACCACAATGGAGACAAAGTCTCAGGCTGTCGTCTTCGTGTGCAGGGCAGCATGCATATATATATATATATATATACAAAAATAAATATATTGGAGACACAAGATCCAAGTCCTCCCCCTTCTCTGATTCAAATGGAAAATGACCGCTCAATCTGTTACGAAAAATAACATGTCACAGAGAGACATCCCACTTGGGTGCATTGAAAGACTTGGGAGATTTCTGATGCATTCATAGTCTGTGACCAAGATAAACAGTGATGCGAATACAGGCGTCCAGAGTGTAGAAGAACAGTCCGTCTTCTAGTCTTTCTCCAGACTGTGTTGTCTGACTTTCCTCTTCGCATGCAACTCCTGCTTTCGGCAGCGCACGCTAATGGTTTGAAGAGATGTCCCTCTTCAGACTTGTTGATCCAGTCAGGGTGAGCTTCTCACCGTCTCTTTCTCACTTTCTGGCAGTCCGCCTAGCCTATAGAAACACTGCGCTTTATTTACATAAGCTGGCTCGCAAGCTCCCCAGACAGCCAAACCGTTGCAGTAAAGAGTGTGAGAAATGAGGACGAGGAGTCCCTTATCTACAAGCAACGAATGACAAAAGAGTTGAAGCGGTGCCTTTTCCAAAAGAACTTATTTTCTCAGTCTCTTCTCTCACTTTTTATACCAAAAATCCTCCTTCCTCCAGGCACAGTCACTCACAATTCCCACTCGTTCCTGTCAGTCGAAGCACCAGCTGCAAGAGAAATTCCTCTGGAATGCAATTAAAGAGATCCCTCCACGGCAGCGCGAGCGGGAAAAAGGGGTTCGGGGAGCAGTGTGAAATGGTGAATGGAGATCTCTCCCTCCCTCCCTCGCTCGCTCTGTCACGCTGTCATCCCTCCCTACCTCTCCTGACAGGATCGCAATAGCGCAGCTGTTTGAGAACACAGCCAATCACTCCATGGCAGCAAAAGGAGAGAGAATGCGACAGGATCTCTCTCTTTCATGCACTGCAAATATACATTGCATTATTTAGTCAGAGTTGCAGAGGGGAATATGACAATCACAGCGATACACACAAAAATAACAATGATGTATATTTACAAGTGAATATTATCCATACACAAGGATATTAGTTCCAAATTGCATTAAAAAAGTATAAACATGATTAGAAATAAAAGGTGTTTCAATTGAAATAAAAGGCATGTTTCTTCAACTTTGGGCACTTTTTTTTTTTGAAGGTCACATTAAAACAGTCTTAGAAACTATTAAGCATGCCTTTATTTAATTTTAAAACTTAATTTTTTATCTTGAATAATTACCATGCTTAAAACTGCTTATCTAAAATATATTTGTTATTAATTTCATCACCATTAAACATTTCTATATTCGATTTGTGAAAATGATTTAAGTTTTTAAAAAAAATGTGTATCAATTTTAACACAATAGTGAAGAGAAAATTATGGCATGTAATAACCAAACAAGCTGTAAATTGTGTGTATATGTATATATATATATATATATAAATAAATAAATGAATACACCATTTATACTGGATCTCCTGAAGACACTGTGTGCTTGAGATGCTTTTCCATTTTGCTCAGTATAATTTGGCCCTAGTTTTCCACAAACTGTATTTAACAAGGCTGCTCTTGCTCCCGGTCTCGTTCCCCCTCCTCAGGGCAGATCATTAATCAGAGGGAGGACTCCCTCTCTGTCCGGCCAAATGAGCAGCGAGAAACTAATGTTTTTCCAATAAGCCACAGATCAAAAGGTCACCCATCCATAAAGCAGACTTCCACCATCTTTCTCATTAATATCAACAATCTGTGCCCACAGCTTGCTGCAAACAAATTGACATCAGCGTGTCCTGAGTGAAATCAAACAGACTATTAGGATGCAAAGAATGGAACAAATAATTTGTAACTATTTATGATGAACCAAACAGTGTCTTTTGAGCTTTGGAAATGGGTTTGCCTGAGCGCTGATGGTTTGCAGGCAGAGGGTGTTGGGTTACAGAGCTCTTAATGGAACACTACAGATTCATGGAGAGCAGAAACCTGCTGTAGGTCAAACTCAACCTTGGCTCACTAGTACAGACTTTGCAGGAGTCTTGGCAAAGGCAGTTTACAACTTTCCATGATGTCTGGACAGTTTCGAGGAAGACAACACTCCTACTGTAACTAGATTTATCTAGTTGAATGCAGAGCATGGAGCTAGCAACACCAAGGTCATGGGTTCGATTCCAAGGGAATTAATACGTAGAACGCATTACAAGTCCCTTTGGATAAAAGCGTCAGCCAAACACAAACATAAATGTATCTTTCAGATTGTCAGCATTTGCATTTAACATTCTCTGACCAATTGCAACCCTTCAACACCAACTGTTTTTCCTGGACATCTTGGCATGACAGTTTCACTGGAAAGCCCTCCGCTGTCATTTCATGCCCTGCAAACCCTTAAGGCTTCATTCCTCCATGGCTCTCAATGTCTGGTTATCTCCAGCCCAAGCCACGGTGCCAGTTCTCAAGGTCCGAGTTCACATTTCCTGGGTCTGTTGTGGCTCATATTTCTTGTTGTGTTGTGTCAGGGCCGCCAGTGATGACAGGAATGCAGACGAGAGCCAACGGAGCACGTCTTTCCTTCCAGAGAAAGCTGACAGCGTGACCCGCTGAGGGTGTTAGTGATCTGTAGCGCAGTCTGGTGTAGCACAACACATGCGGTGGCGAGTCTAAGGGGGTGCAGTTTTAAAACAACTAATTGATCAAAATAATGATAATTGATGATGACATAAGCAATAACAAAAGGTGGGTCTTTGCATTGAGAACCGCAGTTATGGTCACTACAGGCATAAATACATGTAAAAGTAGTGAAAAACGTTTCTATGCAGAATAAGAAAAGTTTGCTAACATTACCATTCAAGCGTTTGGGCGGGGTCAGTAAGATTTTTTGGGGTTAAAAAATTTTTTTTAGCCTATCCAGTAATGACACATTCAATTGATCTCAAATGACAGTAAAGGCTTTTACATTGCTACAAAATATTTGATTTCTATTCCATTTATGTTTATCTAAGAATCCAGAAAAAAAACACCATTGTTTTCATAAAAATATTAAGCAGCACAACTGCATTCAACATTGATAAGATATGCACCAAATCAGCATATCAGAGTGATGGACCTGCTGAAAATTCAGCTTTGCCACCAATTACATTTTAAAATATATTCAAATAGAAGTTATTTTAAATTGTAATATTTTATACATTTTTACTGTAATTTTGAAACAATAAATGCAGCATTGGTGAGCCTAAAAGTCTTCATTCAAATATGATAATTTAGTTTCACATAATTCCTGATAATTTCTTAATCTGATTTACTACCATCACCATCTAATAATATAACTTTCCCATTATTCCACTACGCTGGAATGCTTCCTCTAAGAAAAGTCATTTAAAGGGTCTCTTCATTTCATTGGGTTCCATCGAACCATTGTCAGTTTGTTCCTGTCCTCTACAAGTGACTGATCCCACACTTGTACAAGGCTCCTGCAGGTTTTTTTAGTCATGAAGTTCATAGCACGCACCCATGTAGCAGCCAGACCCCCCAATGCATGAGAAAAACGTGTTCTGAATTATCAACCCTACCCCCCACTTTCAAACCATAGTTTTCCTTCTCTCTCACCCTCTTTTCTTCCAGGATCATCACAATCTCCGTCTCCCTCCTCTCAGCACCCCATACTGTAAGAAACACACTGCTGATACTCCCACACCAAACAATCCCAAACACGCCTTCATTAGTGAGTGTCAGAAAGCGCTCCAAGCAACACAGACAGATCTGTTTGCCCATATGTAGGCCATTCCACCTCCAAAAATACCACAAATCACTCTTATGCTCACCATTGTAATGAGACAATTGGACAAGCTCTTCTCTGACGATAGGAATTAGCGTGTTGAAACTAAGTTGCCTCTTATTCAGCCTGAACATGAAATCACATGTACATCATGACATCAGGACTACAGAAGTATAATTAACAAGAAAAAAAGAAAACCACTCACTGCTGTCAGTTTTTTCTTGAATAATTTAGAAAAACCCTCCATTTACTTTATTAAGAAATACATTATATTTGTTAATATTCCCTTCATATTTACCTGGAAAGGAAATAAATACATACATACACACACATTAGGGATTTTTTTTTTTTTGCTGTGGTACCAAAATGGGTTTTAGTAAATGTAAAATTCACAGATATTGCCATCACCTACTGAAATTGAATCTACTAAGAATTCTGTTGCACTGGCTTTGAGAAAGAATGCAAACAGTCAGACACTTTAATCCCAGTTAAAGTCATGTGAAACCCTATTGTACTTTCTTGATCTGGGCACTTTGACTTGGTAGTGTTACTCAATACTGCTTCTAGGGACCCACAAGCAATGCATATCTTCGATGTACTCCTTATCTAACTTGTATTCCTGTGGTACCTGATTCAACAGCTCTTCATCTAATTAATAAAGTGCACATGGTCTGAAATGGGTACATGTCCACTGGTGTGGAAGAAACCCGCTCAATACCACTTAAAACGCCAGAGTTCTGCTGCTTTAAAGAGTGTCTGTATAGAGCAAGCGTGGTCGTCTTCAGCATGGTTTATGATTTGCTCTTGAGAGCACTGAACAAAGACACATGATAATTTAAAACAAAAAAAGAAATATGATTAATGAATATGTAAATTTTAAACTGTAAAATATAACTTTCATTTACCTTGTTATTCTGATGATATAGGCAAATGTGTCTCACAAAAAAGTAAACAAACATTTGAACACTATTCCATGTGTCAATTTAGTATACTTGTTAACCCGGCCACAGCCTAGCTACAATGAAAGAATAAGCTGGAAAGTCCTGCTGACACACGTAGCAAAATGTGCATGGGAATCTAGAGCATGACTGAGAAACACTGATCTAAAACCATCTCCATTAGTGGCCTTACACAATCTGACCAGAAACAACCAGCAGTAATGTCTGTTTACAAGAGTCCATTTTAGATGTGGAGTGTATTATGAAGACAAGCTGGGAAAAGCACATTGCTCTCGATTCTACTGACAAAGGGTGAATGTTTTGGATTATAATGTTGGTCTGAGGACATTTCTGAAAAACGCAGTGTTATTTAAATGGAATGTGTTCTTTCCCTCATATTTCAAACTATAAGCCCTTAAAGGGGGCATATCATGTAAAACAGAAATGTTCTTGCTCTTTTGAAATAAAAGATTTCGATGCACTATGTAATATTTACAACTCAAAGTTTCCTCCCTAGTTAATCCAGAACATTTGTTTAAACTATAAGCTACAGACAACCGAGAAATAACGATTGTTGTGGCGCAATAAGCAAATGATCATAACTGCTCACATTTAGCCTACATGTTTCAAATCATAAGAAGTTATTAAACTGTCCCCATGTAATCAATCATTTCATCCCTTAAAAATCATCTTTGATCACCAATAGGGCATGTTTAAATGTGTTTTTCCTATTCATGCCTTAAAATAGCTTGAATATAACTACACTCTTGCTTAATTTAGTATAACTGGATCCATGAATCCGCAAATGAGCCCCGCCTCCACTCACTCATACAGGCTCGTCTACAAGTTGATGTATCAGAATGGTAATGTGTTTTTTGTATCGCTCTCTACAACATCGGACACATGAAGGTAATTAATGTAAGCCTTTGGCTTGACTACATTATCAAACAGCTAATAACGTGTTGCTAATGTTACACAAACCATGTTCCCGTTCACCATCTCAGAGTCAGACAGCTGCCTTCAAACAATCAGCATCCTTAGGAACACTTTGAGCAACTCAGAACGTCAGTGGATTAAGGCATATAGCTCATCATAACATCGTAAAATACATCATATACATAACTCAACCGCTATATTGCTAAATGTACCCGATTTTTTATATCAAAAGAAAAATATACCTGGATCTCCTGGCTTAGTGTTTTTGAGACTTTTTCACTGCAGTTTTAAATAGAAAATACTCAGCAATGGTGTTGACTTATGACTTTGCACAGGGTTTGTCTTAAAGCCTATTAAAAACACAACATAGACATATAAACAACATTAAAAACTTGATTTTTCACCACAATGTGCAATACATGTGGAATGAAGAGTGCTCTCCATGTGCATGTCCTGAGAGGAAAGTGCCAATGCCAAACTGCTGCCAATGAGGACAAGCCTCTTGACTCCTGCTGTAGCCTAATTTCAGTAAAACTGAGCAATTATAGCCTGCCATTAAATAAATAGCCAGCGCAAAATTACCTCTGCCAAACCACAACTCAATGGCCTCAGTCCAAACCTAAACCATAGACGAGGAACTTCAACATTCATTAGGTACCTGAGCTCAGCATTCGCACTGTTCTAGACAGGTCTGTGACTCTCTAGGAATGGCAGACTGATGTGTTTAAAAGTTGTGGATGTGAAATAATGTGATCACACTGTAAAGATTAAAAAGAAAATGGACTCGAGGTGGTTTCGAATGACATGCCGCTCAAAGTATATTAGAGCTGCGTGATTGTGCTAGTAGGTTTAAAAAGGTTTAACCAATTTAAAGGGGTTCCATTGTTTTTTTTTTTAATTTTCTACTTTTTTTTGGTGTGTAATGTTGCTGTTTGAGTAAGAAAAAGGTCTGCAAAGTTACAAAGTAAAGTCATTCCAAAGGGGGTTATACTCTATACCAATAAGCACAGTTTCCGAAGCGATGCGTGACAATTCATCTGTTTGTAGACCTCTAGCTGCAACTGTCAAATGTGGAAAATAATGTGTTTAACGTTCAAGTATAAAAACCTATTCTAGTATACCTCAAAAACATAAATCAATACCTTGTCTTTAAAGGGGACCTATTATGTCTTTTCAATATTTATTTCCCTGAAGTACACAGATATAATTTCTTGCTCTAAAAACTGCAAGTCTTAAAGGTACTGTCGCAAACCGTCAGTTTCAACAAACATTTAGTTTCTGCATGGCCCTTGCATTGACCCTCTGTTTTTTTCCTTTCACCCATACACACATTCTACAGACACCCCAAACTCTTTAATCTAATTTTCATATGACACATGCCCTATATTAAGTCAAGCTGCACACGTTAGGATCTCGCCGTTTCCATTTTCCAGGCACAAAAAACTCAGATGATCTCAACAAATCACATACATCTTAGCATTCTGACATGTTTGGCCATCCCCGAGTTCTTGTCTTCAGGGGAAACTTTTATCGCTCTCACTCCCGGAAACCATACACAAACTATCTGTAATCCTGTTCTACATCTTTCAACAGGCTGGACTATTACAAAAGCATGGCTTTAACAGAGAACTGAAGCTGTCTGACATGTTTGTTAAACGCAAAATAAAATTAAGTTATATTTTGCATAAATATATAGTTTTCTTGTTACTGTAATACATTTAAGAAAATCATTCTGTTCAGTTTTATAATTCTTGTCATTAATAAAGTTAGCATATGTCAGCTTTCAAACTCAAATTACATTTATGTAACACTCAGAAAATGTTTAATACAAAAGGACTATCAATTCAGACATGCATGTAAATAAAGTAATTTTCAGACAGACTACTACATCAAAAATAAAAAGGCAGCGAACGCCAACTGAACAGCCGCTTCCAGTTTAGACAGCACTGTTGATTATAATGGGAGCGATCTAGTTTCACTTGCGTCTGGTGTAGACACACGTAACCCAAACTTTTTTGACAGATGCAAGTACTCAAGCTTGTTTGTTGTCATCACCTAGGCTACAGCTGCTTTTTTTGCATTTTAGGCTTATAATAAGCTTATCTATTAAGGCCAATTCACATTGCACCGACAGACACTTGACAATCGACAAACGCCAATTCAACTTCAACTCTGTTGCCATTTGTCAGCATCTGTCGGTGCAGTGAGAATTTGCCTCAAGGGAGCATTTAAAGTTACACTCCAAAAATTTAAGTTCTATGAATCATGATTTACTCACCCTCATGTAGTTTCAAACCTGTATGACTCACTTTTGTGGAACACAAAAGAAGATATTTTGAAGAAAGCTGGGAACAACATTGGAGCCCACTAATGTCCATTAGATGGACAAAAAAAAAACTTATGTTCCACAGAAGAAAAAAAAGGAGGGTGAGTAAATGACAATTTACATTTTTGGGAAACCTTAAAACCCATTTCCTCTTTGTTTCCCTCAAGAGGACAGGATGAAGACTTTCACCCTTGTAACAGGGTAACAAAATGCAGGAAGCAAAAAATGATTGAAAAGAAATGCATAATTTTTCTGATTTTGGGTGCTTATTTGTCCTGAAAATAATGTCATAATGCAAAATGTCATGATGGTACTAAAGCAGAAGCAGAAATATAGATCTGTTGATGGCGTTTTACACAGCCATCGTCAGCCAGACGTCTTTTTTTGTGCAATTTTGCCTGTTAGTACAAACATCACAGCAAAAAAAAAAAAAAAAAACATTTCAGTGATGTCAAACCTAAAACGAACTAGAACAGAGCAGAAATGTCAATTTTCTCAAAAAAACGAACAAAAAAAAAACTAAATATTTTTCAGAGAATACAAGATGAATCATTACAAATACAGCATAACAAAATTAATGGGATGTCTGATCAGCCTGCGAGATCAATAGCTGTGAAAGTGGTGGTGAACTCGGTTCGAACTCTGGCTCAGAGGCGGCGCTGAATTTATGCAACTAGGTCGCCTGTGCACGAACGACAGCTTCAGTCAGGCACCCTGCCACCGAACGAGGGCCCGCTCGCTCCTCGCGGCTTCATTAGGGAGCTCGGCAGAGCAGTTTCAAAGAGAATCCATCATGTGAAGTCAATTGAAATCCAAGCAATTAAAGGGAAACCCCTCTGCTCTTCAAAGGCACCAGGAACGAGCAGGAACAGATATCTCCATTGCCCCCCTGCCATTTCACAGCCGAAAGATGACCTCAACGTCTTTGTTGAGTTGCTCGCTCATAATCATCACCGTAGAATCAATGTATTCTGGCTTCAAGCGTACAGAGCACTTTCATGGCCAGCGCGGCACCGTGGCGTTAAGTTAAGCACTTGGCTAGCATTAATATACGCCGCGTCTCTCCGAGGGCCTCGTAGCGATCCTCGCCAAGGCTAATCATGGTTTAGCAATGAGCGCAGTGCCGAAAGTTTTATCGTAGAAGTCTTGAGTGCACTATACATTTGGCGAGGTCAATTTGAGCAGTGTCCAAAAAAAATCTTAAATGAGAGTCCTGTCTTTCTCTTGAATCATTCATTGAGCTTCAGGATCGTCTGAGATATGGTCATCGATATGTTGTGATCTCCACTGCTTTCATTCAACAGCGGTGCAGCATATGGGCATTGGCCCGCAGCCCGGGGAGGAAACTTCATCATGATTTGAGCAATATAATATTTGAGTAATTTATTCCTGGGGTCCAGGGCCAGACTCGCATCCAGGGTTGATTTAAGAGTCCCTGCTTTGTTGTAACTCTCGGCAGACATTCTGGAAGAGGGCAATTTCAGCTCAGCTGTGTGTAGTTTGGAAACACACTATCATGGCAGAATAGAATAAAATGAAAGAAAATAAAGCCTTTTTTAGGCTCCGATTTAAAACAACACAGCTCAGTTTCATAAAAATACAGCTTAGACATGTGCAAACGCTTAAAAAGTGAGAAATTGTTACATATCGCCTAAAATGCACTAAGCAATAACAGAGGCATAGACATCTTCATTATATGTTAGACTTGACAGAGTATTTAAAGAATTAATGGAATAGTTCACCCAAAAATGAACATTTTGTCATCATTTACTCACCCTGGTGTCGATCTGACCATTTATTATTTTCTTTCTTCAAAGAAAAACAAAAAGAGATGTTCTGCAGAGTTTAGAAGTCTCTGGATTAGGTCAGTATTAGATTTATTTGGTCTCTTATGATGACCAAGGCTGCATTTATTTGATAAAAAAAACAAAAAAATCACTAAAACAGTAATATTGTGAAACAGTATTACCATTTAAAATGATTAATTTAGTATTTTAAAAATGTAATTCAATCCAGTGATCAAAGCTGAATTTTCAGCATCACTTCTCCAGTCTTCAGTGTCACATGATCCTTCAGAAATATTCTAATATGCTGATTTTCTGCTCAAGAAACATTTATTATTATCAATTTTGAAAACGGTTGTGTTGCTTCATATTTTGGTGGAAACTGTGATTCAGTTTGTCAAAAAATCCTGAAAAAAATTCACAAGAACAGCATTTATTTGAAATAGAAATCTTTTGCAACATTATAAATCCCTATGCTTACATGTGAACCAATAATGCGTTTTTTTTTTGTTCGCAGTAAGATGTTTACATGACAAGCAAAACTCTAAGCTCCAGTATACATGCTATTTTCATTATTTGCTAAGATGTGTGGCTATTTTTAGCACCATTCGTCACATACCCCGATGCAAAGCACAAATGATGTACTCACATACAATAGGTGCATTACTGGCCAATGGCCACGGTTTTAATTCACTTTTAAAACGTATTGGATATAATTCGGTGCGGTGATGAACATACAGTATCAATGGTGCTGTAACTGAGGTTGCCTACGCTGCCGTCACGTTCTTCGCACCATCTCAAGATGAAGATAAGGAGAAGAGACTGTGCAGCGAGTCGTTTACAGTTTAGCGATTATGGTTATGAGCTTAATCGCATTAGATCAAAGTATTTGTTTACATAAAGTAAAGTTTAATCGTGATATTTACAAAATCCCATTATAATCGGATTGTAAACGTAGTCTTTACGGTCACTTCAATTCAATGAATACTTGGTGAATAATAGTTTTAAAAATCTTACTGACCCCAAACTTTTGAAAGATGGTGTGCTGTATACACAATGTATATATAAGAAATGATATATATATATATATATATATATATATATATATATATATACATATATATACACAAATTTATATTTTATAGGTTTTACATATAATATAAAATATATATGTTATATATTTTAAATAAATACAAAAACCAAAAAAAATGATTTGAAGTGAAATGTGACATGTTCTCAGCTCAAGAACAGCATTTATTTGAAAATTAACATTTTAAATGCCTCCATGGTCACTTTTGATGAAATTAATGCATAAAAAAAACTATTTCTACATTTTCAAACACAAAAATATCAAATAGGTACATTAGAACTGGAATGGCTACCTAAGATACTTTATTATTTAAGGCTTTTTAGCCTTTTTGATCATCCATTCTTATTTTAAAGCAAAGAGCGACGCTGACATACTGCCTTCTGTTGGGTTTCACAGAAGAAAGGAAATAATTTAGGGTTTGAACGACAAGGTAAAAATCGGACAAGATGGGCATTATTTTGAGTGAGCTACTCATTTATTGCATTGTTTCTTATCCAGGAGATGGATGAAAAAGATTGATCTGCCAAAACCCTGCAGCAACCTGAACATTTAAAAATAGCTGTAATCAATGCTTTAATCAACTAGAATAACAAGTCATCTCACACCCTAGTCACACACACACACACACACACCATCTGTTAGTGTGACTAGGGTGTGTTCCAACAAGATGAAAAGCTTTTCATATACATGCTTTTATTTAATGAGGGTACAAATCCCGGCTACGGATTGTGTCATTGTTGTGATAGTCATTACTGTATAATCATCATTATCAAAAGACAGGCTGCTCTTTATTCCGGCACAAAAGTGCTGGAATAATGAAAACCTGATGATTTTGTTCTCACTCACTGGAGAAGGTGATTTGAGAACGCACAACGTTCAGTCTAACTGGCTGAATTATGTTAGTCTATGAATTTTATGAGGCATGGTGGGTATTTTCTGGGAAAATGCTAACTGCTTCATCCAGAATGGCCAAGACATGGAATAGAAACAAGTTGCGTTTGAAATATGCCATTTCAAAGCGCCTTGCAGGTGACAGCCATATCTAGAGACAAGCAAGCAAGCCCTTAGCAACACCCTCACAACCACCTAGAACATCTTAACCTGCACTGACTTCTCCATTTTGTTTAGAAAATATAAAAATCTACCTCATTCATAACACTAACTACTTTTCTGAGCCGATTTGCTGGCCAAGAAATCATCTAACCCTCCAAATTTGCAGACCGCCCTGAACTTCTAGGAAAGAAAGAAAGAGTAGTGAGGACACAAGTGTGTGAATGTGTGAATGTGATCTGGCCTGCCTGAGCAGCCCATTCATAACTCCAGGTCACAAGGCAAAAGAAAACAAAGAAATCTGAGCCAAGAATTTAAAGCTTTGTTTTTCTTCTGGGAGAAGACCTGGGATTGAGTTCCGGAATCATTTGGCCAGTGTCCCCCGTTCCGCAGTTTCCATAGAGCTCACAGGATGTCTTCCAGATGACATAAGAACTGAATGGAACCCCACTGGAGCGACGCTGAATGAAGGGCATGCGTGTTAAAGGACTAGCATCAGAAAACATTCATACAATATTAGCAATGATTTTGCTGGTGAAATCAAATTAAGCAGCAGCATGAATCATAATATTTGCATATTATTTCCTAATGCTTTACAAAAGTTTCTGGCCTCAAAATATTGTTAAAGTTGGTAAGTTATAATTTATGTGAATCAGTTCTAAACTCAAACACTATAGAACTGTTCACTGCTTGCTATTATTTTATAATAAATATAAAATACACACTACCATTCAAAAGTAAGAAAAATTCAGTAAGATTTTAATAAATTAGTCATTAGAATTGTCACTTATCAATTTAATGTGATTTTGCTAAATAAAATGTTACAAAAATATTTATATCAAATAAAATGCGGTTCTTTTGAACTTCCAAACATGAAAGTTTCCACAAAAACATTAAGCTGCAAAAATGTTTTCAACATGTAAAATACGAAATGTTTCATAAATCGGCACATTAGAAATTTCACAACATTACCGTTCTACTGTATTTTTGATCAAATAAATATAGCCTTAGTGAGTATAAAAAACACCTTACTGACCCAAAACTCTTATAGTTTTTCTTTTTAAATTGTAAAACAAAAAAAAACAAAAAGAAAAACAGTATATTGATTGAAACAATTTTACTAAGCTGTATTAGCTACACGCATCAAAATAAATAAAAATTCTGTGTAAATTTAGTGGAGGGGGGGGGGGGGGGGGTGTGGAAAAATTATTTTAGAGTATTTTAAATTGTAAACAAAAATAAAAACAAAAATTGTGTTGTAACCTCATATGTCACAGAAAACTATTTCAACAACATGTCTGACATGAAAAAGTGGGCAAGAAAAAGGATCCTTCTATACCACAAAAGCAAATGGGTCACTCTGGGAGAGAGTTTGCTCAAGAGATTACACAATGAATCTTTTCTGGTAAAATACATTTTAAGCTTCCCACAAATGCTTTTTAGAGCATATAGTATTAAGCATCGCAAGAATGTTGAAACAGATGGAAATCACAAATGAAAATAGAATACGGGCTGATCTTAGATACATTCACTTGAATCCAGTTGTGCTGTTGAAAAGCAGAATAAATCCAAACCAGAGCTTCGCTGTCACACATCCATCAAGGCAGATGAAGTGAAAAGAACAAACCATCAACATGTGATGCATTAGTTACTTTACAATATATGTTAAACATGGTCTGACATCACATAATGACTTCATAAATACAGTATCATGTTCCCCATATGTTAGTATTTGTTTTAAACTTTTCTTTAATTCTTTGAGTGGAACTAAATGCATTTGTAAAGACTCCACTAAAAACACACTGGAGAGGAAGTGAAATGAAAAGCATTATCAATAGGCTAGTCAGACTGTCTTCATGAAATGTTTTAAGTGCCATTTTCTAATCAAATTCATTCAAAACATATTGTTCCTTGGTGTTTGTGAGATTTTTTGACATGATGCTGCCTGTGCTTGTTCTCCAGATATTTTACCGGAATATCAGTTACAAACGAATGCACTGAATGTCTAACGTCACAGGACAACTAATCAATCACACAGCGGATTCCTCGTTCACGTCTGCTGGAATCAGGTCACATTGGACTGTTATTGATTATCTGTAGACCTTATGCACTAGACAAACAAACGCGCAACATGCTTTAGAATTTTGTCTTTGAACTTCCATTTTTGTCAAGACGCGTAAACGGAGCAGGGCTACACAGATAAATACTATTAATCAAATGAGAGACAGACTCAATGAATATGGAAAGCAATTATTAAGCACACACAAACGTTATTAGCCTGGCTAACGCCAGACCCAATTCTCGTTGAGACTTGGGTCTGGGAACCACATGTACATTTTCTCGTATTTGAGGCGTGGTTTACGATTGCCCGGCGCCGTTTATTGGGTGCTAAGAATGTCTGTCAAATGCACCTGTACGTAGCTCATAGGCAATCGTTTCAATTATACCAGATGACGTATGTAGAGCGACAGAAATTAGACAAGGAAGAAGACGATGGGTAAGATATTTTTGTGTAAACAATGACGTTCAGCGACTATTGCCTTTTGTGCAAGATAAACATGCGGTAGCTTCGCGTCTGCTGCCATGTTGAATCCATAGAAATAAACAAACTGCTTCGGTGTGTCGCATAGATGTCGTCATCGTCTTGCTGCTCCCTCCCCGTTCTGTGATTGGTTCCCTAAATGAGGCAAAAATCTGGACCATGGTATCCATACTGCCTTTCAGCGTGAATAAAACCGCGCTGCGGGAAGGCAGCATGGGGAAACCCAGACTAAAACGCTACATCAATGAGGCTCAAACATAGAAGAGTGGAAGTTTTGTTTGAGAAGAGATTATTAAACGCCAAAAATGTGATGACCAAAATATACTATAGTAGTAGATGAAGTACTTTGGAAGGAACATTAATGGGATTAAAATTCAGTCATCATTTACTCACCCTCAAGTTGTTCCAAACCAGTACGAATTTATTTCTTCTGCTGAATAGAAAAGATGATATTTTGTATGTCAATAACTAAATTGTTGATGGGCTCCATTGACTTCCATTGTTTTTTTTTTCTACTATGAAAGTCAATGGGGTCCATCAACGTTTTGGATACCAAGATTCTTCTAAATATCTTGTTTTGTGTTCAACTGAAGAAACTCGTACAGGTTTGGAACTTGAGGGTGAGTACGGTAAATGATGACCGAATTTTAATCTGGGTGAACTATCCCTTTAATGTTCAATTCCAAAGTACTTCAAAGATACAATAGTAGCAGGTGGTGGTCACATTTTTGGCATTTTATACAAAAAAAAAACCATTAATTTTGGGGTAAAATATCCCTTTAATATGATATATACCATGGTAATACCACTGCAATATGCATTTATAATCAGAAGCAAAAAGGAAACAAAGACATTAAAAAAATCTTAACTTTAGGTATAAAACAGGATGAAGACATGATTCTCAAAGGACTGGATGAGAGCACTGTGACAGCAGTATAAAAAAATATAAATTTTATTGATAATAGTGTTATTCTTGTAATGGTGTTGAGATTAAGCTGTGAAAAGTATAAACAGAATCACCCAAAGTAAACTGGACATTCAAATGGTAAAACTAATTATTATACTCCAAAATATGCATTTCTTTTAAACATTATGCACAATCAAGTTTAGCATTCAAGCTTTGCAGCAGCAGTCCTGTTAGTCCAACCAGTTGCTTATTATTGATCATGAATCTCTATCTGACTCTGCCCTCTAGTGGAGAGAAGCAAGACACTAGCTAACCCTCATCTCTGAACTCTGACACTTTTAAAAGATTAATATAATTGTGTAACAATTTATGAAAGTATCTCTAGAAATATGCTCATGATATTTACATTAAATCAGGAGGTCAGCCTGAACTGATTATTTAACAGCCTGAAACATATCATGCAGATTCCTGGAATTGTATTAAACAGGACGGAATGATTGAGAAAAACCAAAACCATAAAATGTCAAACCCAGCACTAACAACACTGTCTGTCTGTCTGTATTTTGAAGGGCAATATCTGCTCAAACCAAAGTAGAGGAATTATTTAATTCAACCTTAGGTTATAATCATAAAAGAAAACAATGATTGATTTACATCTTTTAAAAAAGTAAGTTTAAACTTTAAAAATTCTAATAAGACATACTGTATATAGAGACATGAATATGTACTGCACAGGACTGAGCCACCAATGCAAGTCAACATGAAACCCTATTTTTTTATGTTCTACTTTGACTAGCATTAAATTATCTTAAATAATGGCAATTTAACTTTTCTTTGGCATTATAAAAGCAGGATTAAGATTGAGACCGTTTTGATTTCATGCTGACTTTGCCGTTCACTAGCATTAAATTACCTGAATATTAATATTAAGCACTAGCTCATATCTGTGTGGTCAGATGATGTTCGACCTCATTTATATACGCTCACAATCCAACAGCAAGCAAGAATAATTTCACCCATACATGAAGCCTCTTAGGTAAATCTCCAGGCATTACCATGTATGCAATCACAGGATGTGTTCGATTGCCATGAGTAAGGCGGATTTAGATTAGTGTGCAAAGCACTTGATGAATCTTATCAGTACTGCGCCAGCAGAGGGAGCCGTGCACAACTCGCCTCAATGCTCGCGAGGCTAGCCTGCTTCTGATCCATCTTAAGAGGATGAGAGGAGAATGACCTCACCGCTGGGACTACCACTGACACCACCACACCACTCTGGCATTTATCAGCTTTATGACGGCCTTTTGTCCATGTGACGAGTCACATCAAACTGAGTCTCCATCAACCCTGCCTCTCTAGCAAGTCAAGTTATGCAATTCTCCTAAATGGATAGTTAAAGCTGAGATGTATATATAGACATTAGTATTAGTCCAGTTACGGATTACCAGCCTAATCCACAGTAATACTGTAATTCCTAATTCACCTAAATCAAGCCTGTCAAAACCCTTTATTAAATATCATTATGGTTCAATATTATGCCATCTTTTTAAGCAATCTGACCAACATCCACCTCTCCACGAATGTATGACTGCATGTATGACTCCGACAAACCAGGCACTTTGGAATATGTCTGACTGGTGTTAGTCATCCATAAATCACCAACTAGATGTCATACCGGTATACTTACTGCAACCCGCATCTAACCACATCTGAAAAGATGCCAATCAACAGCAGTTGCCATGTCAACAAGGCCCAAACAGAATGAAACAATGTGAAAATGAGAATACTCTACTTTCCTCAAATGCGGACCTTCACTGATACTAAAATCCCTGAGCCTAAGGGGTGAATCTCACAGAACCTCTCAAAAACATGTCTGGGTCATTTTTCACTCTAAAAATCAAAAGAAAAAAGAAACTAGATTCTGTTTAAAGATAATAAAGCCTATTTTAGGAGCATTAAGATTTTTTTGCACTGTGACATCACAGAATTTAGATTTTAAAAGCTTTATTTATACATTACTAGTCAAAAGTTATGTTTGTTTCTCGTGACTTCTGGTCAAAAGTCTTATGTTATGCTTTCTTTACAAAATTAGAATAAAATAAAATCATGCAACTAAACGCATGAGGTAAATGCATCAGCTCATTACCCTGTGATTGGCTTAAACTGTTTGACAGCAGACTGCTTACGTTCTATCCTTCTACATGCTTTATAAACAATCATCTTATTGCTTTGCATTTTCCATATTGATGCTGCATGTGAGCAATGGTAAAACTAAAATGTCTAAAAAAAAAAAAAGAAATTACAGAAATGCTATATCATGTGTGTGCATGGTTAAAAAAAAAGAAGCTAATTATACTTTGAAACATATAGGCTGAGAACGGAAACTATAAATTTGCTCTTAAGTGCAGGGTTGTGAGTTAAAAGCAATGCATAGCATCCCCACCTAAAAGTGAGTTTAATGCTGCTCTTATACTGTTCTGAGTAGGTTTCTAGTTTCTCTTATAATTACTGAGCTCAGGATTTCAGTGCAATAAAAATGTCTTGGATCATTGCACAGGAAAATCTTAAAGCAGGGTTAGATTTACGAGCAGAATAGTCAGTTGAGGGCATGGCCTTCTCTCCCCTCCCCGGATTCAACCTGCACGCACACACACACACACACACCTGAGAGAGCTGACTGGAAACAATGCACACAGTGAGACCACACAACCCTCATTCAGCCACGGGCTAATCAGAAATGTCTCAATTACACACACACACACACAGTGTGTAATGTTGTTAAGACATGTTTGCCTGAGTCACGGTACAATTTGCCAAAAAGTAAGATTTGTCATTTAAAAGCTACCATTTTAAAAAGTGCATACTCTGCATAACTGTACTGCACACCCTAATATTATCTGAGCTTATGATATCACATCTTCTAACACTGGCTTTCAGTTTGAGACAATTCAAAGAAAGATAACAGCCACATGTTTAACACTTCAGTTGTTGGAGGTAAACCGTATAAAAAACAATTACATCACGATTATTATAGTGACCAAAATGATCACGGTTATCAGTATTATCATGGTATTGTTAAATTTGCAGAAAATTTTCAAAAAGTACTGATACACACACTGAAATCATTTCTCCAAGCTGTATGAATGAAGTTTTATATATTTAAAACTGACAAGCAACATAAAAACTGGCAGCACTATGCACTTTTTTTTTTTTCCAATAAAACAACATTACAGACAGCCATATTTTAAATTAACAAAAATTGTTGGTTGGGAGACTTATGTACTACATGTTCAAATAACATGTTTTTTTTAAATGATAAACCTCATTTTTCAGCCTTTAAATAATTAAGAAAAATGATTCAAAATGAAAGGAGTCAAAATTATTATAGGTATTTTCTGTGCTCTGTGAATAATTCTAGACACCGTATTCGACTCGTTTACATTTTTAGTACACATTTCGAAGTACATAACAGTGCTTAAATCTTCGGTCTGGTTTTCGCTCGACAGTGCAAGCGTTTCACTCGCATTTGCAACCTTAAAAGATGTGTGTAACTGTAAAATGTATTTAGGAGCATGTGCGCAAATAAAAAGATCTGCATGTGATTCGCGGATTAATTTTAAGTTTAACCGCCATAAATTGAAGTTTAGAATTCGCATTGTCACGTGCTTTGTCTTGCTAGATTACACATTCAGTAAAGTTTAAACCATTCCAGCGCTAGAAGAGGCAAAAGAGTGCTGAAAACTTGCGCGCTGTTATCTGTGCAGTCGGACACAACCGAGGCGCGTTTGTAGCTTCGTATTAGCTTTGGTTTTTTTTATCTTCCCTGCTGTTTATATTGCTTAATATAAATTAAATCACAATATATGATATTATCTAATATCGTCTGTCACATTCGTCTGACATCGCTAGCACAACGAGCTAGCACTTCGCTAGCCTGTTAACCTGCCATTCGTGCTTAGTTTTTTTTCTCTAACGCGCTTACGCCTTTCACCAGTCAAAGGCGCTGTGGTGAGTTGGATCATCATCAGTAAACAAACATGGTCCATTATGGTTTGAGCGCTGCTGAACGGATTCTTAAACACCTCTGATTGCTCATTGTGTTCACGCGCTCAACATATGTCTGTGATTGGCTACAATGATCAACGCTTCAAAAAAATGTCTTCACTGAGAGCTTACACAGATACACACGGGACCGTTTGAAAGCAGGCGTCTTATCAGCGGATCAGTCTTTCAGTGGATAGTGGATAGATTAGGGATCCGCTGATAAGACGCCTGCTTTCAATCGCTGACCAAATTAGCCTGGTTCTGTCAACACTGCATTGGCTCCCTGTTAAACATCATATACATTTTAAAATATTGCTGATAAACTTAAAGCACAATGGTTTAGCTCCCCAGGAGCCTACTTGAGCGAGCTCTTAAGGAGAACTCCGTTCAATTTTAAACATTGAGCTCATTAATTTGTACATTTGGAGTGCTGTCAGTACAGACAAAAACGACAAAAATCGGTGTTGCCTACACCGTGTTATCCTCTTTTTAAAATGTGCACCCTGTTGACTTCAATGGGGCAAGTTCTAAACCTGCTTTTAGCCTCTTAACATCCTTGATGTGTCATTACAAGTGCACAGCCATGTGAGTGGTGTTATTAAGAGTGACCACGGTCAATCTGACTGCCGTAGATGTGAAAGATATTAATAAAAATTATGTTAATTCAGCCAGCTCACATACCTCTGTTTACTTCCTGTTTTCGGTCGAAGTCCACAGTAGTCGATTGTCGAGTTCGCGCGCGCGATCATTGATAACTAAGCAACATCATATCATAATGTCATAGAATATCATAATATGAGAACACCACATAGCACCGTCATCGGCTGACAGTCTGAGTCACCACTGTTGCTTATTTACCAATGATCGACAATCAACTACTGTCGACTTCGACCGAAAACAGGAAGTAAACAGAGGTATGTGAGCTGGCTGAATTAACATAATTTTTATTAATATCTTTCACATCTACGGCAGTCAGATTGACCGTGGTCACTCTTAAGAACACCACTCACATGGCTGTGCACTTGTAATGACACATCAAGGATGTTAAGAGGCTAAAAGCAGGTTTAGAACTTGCCCCATTGAAGTCAAGAGGGTGCACATTTTAAAAAGAGGATAACACGGTGTAGGCAACTCCGATTTTTGTCGTTTTTGTCTGTACTGACAATACTCCAAATGTACAAAAAAATAAGCTCAAATGTTAAAATTGACCGGAGTTCTCCTTTAACGCATTATAGTCCTCCACGTCTATTGCGATCTCAAAATTCTGGCCAGGTGATAATTTACATTTATTCATTTAGCAGACGCTTTTATCCAAGGCGACTTACAAATGAGAACAATAGAAGCATTTAAACTAACAGTAGGACAACAAAATGTAAGTGCTATAACCTTTCTCAGTTCAATCTAAGGAAGAACCCGTAAAGTTTTTTTTTTATAGAAAGGAAGACAAATATTTTATTCCCCGTTTATTCCTCTTTTTATTCCCTGATCATTTTATTCCCTGATAATTCCTAGAATATCAAAATCAACTGCAGGCGGTAGATCCTTTTCCTATTTAGTAGCCCTAAACTTTGGAATAGTCTCCCTAGCATTGTTCGAGAAGGAGACACACTCTGTCAGTTTAAATCTAGACTAAAAACACATCTCTTTAACCTAGAATACACTTAGAACATTTTAAATTTCTATTATTCAAATCAGTTAAACGATTGTCAGGCTGCATAAACTAGGTTAGCCGGAACCTGGAACACCTTCTATAACACATGACATAATCGTTACATCAAAAGAAAAATGGCATATATGCTAATATTAGTCTCTCTGTTTATCCTGAGGTTTAGTCAGCCGGATCCGGGCCGTATCCAGATCAGATTGAGGACCTGCGCCTAGACACGACCACAATACGCATCCCTATAGTGTCAGCAGAGATTGTGTCAACTAGACTCTCCCCTGTGAAGGCCTCACCGCCACGACAGCCATCAACACTGATCCTCAACAACCTTGTGTCCAACCGGCGTGTTGGCGCCGATCTTCAACCAGATGGAACTGGATAAATATTCGGAATGTCCCGATCCAATCTGACTTCTGACCTGTAATGCTGCCTGAATTATAATCATACACTGGTCATTCATTGGCCAGAGGAGAACTGGACACCCAACTGAGCCTGGTTTCTCCCAAGGTTTTTTTTTCTCCATCCTGCCATCTGATGGAGTTTTGGTTCCTTGCCACTGTTGCCTTTGGTTTTTGGCTTGCTTAGTTGGGGACACTTAATATTCCACAATATTATTAATCTGCCTGTATTGACACCATTATGAGAACTGAACTGAGCTGGAAAATGACATCACCGTTTTCTCCAGAGCGGCTGTATAGATAAATGATCTAAATTAATAACTTTTTTTTACAACAGAAATGAACTATCACTGAAATTAAGCTAGAATATGACACTATTTTCTTCTAGATCTGCTTTACAGCCGAAACAAACTTTGTTGTGTTATTTTCCTGTTTTCATTGTAAAGCTGCTTAGAAACAATCTGTATTATAAAAAGCACTATGTAAATAAAGGTGACTTGGCTTTAGTTTTAAAGGTGTCTTTAAAAGCAGCTATATTACACAATGCAATGCATGAAAGGTAATATTCAAAAAAGCATAATAGGGGCACTTTAACCACTTTTATGCGGTTTCTCTTTTCTTGGATGATCAGATTTTTCACACGCCATTGAAAACATTACCTATCACTTTCTGAACTCTTTTTCTTGTCTTAAACACTTTACTGTAATATCAAAACGAACTAGATGTAAAGTAGACATGCAAAGAATGTCTCTCTCCGTCAATAGAGGGTTTTTCTCTCTACAATACAGCTGTTCCGCAAGACATGTCAAACACAAAGAGACGGATACAGCATAGCTCTTTCTCCAGCAAAAATAGGGGTGGGAGATCAGGGATAGAAAGAGAGAGATGCGAGTAGAGTTGGAGAGAAGAAAGAAAACCCTGATGCCTACAGCAACAGTTCTCAAAAACCCTGCTATATGTCAAGGTCCAAGGCTTCTTCATCTATCCTACAGTCCGCTAAGAACACACACAATACACAGATCTGTCCCGTAATCTCTGAGCTGCAGTAGCAGTAATGGCTACAGATAAAGAGTGCTGCTGTCCTCAGTGTGTGTCCATGGGGCTGAATATGGGACAGCAGTTTTCTGCACTAATTAGTCGGAATAATGGAGCCGAACGTCAGGGGTCTTAAGGATGTGATTCTTAGCTTCATACACAACTTCAAAACTCAGAATATATTCAAAGAGACTAACAAAACCTTTACTGAAATAGTTCTCAAAGGGATTATTCCCCCATTACTCACCCTCATGTCGTTCCAAACCCATAAGACCCATTTTCATTTTCGGATCACAAATGAAGATCTTTTTGATGAAATCTGAGAGTTTTCTGTCCCTCCATTGACAGCAACGCAACAACCACTTGGATGCTTCAAAAAGTTCATAAAGAGAACGTAAAACAAATCTTTATTATTTTCTGAAGAGACACGATCGCTTTATATGATGAACAGATTGAATTTAGGCTTAAACATTGAATTGTTTAATTGTGACTAATCCATATGAATTGAGCGGTTTAGGCCAAATTTTGTAAAGAGACTCAATCGCTTTATTTGATTAATTGATTTAATTTAGGCTTTTATTCACACATAAACATTGATCATGATAAACAGATTGAATTTTGTCTTTTATTCACATAAACATCAATCAACTCACATCAGTGTGGTAATCAGAAGCTCTAGCATGTTCGCTTGACGTGCGAGAACCAATGAGGTTCATTCTCGTGTTACGCAGCACGTTTGAGCTCAAGCAAGAACCAATGAGGTTTGTTCTTGTGTGTCAAGCAGGTTCGGTTGAGCTTCAGTTTATGTTCGCTGATCAATGTTTATGTGTGAATAAAAGCCTAAATTAAATCCATTCATCAAATAAAGCGATTGAGTCTATTTACAAAATTTGGCCTAAACCGCTCAATTCATATGGGTTAGTTAGTTTTACGATCTCTTTATGAATTCTTTGAAGCGTCAAAGTCTCAGTTGCATAGACTGTCAATGGAGGGACAGAAAGCTCTCAGATTTCATCAAAAAGATCTTCATTTGTGTTCCGAAGATGAACGAACGTCTTACAGGTTTGACGTGAAGGAGAGTAATAAGTGACAGAACTTCCATTTTTAGGTGAACAATCCCTTTATGACTATAATTCTCACAGAATGCAATAGCACCACCCTGATGCTGATGGGAAGGCCTGTTCCTTTAAGAGGAGAACAAACACGACATGCATCCTCTGCCTTAAAGATCACAAGAAGGTTTCAGGTTACAGGTGATCGAATTCCTCAATATCTCACAGCTGAAGACAATGGCCGTGTCTGAAACTTGAAAAACATTGCATTTGCAAGGAGTATTCGAAGGCAGGAAGGCATCAAATCACATCCGAATGTTTTCGTAACACCCCGTCTAAGAAGACTTCTACATTTTAGACCATTAGACTGGATATTATGGCATTGTAAGCCATTTTAAAAGAAGAAAACTTTCCTAAAAAAAAGCAGCAGCCTTTGGTTTTCGGACACAGCCAAAAATCACTTCAAAATATTGATTTGTAAAGTGCCCATCACAGAACAAGCAAGCACAAGCAAATCATGTTTTCTAGGAAAATTAATTAAATAAACACAATAGAGGACACTAATCTAGGACAGTATCAAACTCAAAAGTATTAAAAATGTAAGTTTCAGAGGTGGTCAATCATATTCCTGGAGATCTACCTCCTTGAAAAGTTTAGATCTCAGCTATAAATACAACTTACAACGTAGAAAGACTATTTTTTACTATTAAATGATTAATATGGTATTATTAATATGGTATTTACATGTGTTCCAAGGTTCTACAATGAATACTATGAAAATATACATTTTCAATACAATAGCACTATTATTGTACCAAGTACATGTCCAAAAATATAATAACAGCACAACATGATAATAATTCAAAGGTACTTTGATATACCATGGTACTGAATGATAATCATGACAGTGCAAAACAATGCCATGACATGACATTATTATAGAACATGTCCACAACCAATGGCACTAGTGACTGGTACCATGTACAAACGCATGGTAATACTATGGTACTTTGTTAAATGAAAATCTCCAGGAGAAAGACTAAAAGGCTAAAAGTCTTTAGCGTTGTATAAACATCATATATGCACCATATAGATCATTCTTACCGAGGTATTTGATGTCGAAGCCCTGCGGTGGTTTGAGGGACCTCCTCATCCAAGCCTCCCTCAACACCTCCAGGTGATCCTCCTTGCCCTGGATCAGTAAAACATGCTCATCTATCCAGCCCAGGAAAAAGGTCTCGGCTATGGCATCGGCCACCATCTTATTCCAGAAATATTTCATGTTCAGTGATTTGAAGTCGGCGAATATCTCGTAGCCGGTGTGATGGTGCGGAGGCTCCTCGCACTCCGTCACCCCGGGCGCGTCCTTCGCCACGACGCGCGACAGCACGATGGCCAGCGAGTGCGGCGCGATCTGCAGGAAAGACTCCATTGATCCTCTCGAAGATGCTTCGTTAGACTCGACTCATTCCACGCGCGTGGAAGCGCAAATAAGGCGATTGATTGATTGACGGATTGATTGACTGATTGAGCGCGCGCCCGCAACCAGACAAAGAGCGCGTTTGCGCGTTAGTTCATTTGACCTGCCTGTATAAGGTGATGCAATTGCTGTAATAAAAGAACATTATAGTGGTATTTAAAGGATAAGACCATTATTATTCCAAACAAAGGCCTGGGTGGATGCGGGATGTCATTTTAAGGGTAAAATGCGCAGGTGATCATGTTATTCTCCGCTGAAATCGCCGCATATTATCCATTCCTCACCTTGATCAGAGACATCGGCGTGAAAATAATGACATCCTCTTCCAGGAGGGATGCGGGATGGAGAAAAACATTATTTTAACGTCCATTGATGAAAAATGGATTTGCGCCAAAGCAAAAGCGATATTTCTCGTGATCTTTCCCCCCTCGTCGAGATGCGGTTGCTCCCTGCAGGCCGGTGTGTGGCGATGCCTGTGTGGTTTACGGTGTGTAAAGCAGGTTATTACCTTGAAGCTCCCGCAGCTCTGATAATAACGCCCTCTAACGGGGGAGGAGAGCTACTGCAGGCGCAATCTCTCCTAATGCCAGGCAAAAATCACTATTCTCCCAGTTTACTTACCCTCGTATCAATCCCGTTTGAACTTTCTACACTTTCTTTAGTTTAATAAACACAAAATAAGAATTTAATAAATCTGTTTTGAAAGTAATGTAAAACTTCAGCTCACCCCAAAATGAAAATGTTGTCAGAAAAGACGTTTATCCAAACCTGTATGAGTTTCTTTCTTCTGTTGAACACAAAAGAAGATATTTTAAAGAATGTCGGTAATCAACCAGTTGACGGTAGCCATTGACTTGATGGAAGTAAATGACTACCGTCAACTGCCTGGTTGCAACTGCATGTCATGCGGCGACTCCTTGGCTTAGCAACAGTTTGACCTACAGAATATTAGAAACATTGATGGAACTCGTTTACATAAACTGAAACACTCAACTTTCACTGCTCCTTGAGCACTTTTTTCAACTTCTTTGTATTACAGCCACTGATAGAGTCATTTAGATCAGTGATTACCTCAGCATTGTTTAACAGAGGTTACATCCCACTCACCATCACAAACTATTCTACTGCAACAAATTGCTGGGGAAAAAATCCAGACATCCTGACAACCTTTTCAAAGCAATTATAGCATCTAGACTGGAGATAATCACCTTATTTCACTACATGATATCTATCACAGCTAGAAGATGTAGGGATGTCAGTTTGATGGGTTTCTTCTGTTTTATTCAGGCTCAGACATGTAAACATGTTTCTGGTGTGCAATTTGATTCTCCTGTTTCATAATAGCCACAGGTGATGTGTAATTTAATGCTGTAGAATGAAGACTTTGAGCATGTTGCTAACCTGCGGGAGAATTTTAAACCTGCCTGCTTACTCCATAACACTTTCCCATTGTTTCAGTAAAAGCAGGCTCGTCGCTTCTGGGGCGAAAGGTGGTGACGATTCTAGGGGCCCCAGATACTCCAGCTACGGCCCTAAAGGTATAGTAAAGGTATAGGCAGTTATTACTGGTACCTAAGACCAATCATATCTTGTTTATATACATATATATATATATAAATTAACAAAAATGATAACTCTCAAAAACATGTAAAAAAAAATAAATAAGAAAAATATTGACCATCATGAAAGATTTTCACAATTGACATACTTTCACAACATTTAAGCACATTTTCCCTACAAATTGTCAATACCATAATACAACTAGATTTTTTACTTTTGTTTTTTGTAAGTCTGGATTTTTTTTTAAAATAGGTTCCTAAAATAGGCTTAAATTCTTTAAAATCCCCCCCCCCCCCCACACACACCCTGACTGTATTTGAGACATTCCCCCAAACAGAAATCAAATCCCCAAAATCTCAAACATGTGGGGCCCTGCTAAATGACACATTGACAGCGTATATTAATTATTTGGCAATGATCAACTATTTTCATGCCAATAAGGCTTCCTGAATCTGATAACAATAGTTTAGACAGACTCTATGAAATCAGGGCTTTCTTGTGCTGACATTTCTCAGGCAGTCATTTCCTCCTCCAGTTAAACAAACTCACACACACATCAGTGTAAGGTAATATGTTTAATGGAAGCCAAAGAGTATTGTGTGACTTAAAAACCAGGAAGCCGTAACCTCATGTAGCCCGGTTAGTTTCCAAGTCTGTGAGCAGTAAAATAACTTATAAGAACAAAGAGAATTAGCACATAGGAAACAAAATCTTCAGTTTTTTTTTTAGGAACCCAGCAGGTTAGTCCGTTTTTTCTTACTTAAATGTGAGTTATAGCCTACACAGTAAATTAACATTTTAAAAGAATATTTCACTTCAAAATTAGAATTCTAAATGATAAGGGTGAGAAGTAACTGCACACAAACTTCTTGCATATGGTGAATGCCCCAAGTTTGAACTTTTTCTGAAGACATCTCAGAAGTGCTCTGGATTCCAGCTCAAGATCAACTTTCCCTTCACCTCCAAAACTGAAATGCTTAGATTAGTCACCATGAAATCAAAATGGACAATAATTTTTTTCTTTTTTTAAAACTGAATATTATTTATCTGTGCACATCTTTTTTTTTCCATTTTTTTTTTTCATGTACCATCATAATCTTTAAGCAAAATATCTTCCAAATGGTGTGGTTATTTACTACGACCTGAGAAATTAAAATTCTGGCCAATCACACAGCATCTATTAAGGGACACAAACCACAACAACCAACAGCTTCTTGACATCAAAGCAAAAAAGTTTAATCACTTTCCACACCTTAATTATGACAACAGCTAGCGCTATGTCAGTTTAATGATTTCTAACATTATTTAGCAGTTACGTTTTAGTTACAGAGTCATTTTCATGAACATTTTAGAGATCATGAGAACTGTAGATGAAATCTGTTAGATTAAAAAACAAATCTTATGCAGGGTATCGTTTTAGCCTTGTTTAACAAGCAACAATCTAGACGTCTCACACAACAATAAATCAATTGAAATCCCTAATATTTAATTCACAAGTTCAGATCATTAAGCTGTAAACATGTGTTCTCCAAGGAATGTTCTGCCTTCATCCCACAACGTTAACTATGACGCTTCAGAGTTGGGAGATGTGCTCTTCTCTTCCTCACGCTGCTTCTATAGAAGTGTCTCCGTTTCTGGCCTGAGGCTGAGAAATCAGAACAGACACGAGACAGACACAATTACGCTCTTGAAACAATCTCACAACACCACATATTTAGTTTCATCCATTAGGGTTGGGCAGAAATTCAACGAAATTCAACAGTCTCACAACGGGAGGAATTTGATTGGTTCACTAGTTTTGCAGAAATGTTTTTTTCCAAATGTATACATTTTTATACATTTTGAACATATTGTAAATATTTTGAAAATATAATATAATATGAGCATTCTACAAAATGAAAGTTAATTTATTAAATATTTTGAATTATATAATATAAAATGATTTGAGCATTCTACAAAGTTAATTTTTGAATTATATATTATGAGGATTCTCCAAATGAAAGTTAATTTATTAAATATTTTGAATGATAATATAATTTAATACAGGCATTCTACAAAATGAAAGTTAATTTATTAAATATTTTACATAATATAATTAATATAATATAATGTAATTAATATAATAACTCTACAAAATGTAAGTTAATTTAGTAAGTATAATGAAGCATATGATTGATAACTGATTTATAAAAAACGATTTAATTTATAGCATTTTCTGGAAATAACCCATATATTTTATGTATTATGATTTATAATTAATTGAACGGAACACAACATTATCTTACATCCAGATTCATAGGTGTATAATTTGTTGCATGTCTGAATAAATACCTTGACAAAGATGCGTGAAGGCAGAAACCGGCGCAGCAGTTGACTGGAGATGTTTGGAAAGCGCATCAGGTTGATGTTGAGCTGAGGGAGGACTTGATATCCCGCCATCAGAGGATAGAAATTATACAACATCTCCTGTTCTCCACCCGGCAAAATCCTCATCCGCACCTGCACACAGACACAGAATGAGAAAGACCTGTGAGAGAGTGTGGTGGCAGTTGGAACAGCTACTTTTTTAAGGGCTGTGGTGAAAGATAACATTGATTTGTTGATAACCAACAACATATATATATATATATATATATATATATATATATATATATATATATATATATATATTTTAATCATTTTATTTCATTTGCTTCTTGTTGGGTTTATCTTTCTATGAGGATTTTGCTTCACTCTCTGTATAGCTTTCGGACACCCTTGGACTAAGTGTGAGTGTATTTACTCTGAGCGTTATTATAGTTAAACCAAAACTGAAACTAAAACCATAAAATAAACATTTTCATTACTTGAAATAAAATAAACTTTAACTGAAATAAAAAAAAAAACATACCAAGGAAACTTGAACTTATTTAAGCTAGATACCAAGGAAACATTTCTTATTTTAATTTAGCCATTTACACCTGTTATTAAGATGCATTTTGGTCGATCGGATCACAAGTGGACGACTCTAAATACAGGTGTAAACGGGGTCTAAAACATTTGAGCTTGTCCATTTTCGTTCGCTTCCAGAGGTAGTCGAAAACGCATTTGACCGGATTGATTTCGTAGTGTTCGAATAGTCACAAAAGACGCCTACTCTCCGCCTACTGACCTAACATGTGAACATTATGGGAAGAGCTCTGGCCAGGCGGGATTTAAACTTTGTCGACTGAAGACCCAGTTTGGTTTGAAGATGAAAAAAAAACATGCTCTTTCAATGTTCATTCCTGATCTTTCAATGTTCATTCCTGATTTCTAACACACACGTAGTCTTGCGGCTGTCAGAGCAGAAACGAAAGCTGATGCTCTCTGTATGTTTTTCTGTCATCTCCGGTCATGTTCATATGTAAATTGTGCAAGCTTATTTTGGCCATTAGATCGAAAGATCTGAAAAAAAAAAAAAAAAAAAAAATTCCCCGCCCATAGACTTTCTCCTGAAAAAAATCAGGAAAAAAGTGGTTGAAAGTGGACAAAAAAAAAAACGGACGGATTAAAATGCCAGGTGTAAATGGAAATGCGTCTCTCTCGTCTACTTGTCATCCGATCGACCAAAATGCATCTTAATACCAGGTGTAAACAGGGGCTTGATGAACAGATTGATTGTAAATTCAAAATAAGTTATTAAATTAATCAAAATAAGACAGAAATAGCGATATATTGTATGTTATCAATTCGCAATTATCAAATCAAAGGGTGCGATTTAATTACAGAAGTATATTGTAAATAGCATTTGGAGACGCAATGTGTGCTAGGTTCACTTTCTTTACATTCACATTATTTCCAGCGTTTATGTGGACAGAGGTTTAGAGCCTTTCACCAATATTTTACCAAAAAGGACTTGAGGATTTGAGATTTTAAAAGCTTGAACGTTTGAAAGTGAACAATTAAAACATTAATATTTGTATTGTAACTTGGGTGTTAGTTGGTTCTTGTAAAGAGTGAACCCAAGTGAGAACACCCTTAGAATTCACTATTTCCATTTGCAGCACAGTCTTTGTTCTTTGTGTCTGGATGTCTCAGCAGTTGCAATATGAGACAATTTTTATATCAAATGAACACTAAAAAGAAATTACATATTTTATCTGTTTACTTGCATGTCATTTGACATCAAATCGCTATATGAGCCAACTTCTGCTCTGACCTGTTTGAGTCCACTAAACATAAATGCATCGCTGGGCTCCACGCTAATCTCTACATCCTGAACCAGCCCGGTCCGATTCTCCAGATGGTACCGAACAGGTAAAGACTCGCGCACACAACCAAACGATGGCAACTCTACAAAAAGAGAACGAGCAGAATGAATTCATAAGCAACAAAACAGAAAATAAAACTGAGAAAGTAAACAAAACAGGCTCAATCTATATTACTGAATTAAATTTAACTTAAAAAAAAAACGTACATTTAAAGTTTTTGTTAGACTGACCTGCATGGACGTACAGAGGAATATTCTCTACCATCACATGTGGCAGAGTAATGATCGATCTCACCATTGATGTCTCAGCAGATGCGGATTTTCTGGGTAAAAAAAGTTCATGCAGGAAATTAGTATTCATCAAATAAACATACATTTTCGTTACATGAAATAAAATAAACATTTCCTGAAATATAAAAAACTTGGCCAAGGCATCGTTTCTCACTTTCATTTCGTGTAACTATTTACATGGCATGAAAAAAAGGAAAGTCATCACTTTTAGTAAAATATTCTGGGTAAATGTGAGAATACAAGAGCGGCATCACCTCTTCCAGGAGATGATGTAGTGTCCAGAGGCGACAGTGCTGGTGCCGTTCTGAACAGGAGGACATTTGAGCAGGAAACACTCACTGGCACACTCACTGGTCTGCAGAGTGACTGGACACCACAGAAATGAATCGCATCAGTGAGCATATTTACAGTACTAACAGCGAACAGAAATACTGTCTGCATGAACAAATGACCAAAGATGACAAAACAAACACATCTATTAAAATATAACCATCAGAAATCATGTTCTCCCACCTCCTTCTACTTGACTCAGGGGCTGATCGATGGCAGTCATACTGGAGGCCAGCTGTACTTCACTGCTCACCAGCTCGATTGGCCATGGAGACGCACTCAAAATATCCATCATCAGCAAGAACGGGATGTCCACATACACACGCTCCAAATGCTCAAACTGACACACATAAAACAGATTACCAACCTTATAAAATATATGCTTACAAGTAAACTGTGAACATTTAAATGAACAGTTCACATAAAAACAAAAAATTCTGTCACCTATAGAGTGCAACAGTGCCGTCCACTTTTTCAGCTGCGTTGGTTCCGGAAGTATTTTCTCCATTAATTTCTCCCATAGGATTTCAAAATCATCAATGTTAAAGCGTTATAAGCCATGAACCAAACCAACCAGCTGTTTGGATTTAAATAGGCAAAAGCTTAAGAATCTATGATTGGATCATTATTGCTGTAATTATTATATTTCTAGCATGGTGTATGTTTGGCAACAGTTCCTCTAACACTAATTGATGGAGCGTGTAGCTTTTTATTTCTTCAACATCCATGTAGGAAGACACATCATGGCCATATTCCAGGATGACAATGTCAAGATTCATCAGGCTCAAACTGTGAAAGACTGGTTGTGAGGAGCATGAAGAATCATTTCCACACATCATTTGGCTCCTCTGATTCCAGAGCTTAAATTCATTGAAAGTCTTTGGGATGTGCTGGAGGAGATTTTACAGAGTGCTGGACTCTTGCATTGCCAATACAAGATCCTGACCAACAACTGATGCACCTATTGATGGAAATAAGAGTTGTGATGTAATTTCCATCAAGAGGTACATCAGTTTTTGGCTAAAGAGATCTTTTAGCACGTTTTGCTTGTTTCGATATTTAAAAAAATGTGTAATATAGTTTTACTTCCGGAAGCCGACTGTTGCACTCTATTCATCTTCATGTCATTCCAAACCCATATGAGCTCCAAAAATTATGTAATAAAGGATTATGTAAAAGGATTAATGTATCTTCATTTGAGAATGTTTAGATATTTGTACTGGAAATCAAGACAAACAAACTTTGTTAGAAAACCATTTTTTTGCAGTGTAGAGGAAGTTCATGGTCTGCTCTTCACACACTGCTATCGTGTGACTTCAAGGAATACAGCGTACGACTCGTATGGGCTACTTTTATGCTTTTTGTCATTTCTGGAGCTTGACTGCTATCCCTATTCACTTCCGCAGTATAGAAAAATAGCAGTGGAACATCTCCTTTTGTGTTCCATGGAAGAAAAAAAAAAGGCATTTAGGTTTGGAACAACATGAGGGTGAGTAAATGATGACAAGTTTCATTACTTAAATCTTAATGTACAATTCAAGTGAACAGGTAGGGCAAACTCTTACCTTACTGGACACAAACTTCATGGCCACTTCAAAGGGAACAACCGTTTCTACAGTAACAGTTTCATCCTACAGGTGAAGAACAAACAATACAACTCTGTGAGTGAAACTGAATACCGGTGTAAAGATTATACCACAAGCAAACAGGGTTATGGGTGAAGTCTATGTTTGGCTCTGACATGATCATCACAAAATTATTTCTGAGCATTCAACAAGCAATTGAATGACAGGGTGTTAGGATTTTGCGTACTTTGTGACACTTGCACGTGATGTCCTTGCCCTCGACTGTGGCACTCACAGAATAGGCTACGTGAAACAGTAATATTCTGGATCCCGTGCTCACACAACGGATATACAGGGGCTTCACAATCTGACACACAAGAAAACATGTACACAATACACATACTGGAGTCAAGATCAGCTGATGATCAGTTTCAATCAAATGAATCTGAGAATCAGTGAAAAGATGCTGTACCTTCTGTCCAGGTTGCAGATCTCCGAGGGGAATATCAGGAAGCAGGGCAGGATGAGAATCATCACACACCTCAGAGCCGTTCAGTGTGATTTGGGTCGACTGTGTGAGATTGGCATCCTGACCTAATTGAAACAATAGAAATATACAATAAACACACAAATGCATTACAATTCACACTTAAGATCTTCACACAGCATACGTTTTTGCAATACACTTTTTAAAAAATCCATTTCACTCTGACGATGTCACAATACGGAAGAAAAGATCTGTTGGTACTTTTGTGTAATAAACATTTAGTCATTTTCTTTAAGATTTCGTGAGTACCTGGTTTGAGGCCTGCAGTAAGTTTGAGGTCTTTGGCCACAGTGTCCTCTTCTGATTGGATGGTAACAGTCATACAGTACATCTCATTGGTCAGTGTTGGAGGCTCATGAGTCAGCTGTACAGAGATTTTAGGCACTCTGGATATGATCCTACAGGGCATGATGAGAAAGAAAACATCATTTTATGTTTATAAATTTGAAACAGTATCCAAGAGGTACTTTTAGGAATGTGAATTAGGAAAGTAACTTGACTTTAAAGTTATGCAATAGCATGCATTTAAAGTTCTATTTTTTAAATGCATGTCTTTTCCATTCATGTTTATTTATTTAAATGATTTGACATTATAATTCTTAAAAGGATAGTTCACCCAAAAATGCAAATTCGGTCATAATTTACTCACCCTCATGTAGTTCCAAACCCTTTCGTTCATCTTCGAAACACAAATGAAGATATTTGTAAAAACTCTGAGAGAATTCTGTCCCTCCTTTGACAGTCTACGCAACTACAACTTATAGGAATATGAATCGCTCAAATCATATGGACTAGTTTTACGATCTCTTTATGAACTTTTTTAAGTGTCAAAATGGTAGTTGCGTAGCTGTATATGGAGGGACAGAATTCGTGTTTTGAAGATGAACAAAAGACTTGGGGGTTTGTAATGACATGAGGGTGAGTAACTGATGACTTTTTTCATTTTTGGGTGAATGAACCCTTTAATCAAAACATATCATATCATAACTCTTGTCAACATATCTTCTGTTGAAATGACAGACTTCTCTCTGGCTCTCTGGTGACACATGATAAACTTCTCCAATCATTTAATCCTTTTAAAACCTGCTATTTTCCTACAATCGACTGCAAGCTCGCATTTGCCTCTACCCAATGAAAAACAGATGAATAGAACCAAGACCCTCCTAACATTTTTTAATAATACTCTGTTACAATCGGATGTAAGTCACAACATGGAAGAAAAGATCTTTTGATTCATGGCGATTTTAATAATGAAAGAAAATTAACTACTCAAATATTTTTCTGTACTGACTGACAGTGACATTCTACATTTCCTAATATTTTTTTTTCAACTTACATAGTGCTGGACTGTATAGTCACTGTGTCCCAATCCACATGTTGCTCTGGGAAGCGTGTCCTCTTCTTAAAGCAGCGGGACGCCTGCAAAGTCTCATGGGAGGAGGCTGCATCCCCCCAGCCGCCCCGCCAGGTCAGATAAACGTAGCGGCCTGTCTCTCTGCCTAACATGAGTCCCACACTCGTGATCTGAAAGACAAAAATAAAACAAAACTCTATGTACTAGCTATGGCACCATCAGATCTGTTGAAAATAATTCAATGAAAATGTATATTTTACCTCAACCTTCTTTCCGACATCTTCCGTTTTGGCTACAAATTTGAAGCAGTATTTGCGGGTTTTGCCGGGGACGAGACACATGTTCTCCTGACTGGAAGATTCTAGAATATCCTTACCTTTAGAGGCGTCCTCCAGCAAACAGTACTGGTTATATTCCTGCAATTTAAATGTCGCCATTAAGAAAAAAGCCAAATGTCAGGGAGTGATGCGTGTCAGTGTTAGGTGTGCTGTACCTGGTTGCTGAGGCTGACACACAGTTTTGAGAAGCGCACAGGATGTGGACAGTCGGCTCTCACATAGACGTGTAGCTGGACAGGCTCATCTATGTGGAAACTAGGGGACAGGAACTTGGCTTTGCACTGAACTGAGAGAATGACATGAACATAAACATACACATTACATTTTGTTCCATAATGTCAGCCAACATAAAAACAGTAACATATACACTATCGTACAAAGGTTTTTTAAATTAATACTTTTATTCAGCAAGAATGCATTAAATTGATCAAAAATGACAGTAAACACAGTATCAGTTTCCACAAAAATATTAAGCAGCACAACTGTTTCAACACTGAAAATAAGAAATGTTTCTTGCGCAGCAAATCAGCAGCATTTTAGAATGATTTTAAAAGGATCATGTGACATTGAAGACTGAAATAATGATGTTGAAAATTCAGCTTTGCCATCAGAGGAATACAATATATTGAAATAGAAAAGATTATAAATTGTAAGAATGTTTCACAATATTAGTGTCTATATTTCTAATCAAATAAATGCAGGATAAGAGACTTGCTGTTAGTTTTTCAGGTTTTGTAATCAATGATTTGGACCGATCAGCTCAAAAACTCACCAAAGGGCGCATAGTCCTGAACCTCAATGGTGATCTCATTATTGCCGGCCAGAGAGATGCGGTCACTCCACAGTGACTGGGCCGCCTTCACGGAGACCGGGTCACAGTCTGGTTCAGGCTCTGGAACTTCATTCTGGCAATCGCAAAAGAAAATATCAACTTTATAATACCTACTACTAACACACCATATCTACAGTAGGACTTTCAGAATATGAAGTACAAAAAAACATAACATCAAAATTTTTCAAATAAATTACCAAGCCCTCTGAACAATATTTCCATACATACCATGAGCACTTTAATCAGATTCTTCTCAATCCTCGACTTCTGCTCTTCAGGGAGGATAGAGGCTAAGCGCACACATATACAGTATACACACACGTGTTAATACAGTAACTTGAATGTGGTGAAGCTGAGTCTCTACACATGGTGTTCATATACCTCTGCCCACAAGCTCCATAGAGTAGGTGATGTAGTCTTTCACTTGACCCATGAGGTAGGAGCACTTCAGAGCCGTGCACAGGATAGATGTCAGCAGAGACCACCAGCGCTCAGTACGGTAGTCACACATAACATAATCCAACAGTCTGAGGAGTCACAATACAATAACTCGTATTAGGAATACAGCTAAAAGCCACTGACAAAAACAGAGCTGTTTCTGTGTATACTGCAGTCGAGTGTATTCTGAAATGAACTCACTTTAATGCTTTGGTGTAGTCTTTTGCATGATAATACTCCTCTCCCATCTGAACCACTTCATAAGGAGACAGAAAAAAGAGAGAGCAAGAATGTTATTTGCTTTACTATGCAATTAAATAAAGAACTGAAAATCTGGTTGATGAATGTTTGAAAGTGTGTTTCTGGACTAACTGAGATGGCTCTTCATTCGTGGACACTTGTACTTCTTAAACTGGGCGACAGCATTACTGAGGAGAGCAATGATCAGCTCCTGACAACAGAAACACATATATACATCCATAAGGAGAGAAATATTGCTGTAAAATACAATATATAACTGTTCAAATTCCTAAAAAGGCTCTTAGCATTCCTTATAATTCCTTACTCCTCATGACTGACTCACTTTGAGAATTCAATACTTTCGGACCTGAACATTCACATCTTAAAAAACATTGAGTCTGAAATCAAAATCACAAAAGAACCTGAAGATATAGCTAAATGTATGTCATGAAATAATGTATGTCATAATAATATCCCACCGAATGAAGCACATCTCTCTCTTTGACTTGAAGAGCGAGGATGCCTTGTTTCTCCTTCTCAGAGTCAGGAGGGTCAATGCCTGAGAGTCAAAGGTCACTGGGTCAGAAATAAGACTTCATAACACCTTCATATTTATACATGACACCAACAACTCATGCCATTTTACTATATTTTAAAGTTATTACTATTTTTAACGTAAGCTGACTCGGCTCTATTTGGATGAACTATTGGATGAACTATTTGGATTAATAAAAACTTTCAAAAATTATATTTTGTATAAAGTCTATTTTAAGGAAAAAGCAATAATCACTTTTAATAGAAAATTCTAATCAGTAAAATATCTAATCAGTAAAGTTTTGCAATATAATGGGCACGTTTAGAATATGGCACTAAACATGAAATGTATTATTTCTTGTGTTATTGTTGTTGGTACTGTTGGTATTGTACATTACAGTAATAAGAATTAGATTTTTTTATCCACATTATGATAATGAGTCAATATGCTTAATAGTCATGAAAATAATACAAATTAAATAATACAATCAAATAATCTAATATTATGTATAATAATAATTTGCTAATTTGGATTTGGGGGTGAAACACATGTTCTGGGCAGGTTTTGTAAGATTCACCCAAAGACACAAATAGATTCAGAAAGGGTGATAGTGCTGCTTCCCAAGCCATTACTCACTCTGATGTCCCTGTCTCCAAGGTCTCTGTCCGTAGAAGTCTAGAGCTCCGGAGGGGGTCTCTAATGGGTCGGGTACAGGATAGCCCACACCTGGCTGGAACACGACCATTTCGCATCACAAACTCAAACAAACGCAGATGACATTAATGATGCATTGCATTGTGGGTAGCAGTACCTCATGACCACAGAGTTGTCCCGCTTGCTGCTTGCGCTCCTGAGCATAATAAGCACCCTGTTGATAGTAGAACCCTGGGTTCTGGGTCTGGATGGCCGTGAGGCCCAGTTTAATGGCTTCATCGAACAGATCACCAAATGACTGAAACCTACAGAGAGAGAAAGAACAATCAAGTGTGTGCATTTATGAATAAAATTCTATTTACATTTATTTGTATAGCACTTTTCACAATGCATATTTCAAAATAGCTTTACAGAAAATGAATGCGTCTACATTACAGTGAATAATTTGTTATCAGAGGTGACTGTGTCCAAGTAATGTCCATATGTTAGAAATGTACAGTTCTAAGATAATTACATAGTTTGCTAACATTACTAACATCATGTATTCATTTAGACAAACAATCTCATTAAAGCAGTTATTTCAAGTTGTGATCCTAATGATTACAATATATAAAAAAAAATCAAAACAAGAGGTCAGCAATAAGGAGGAATAGCTTTTCAAAAATGAGTAATTCTAAACTTCTAAACTTAGCTTTTCTTTTTTTCTACATGTGCCGAGTCAGTATTACTTTTGTTGAGCAACATACGTTGAAAACATTACGTAATGAGGCATTTGGTGTAGTGTTGAAGGATGGTCTAAATGATTGCTAGGGTGATACTTAAAAAAAAAAACAATAAAAAAAACACCCAAACTTCTTTACAATGTTCTGGTGCTGAGATATGTCTGTTTTTTTGGAAAATATCCCACTCCCTCTACAATATTCAGCTTCAGACATATCCCTCTCACTCCCACTCCCTCTTAATCGGTCTACACAATGGGCAGGACATAAACTAACCAGAAACACAAGGCATCAATAAGAGAACAATAAAATCATTTAAACTACAAATCATAGTCAAACTGTGACTTGCTTTCAATCTGTAATTAGACCCAAATCCCTAAAACCCCCAAACCCTTTACTATGGATAAAATCTTTGTCTAAGAACATGAAATAAGAATGCATGCATATGGCAGGGTTGAATCTTACTGTTTAGACATCCAGGCGGTGTGTTCAAATGCCAGCTCAGCACTTCCAATCTTCTTCTTGGAGAGGTCGATGTGTTTGCGGAACTGAGCGATGGCGTCCAGGGGGGTGTTGTGCTGAAAGCAAAGCCTGCAGATCTGCGAGAGAAGACCACTGTTACATACTCAATAAAGACACCTCTCTAAACCAAATGCAATTGAACGTGACAGTGCTGTTTAGAAGAAAATTAAAACAGGAAATGAACAGTTTCCTGTGCAGTATGTACAGCTGTTAAGATGACACCTCATACTGGCCGTGTCTTAAAACCATATGAAAGCACCACTCACACTTTCCTCAGAACATCTAATAATCTAGTTTACCTTGTAGTTGACGAATCCAGCCATGGTTTTGATCTCAAGCATGTTGGTTTCATGAGCTCGGAGTTCATGAATGAGAACATAAGCAGTCCTGTAATATCTGTGAGACAGAACACATATAATGTGTGAGGGTCCTTTTAATAAATACTAAATATTTGTTTAGGCAATATACCCTAGTCAGTGTAGTGCTATATTTACTTTTTGACAGGAATGAAAATGAGGCTGTGAGGGATAGAAATAAAGTACGTCCAATGGATTGTACTGTTGTTTAACATACAGATTGTTCAGCTGAAGAAATTTATTTAGGAAAAAAACATTCAGCAGACAAAAACTCCATAAAACTGTTTTGCCAATTGTGAAATGATGTGATCTAGGGCTTTTATCAAGTGCGTTTCATTGTAAAGACTGTGGCTGCATCCAAAATCACATTCTCTCTTGAGCAGGTACTTATTTTGAATAAGTAATTACTAAACGACCGCTTAAAAAGTATGTTCTATACATTATGAATGTGTGTAATATGACTGTGATCTGGGCACACTACATTCTGCCCAACTGTCATCATCACGTGACTGACCAGCTTCAGTTACATTGCTTTACTTCCATTCACAAATCCTCACCTGTGGCCTCATGGGATAGTAAAGTGTCCATCATTTGCACACACTTTAGAATCTCCCTGGAAGTAGTAGCTCATCCGGGTACTTTTTTGCCTTCTCCTTTATGAGTACTGTGAATTCAGACATACTTCTTTTGTCACATGCTGCTTTTCGTAGTATATAGTAGGGAAGTATGCGATTTCGGATGCAGCCAGTAAGTTTATCCCTCACAGCTTTTTCTTCATATGCGTTAAATTCAATATGACGCCTAACCTGACTAAGGTCTATAAGTTGGCAACCTTAGGAAGGGGTGATCATGAGAGTGATAAGAGCGAGACTAGTAATAATTATTATCAGTATTATTATTATCACTATGTAATATCTTGAGGCTGGGGATGATTAACAAGAAAAAAAGAATGCATGGCATTCCATGTTAAAAAGGTTTTCAAACCCTAATGCAGGAAAATAAAATGTTATGTAAAAATAGCAATGTAAAAACTCCTGTTGACAGCACTTACTTGAGGGCGTTCTGAGTGTCCTGTTTTAGTTCACTAAAGAAGCCCATCTTAAACTGGTGCCTGACAAACAGCAACTAGAATTCAAAGCATTCAAGGGTTACGCAGAAGTTGGGCTTTTTCACACTTAACAGATGACTAACAAACCAAGAATCATAATAAAAATAATGGTTTATTATTTATCAACACTTTAGTTTAGGGTCCAATTCTCACTATTAACTAGTTGCTTATTAGCACGCATATTACTAGGATATTCTCTGTTAGTACTTATAAAGCACATATTAAAGCTTTATTCTGCATGACCATATTCTACATCCCTTTATCCTACCCAGTACCTTTACAACTTAACAACTGCGTTACTACTATTAAGCAGTCATTAAGAGTTTATTGAGGCAAAAGTCGTAGTTATTAGTGAGAGTTGGACCCTTAACTAAAGTGTGACCAAAATAATAATTGTGGAGTACTTATTTTGCATGAGGCATCTGCATGTCCTATTCTTTATGTAGGCTATGCATTCAAAAGAGGCTGAGAACTGTTTCAGAATTAATCTGTTGATTTCGTATTAGTTGTAATGCCTCTATTTGAGTGTTATGAACTTCACATACTTGCAAAAAGGTTAAAAGTCATTTAGAATAAATTCAGGTGTTTATTTTTGGAGTTCTAGAATGGGCTCCTAGTTACCTGGTGTGTAGTTTTGTTGAGGAACTCCTTGTGAGATTTCACTCTCCTGATCTCATTATAATAGTAGGTCTGAGCATGTTCGTAGAATGCATTCTCCAACCTGCAGGCAGATAAATACACGAAATTAAAAATGAATGAAAAACACACACAAAATTGTCTGTCAATGCTTCCGTCACTTTGAGTCATGTATTCTGGGCTGCAATTGAGGCAGTATATACAGTTTTTCGATTTTTTGTTAACTCAGTGATTTAGTGAACTTTTAAATACCTTTATAAACATGACACAAAAGTAAATTAAATTGATCTTTATATTTTATGTTTTTTATGACTAAAATTACTTTAAATATCACTTTATATTATTAATAACATATGATTAAAACACCAGGTGTAAACGTTTCTACCTAGTCTACCAGGTGTAAACAGGGGCGAGACTAACCTAATGATGTATCCCACCAGGTGGTCAGTATGGGGCAGGACAAACAGGGACTTCCCAGACAGGTCACAGGCACCACATAGAGCAGAAGCCCTCTCGGACGCCACCAGATCTTCACCTGAGACACAACCACATCTTTACCCATCAACAACTAGCCAAGACACAGATTGAAGTCCCTGACACACGGATTTTAGTTTGTGATACCTGGTGGGAGAGGAGTTTTCTTCTGAATCAAAACAACAGCAACCTTTGTGTTTCTTCCCTGTAAACTTGTCCTGTGAGAAGAAAATATGTCTCTGATCCGACATCAACAAACAACAATTAAAAAAAACACCTGTTTGGATTTGTCCTAAATCTTTATTTTGTTTCAAATTTGGAGTCTTGGACCTGTTTGTGTTTCATTCAATTGATTTTTCACCAACCAATAACAAACATTTTTGCAGCATGTATCCAGATGTACACTACTAATTAAAACTTTATGGTCAATACAATGTTTTTTTTTAAAGAAATTAATACTTTTATTCAGAAAGGATGCATTCAATTGATCAAAAATGACAGTAAAGACATTTATAATGTTACAAATGATTTCCAATTCAAATAAATGCAAAAAATATTAAGCAACTGTTTTTGATATTGATGATAATAAATGTTTCTTGAGTAGCAAATATGCATATATATGATTTATAATGTTGCTGAAAAATCAGCTTTACATCACAGAAAAAAATTATATTTTTAATCAAATAAATGCAGCCTTGGTACCAATCCTCCCCCCCACCAATTTTAGAACAACAGGGTAGCTGTTTGTTAGATGACTCGTCCATAAAACTTTACCTGACAATTTCCACTTTGGTTGCACATTCGGACTGCTTTTCCTTCCATTGCGGATCATCCCAGTCCAGCTCATAAAACAGCACGACCAGCGCAGGCACCAAGTTGAGATGTTTGTTCATCCAACCCGTCTTCAGAATCCCTTTAGGGATGTACCACTCATACGATGTTCTCTAACAAGAAAAGAGAACACAAAAGCCAAGTGACGAGTTAAATTAATTTGTTTTCGAAGTAATAAACTTGGTTACGACATGTACATAGACTGAACGATGATGACACCTATTGAATCGTAGGCTACAACGCAAGTTAGTATAGAAGAATAAAGCATCATCAGCATACGCTAGGGGTAAACAAAGAGCAAGATGAATTATACTTTGGCAATTGTGGTTTTTATGTGCGCTGAAAAAAAGGTTGGATAGGCATGTCAATTTTGCAAATGGAGCTTGAGTAGTTTTACGTTTTAGCACCATTTCATGTTAAAATGTTTTATTGGCTAGTCAGTAGACGTAGCCTAGGGCTAAGCAGCAAACACACTGCGAGATGATCATGCTAAATATATGACACTGTCAGAAAATGATCGCAGGCTATCTTTGGTCGCAAGCCATCTTTAAACATCTCTTACTGTATGACGTAGGGCCACCGTTTAGGAGCCACGACCACAGAAATCACCACGATTGGTCATCTTTCATCTGGGACAGCCCAAAATCATACTTTGTGTCCCTGGCATAAGACATTTCTAAAAATCTTTAGAAGGTTTCACAGTCTCACCTTGGTCCTGCACTTTGGATACTCATGGTCTCCTGCCAGAACTTTGAAAGAGATAGGTACTCTGTCTGCCCGCCGGTTGGCACAGAAAGCATCCCATATGGCTCTGTGGATGGCATTATAAACCACATCCAGGCCTGTCAGAGCCACAAAGGCCATGGGCCTGCAGCACAGCTCTGGAGGAAGGTCCCATTGCGCTGGACTCATGATACCGCCTGACCAGCAAAAAAATCAACACAGATCAAGTCAATACACACAGAATAGCATCACAATCAGATGCAAAGAACAGCATGCACTTCTAGATCCTTTCTCTTATTTGATTTGAGTTTTTCATTGGCCAATAATGATAATCAACTAAACACAAAGAGATAAATGCCCGTGGTTTATGGAATATGGTTTATGTTCAGGGATCCTGCAGATAGTGACTTGAACAACAGAAAACTCGGAATAGTAGCAGTAACAGTTAGCTCAAGGACACACCGAAACATGCGTACATAAATTATTTTATTTATAAGTTAGTTGAGAAGTCTGCAATTTGGCTGCAAACGGTCACAGGAAAACCCGCAAAGGATCGGATTCCTTCAGTTGTCACCCGTGACAGCTGCCGCTATTCTGTGAATGCTACAGCTAACACTCAGTAACAGCCAGATAAACAGTATTCATATGCCTAGCGCTGTCACTTATAACGAGCAAGCATTAGTCTATGAGCTGGAATGTATTTACCTTTAGGTTCAAGTAGTGTTTTGATCGGTTTTCAGCAGGCTGGCCTACATTTATGTTCAGCTCTTGCTTATAATTCAAACCCCACCTTCTTCATCATCATCATAACATATGACTGCTTCTTCTTTCTCTGCGGCTTTTTGCGTCGGTTTCCAGGAGTCGCGTCTCTTTGGCGCCGCCTGCACTTCACCGGTTCTATAACAGTTATGAGAAATTGCATTCATACCATGTCCAATTTTTTCCTAATATTATGCTCCACATCAACCCGAAATATTTGTGTATAAATGCAATGGAAAAATAATAAATGAAATAGTTTTCTTGAGCTGTCCCCTAGTGTTTTATCGTTCCCCCATGTTTTCCATAGACAGTAGAAGAAAGATGTTTTCCGCTGAGATAATATATAGCGCCCCCTAGTGTTCATCTGAGGAAATGCAGTGACGTTCAATCTGTGCGCCCGCAGTAGTAGCTGCAGTTCAGTCAGATCGGCTCTCTGGAGCACCATGGCCGATAAAGCGCATATGCAGGAGGCGATTAAAACACAAGGAGAGGTCGTCAGGAAACTGAAATCAGAAAAAGCGAGCAAAGAACAGGTTAGTATGAGCTCTGAAGCGTTCTTTAAATCTTAATGAAGGAACACATGGTGTGACCAATGGCTAACTTACTTGCTTTATCTTTCATATGAGAAAACGAGATCATAAATGTTTAGGTCTGATCTGGATGGCAGGTTATGAGCTGTTTTAGGAGATGGAATTGCTTCAATATCATTATTCAAGATTTAATGAATGGTATTCTATATTAGACATGCGGGATGCTAACGATTAGCCAGCTGATGCAATCTGTCAACCATGGTCGACATCAATACTGTAGATGGATAAATAAATCTGTGTTGATCAGTACGAAATACAATTAATTTATTTGTAATAATTGCTTGGTTTAGAATGAAAATGTGTTGGTAAATCACCTGATCTATGATTGAAAAGTGAGACTGGATGTCGATAGTCCCTTTAAATATGACTAAAAAAGCCCCATGTTTGTGTATGTGAGGGATTGACATTTCAAGGGGTAAAAGAGAAAAGCCCTAATGTGGTTCATGTGCTCAACTAAGAGGTGTGGCGTGATTCTAACTCAGTTTGGGGATGCTGGTGGATTTTGACTGCCTCCTCTCATGTTTTGCTTCCTCGCTGCTGTGATGCCTCTCTTACTGGCCCCTAGTGACAGGGTTGCTCACCACTTTTCTCCTGTTCTTCCTGCTTGTTGCCACGGATACCACCACCATCACCGCACACTTGGAATACCCCTGCTGTTTGTGGGATTGGACGGTTCACCTGTGGATGCTTTTGGACCGTATGGAATATTGTGACTGGTGTGTGTGTGTTTGGACTGCATAATGAACGCTCTGGGGCTGGTCTCCGTGCGCCTGTGTGCTGGACTCATGGGCCGTCGGTCTGCTGTGCTCCTGCCATCTCTGCGTTCCTCCTCTGGAATGACTGTATCACAGGTGCCTTTTTATTTCAGTCACAATCCAGTCACTGCTCATCTTATGTCTTTTAGCTTTACATGCCATCTGTCATTTGTTCACATCTTGTTTCCAATCCAAAAACAGAGATAACTTATTGAAGGCTGAGAAAATAACAGGTCACATTTCCCTTCAAATCGAAAATAGATATTTTATATAAATTCTAAAAGGGATAGTTCACCCACGACGACGTATTTTCTAGTCGGCCACTGTAACTTCTGTTGGTTGCTAATAAAAATTACACAATGCACCTTTAATGGTCACGTGACATGCAGGTAAATAAATGAAATATATATATTATTTTAGTACATGTTTTAAGATATTTTTATTTTAAAATTAATTAATTTTATTTTATATTTTAATTACTTTAGTTTTTCATTAAACTCACGAACCCCTGTAAGGGAAACCCTGATGTAATGTCATATTTAATGCACTTCATGTTGTTGATAAAGGATGTAATACATTTTCTTTCTCTTTGTATTTTTTATATTAATATGGTGCAAGATTATCCTATTCAAATCAATGTGATAGATGAGTTAGGCCAAAAGTAATCTGAAAGTAGTTAGATAATATTGCATTAAATGTGTAATGTCATGGATTATGTTACTAACCAAAATTTTTGACAAGCAATTTGGATTCAGTAACCGACTACAATTAGCAAGTAATCTACCCAGCACTGTGTAAGAGACTTCTTTAAACATAAACACCCAAACCTTTCAATGCTATACATGTAAGGTTAAAAAACTAGCATCATTTTATATGCAAAAATAAATCCTTCAAATGGGCTTCTTAAGATTTTGGGGTGAAAAATGATCTTTATTTTCTTGATAAGTTTCATGTTTCTGCGTGTTGATTATGCTGAAGGAAAAAAACTTCTGCTTGTTCTCAGATTGATGAAGAGGTGGCCAAACTGTTGCAGCTCAAAGCTCAGCTGGGAGGAGATGAGGGAAAAAATGCTTTTGTTCTCAAAACAGCCAAGGTATAACACGGTTTGGGAGATTTTAGACACGTGGGCTTGTTTAAAGTGAGCTATCTTGTACTGAGCTGATCTCTTCTTTCCTCTCTGTAGGGGACCAGGGACTATAACCCCAAGCAGATGGCTATAAGAGAAAAGGTTTTCAACATCATCATCAGCTGCTTTAAACGCCATGGTGCTGAAACCATCGATACCCCCGTCTTTGAGCTGAAGGTCTCTTGAACGGTTACACATCAGTTTGTGCGTCACATAATTGCATTAACTCACTGTAATGACCATTTACTTGCGTTTCTGTAGGAGACGTTGACGGGGAAGTATGGAGAAGACTCGAAACTCATTTACGATCTGAAGGACCAGGGAGGAGAACTTCTGTCCCTGAGATATGACCTCACTGTATCCTCAAGACATTTTTATTGATCTTATAATGAATCTTTTTGCAGATGCATAGCTGTTGGGGAAGGTCTGATTGATTTGCATCTGTTAGGTTGTTTGATTTAAACATAAATTACCATTTCTTTGTGTCAATGTGAAAAATTGGTAACACTTTTAATTGCATTAACAAACAATGAACAATGTTTTTACTGCATTTATTAACCTTTCTAACTGTTCGTTAATACAAATGTTCACGTTAGTTCACAGTGCAAAAGTTTAATAAATGCTGCAGAAGTATTGTTCATTGTTAGTTCATATTAACAAATGAAACATTATTGTAAAGTGTTACAGAGAAATTAACACACAAAATTAAAACACCCCACCCACCCACCCAAAACAAAATCAGCACACAGATTGAAAGTTGTAGCATAGTCTAGTGTTTATATATAATAATTATACTAGATGTTAATAGATACTAATATCTAAATGTTTATTTAAATTAATGAATTCATAATTTTACATTTAATGCTTATTGGTGTCTTTATTATATTGCTGTAAAAGCCATCTTGGATTGCTAAAATAACTAGCATATGGTCCCTCACTGGCTGCATGAATGGCTGTAGCATATCATGCAAATGCCTGTGTACCATCTCATATCAACTCCATTACATTTTTTGAAGATTCAGCAGTGCTTTCTGTAGTTGCCTCCTTAACTTTGTCCTCCTCAGGTCCCGTTTGCCCGCTATCTCGCAATGCACAAAATCACCAACATCAAGCGCTACCACATCGCTAAAGTGTACCGTAGAGACAACCCAGCCATGACCCGGGGCCGATACAGGGAGTTCTACCAGTGTGTGAGTACCTCGCTCTGGATTCTGGGACCTGTGCGTTTTCTGTTTGTTTAAAGAGAACCTATTATGCTAATTTGTATAGGTTTACATGCATCCAAGGTCAAAAAACACTTTTCTCATAAAATGCATTGCACATCACCTCATTTCTCACAGTGCCTGGTTGGATAAAGGATCCGGTCTCTCTAACCCCTCCTTTATGAGAGCCTCCTTTGCTCTGATTGGTCAGATGGCTTATTCTGTTGTGATTGCAGGAAGTTAGACTGGACGTTACTGACGACTCGTTTCAGCCAGTTCAGAATCTTTTTTCTTTTGGAAGACAATAACTTTTTGTCATGCATTTTGATACAAGAACTTTGCAGAACTTTTACATTCACAAACAGACAATTTACACTACATGAAAGGTAATATCCGAAAAAGCATAATGAGGGCACTTTAACATTTAGTTTTACATTTCTACATTTTTAATTTCTCAAAAGGCTGTACTTGAGATATATCGGGAAAATGTTTTGCACAGGGATGCAGGTTTGAATCTTGAGGCAAAACGCCCCCTAATAAAATCAGTTACTAATATCATTATTATCTTTATCATTATTACTAGTAGTATTAGTAGTGTTGATATTATCTTCAAAATTCTAAATATAAATAATTCTTGTTCTCCGTGGCTGCAGGATTTCGATATTGCAGGGCAGTATGATGCCATGATCCCTGATGCAGAGTGTCTGAAAATTGTTTACGAGATCCTGAGCGAATTAGATCTTGGAGATTTTCGTATAAAGGTTAGTTGCTGGGAAAGTTTTTGTGGTCATTAGAGTCTTTGTAGAACCTCTTGTATATGTATCAGTTTGAGATGAATGGTCACTGTTGTGGTGTTTCAGGTGAATGACCGACGCATTCTAGACGGAATGTTTGCCGTGTGCGGTGTTCCGGACGAGAGGTTCCGCACAATCTGCTCCACAGTGGACAAACTGGACAAGGTGAGATCAAACCACAAGAGAACACTTGAATAATTTCAATCTTAATGAAATGTGTGGAAGTGGATTTTGACTTATTTCACAAATCAGTTCGATTCCAGTTCACAAGCTTGATTCGAGTGCAGCTTTTGATTTTATTTAATCTTGATTGATATGTATATGAATCAGGTACGTGTCCATTTTTTCTTAAGGAAAACAAATGTAGCAAAGCACAAATCTTATTGCAATTATTGGATTTGGAGGTGTGCTACAAATGTCTTTTTTTATTATTATTATTCACACATCAACAGAAAATGGACTAATAGATGGAGTTTTGCTATTTAAGATCTATATTGGTTCATCAAACTGAAGACTGATTCAAATCAATTAATCTGTACTGTCAAACCAGCCCTAATTTAGGTTTCACATGCCGATTGTTGTGTTTGTAGATGGCCTGGGAGGATGTAAAAAAGGAAATGGTAAATGAAAAAGGTCTTTCAGAGGAAATTGCCGATCGGATCGGGGAGTATGTCAGCATGCAGGGTAAGTAAAATTCATCACACCATCTTTTCACAATCACTTACAGTCAAATTTCCCAGACCAGATATGTTACCTGGGGTGTTTTCTACATCTGCTGACATCTTTGACCTTTAGGTGGGAAGGATCTTGCTGAGCGACTGCTTCAGGACCCCAAACTGTCCCAGAGCAAACAGGCCTGCGCTGGGCTCACGGATATGAAGCAGCTCTTCAGTTACCTGGAGCTCTTCCAGGTCACAGACAAGGTGAGGTCAGAGGTCAAGAACGCTTCAAAAGAAAAGTCAGTTATTCCTATTGTCCTTAATACTGAACAAAAAGTGGGTTGTACCCACTGATCTATATAAATGACTGGATTGCTCATTGCGTTTTAAACTGGCAGCAGGCGGTGAAGCCACATTGGTATCTCCGACAGCATCATACACGAAAACCTTGGCCTAACTAACAACGCTTTGCAACGTATCAGTGGGACAGGATTAGTTTGTTGGATTCATGTACGCAAATGAATTGTTACTTCAGACGTTATCTGTAATGTTTATGGTCTTTTCGTGCCGGATAAGTGATAAATACCCTGTGTCTGAAATCGCGTACTGTCTGAGTCGGTACTACGTTTGAATTTACTTTGCAACTGTTAAAAAAAAGAAGTATGTTTTATATAGTATGAATATGGGTAGTGTGAATGAAAACTATGACGTACTACATCCATGGTGAATGTTGTTACTGTCATGTGACCTACCAGTGTCAGTCAAGTCGCTTCACTGCCATTCACAAATCCTCTCTCGTGGCCTCATGCTATAGTATAGTGTTCATTCAATGCGCACTTCAGAATCTCAGTGAGAGTAGTAGGTCATCTGGGTACTTTTCACCTACTTTTTTTCAAATAATATGTACTCTCTTGGCATACTGCTTTTCGTATGTTATATAGAAGGGAACTATTCCATTTTTGGACCCAGCCATAGAAATTGTCTTCTGCACACTGCCGACACGGGTAACTGACCGGACACAAAATAGATATCTTTATCTACGTAATTATGCAGAAAATATTAAGCCTGACAGATATCTGGGATTATTAGCAGAAATTTATTAGAATATACAAATAATAATAGGGGCTTTTATGTACTGTAATATTTAATTGCATATTTACCATGCATCATGTAGCTCAGAGCGACTGTATAAATGCTTGGAAATAAAGCTTGATGTCTTTAAATCCGTACGCAGTCAGCTTCATTTCTCTGAATAAGTTGTAAAAGCGTGTATATTATTTCCTGATGTCTTTTTTGTTGAACAACATCCACTTCAGACTCTGAATATTCGCCACTGTAATGAAGATGAACGTAAATAAATTTTAACAAGCAGGGGAAATTCCCGACTTTAAACAAATAACCATTTAAATGTTAAACCAGACTAACGCTGACTCGTAGTGTTTTCTCATTAAAATCAGATGATTTCCTATTAATTCAATAGAATGTGATGAATACACAAGCGGTGGCTTCAGTTTTTATGACGTCATGAGCAATCCAGTCATTTATATAGATCTGTGGTTGTACCAGTCCAGTATTGAAAATGCTTCTACTTTATGTATTTTCTAATTTAATGCCATCAATCGATAGAATTTAAATTACATTTATCTTTTCTTATTTATATTTGCATTATGCATTAAATTGCATTAATGTTTGCCAAGAAAAGTGATAATTTGCCAATATTGGTGACAAAAATCCCAGCCAATCAGAGTGTAGTGACAAAATTCCAACAGGTTATAGCAAAAAACTTGGGATTATCTTGAAAGCAATCCTGTATCACGTCACAGCGGATTAATTTTCTAGTGCTCCACATGCATTTTTCTTATATTTTATGACCCATTAGATACACACCCTATAAAATTTATTACAGGGGTTTTTCGTTTCAGTAAATTCAGTTATAATTTCATGTTCATTATTGCTTTTTCCCCACACCCATTCGCTGGCTACATCTGTGGTCCTGTTCTTTTCGTTTGTCCCCACTCATTTTTAAATCTCTCTCTCTAGGTGGTGTTTGATCTGAGTCTGGCGCGAGGACTGGACTATTACACCGGTGTGATTTATGAAGCGGTGCTACCCCAGACCGTCCCAGCACCAGTGTCTACACCCACAGAGCAGAACGGGGCGGATGAGGCGGGTGTAAGCGTCGGCAGTGTGGCCGGCGGGGGGCGATACGACGGTCTGGTGGGCATGTTTGACCCCAAGGGTAGAAAAGTGCCCTGCGTGGGCATCAGCATTGGGATTGAGAGGATCTTTTCCATCATGGAGCAAAAGGCTGAGGTTAGTAAGAGAAAGAGGGGCAAGTTTGAGGGCGTATAAAGACACAGAAAAAAAGATGGGAGTTTATTTATAACTAAAGTCCGATTTGAAAGCAAGTGTTCTACAATAGCGTTTTAAGAGTACAGTTAAATGTAACATGAAATTGCATTTGCAACACATTCACCTTCTGTACTGTGACATTTCTGTGTGAATTTGTGAGTGTTCTTCTAAAATTTGGAAAACATTAACGTTAAATATATACATAAAAAAATATATTTAATGCCATTTTAAAACAATTATTTGAGTACATTTATAAAAGGGTGCCAATGTTTTTTATTATGAAAGGTATTTAAAATGTAAAACTGGGAAGATTAATGATTCATGTTAAATATTTAATGCTTTTTAAACACTTTTATTTATTATTAATAATTTAATTACTTTTTTTCCCCCACTGCGTTCTATTATGAATGGTATTGAATCTAAAATTAGGGAAGTTCAATGGTCTGTTTTTAATTATTTAAATTACTTAATGCTATTTACACTATTTCTTTTTTAATTATTAATCATTTGAGTACATTTTTAGAATGGTGCCCCGGTTTTATGAAAGGTTTTTATCATCTAAAACTGGGAAGATTGATTTATTTTAAATTTATTTGATGTACTCAGTTTTAAACATTTTAGAATGGTTCCACTGTTTTATTATGAAAGGCATTTACCAAGCAACCTAAAATTTGGCAAGATTAATAGTCTAATTTCTTTTTTAAATTAATTCTATTTAATTTTTGAATGGTATTTAAAATTATTTTTATCTATATTTATTTTTTTATTAATCATTTGAGTATATTTTTAGAAGAGTGCCACTGTGTTTTAATATGAAGGGTATTTAAATACAAATATGAAATATTCCCATCTCCTCCAGATATCTTCAGAGAAGGTGCGCACCACTGAAACTCAAGTGCTGGTGGCTTCAGCGCAGAAGAACCTTCTAGAAGAGCGACTCAAACTCACCACAGAGCTTTGGAACGCTGGAATCAAGGTCTGTATATGTTTGCATATAATATCAAGAAAACAAATGAGTTAAGTTGTATTGTGGTTCTCTGACTCTGTGTATGATATGCTGCAGGCTGAGGTTTTATATAAGAAAAACCCAAAGCTGTTGAGCCAACTGCAGCACTGTGAGGAAACCGGGATTCCACTGGTGGCTATTTTAGGAGAGCAAGAACTCAAAGACGGAGTCGTCAAACTGCGCAACGTGGCCAGCCGAGAAGAGGTGAGATTTGACGTCTCTATAGATTGAGATCTGGGATTTGTTTTAATCTCTAATGTGTATGTAATTTATATACAACAATTTGAAATGCCATTCACAAAACATTTAACTAACTGATTATTAGGGCTGCCCCCGACGAAAGATTTTTCTAGTCTAAGCCATTAGTTGAATAATCATGTGCCTATAGACAGAAATCCACCATTCATACGGATTACATTGTCAGAGTATTTGTTTTTTTAAATTGGTTCTTCTCATGACCTCATATTGCATGTTTAATCCAGTTTTCATCTTTTAACCTTCAACAGTCCGATCCAATAACGAGTCAAGAAAAATGTTAAAAATCACACATTTTTTGTCTGGTTTCCTGCAGGTGGATGTTCCCAGAGCGGATCTGGTGGATGAAGTCAAGAAACGGACCTTGTAATCTTAAAAACAGTCACAATATAGACGGAGGACCTATTTACCACATGCCCAGATACAGTTTTGTCAGTTGAACATGTACATTAACGAGGAAACATTGAACTCATTGCCTGCTCTTTTAAAATGTGCTCGGATTATGTCAGATCTATCAATAAATGAGTAACTAAGATATTTGTCTTTTCTTTATGATCTGTTTTAATGCCACAGGCAAAATGCGCCTTTAATATTTACATTTTCTGAAATTCTATTCTTATCTTTTAATTAAGAGAGCCATAAATATTAGAATTTTACAGCTGTAAAATGATTTTATTTTATAGTACTACTGACATAAAAATTTGGGCCAAGTTATGCAGCCTTACAACCAAGCATGACAAACCTGGTGCTTTATTGGTCAAAATTTGATTTATACCCTAATAATAGTAGCACATCTCTCCTCAACCCATTTGATTTGAGGTACCATTCATATCTGTAGACAAAGTTGAATAATTATGTTAGGGCTTTTAACTTTGTACCACAACTATGAGCAATAGAAGGATGTTATAATCAGGGACGTGAGCAATAGCCTGCACAAGTATTATTTCTTGAACTTATTTACTGTACAAAAGTCATTTATAGCCAGTACAACCCATCAAACAAGGAAACAACAGCACACCATGAAAAGTCAGCAATCGTGACAAACACTCAAAACAAATCGTGAAAAGTCAAATGCGGTGAAAACATTCAAAATAAGAAGTTGTGAAAACATGCAGTCAACCAAATGTGATGAGGCTGCCTAAACAAATGATTAATATTACATAGTTAAAATATCATAAAACATTATATCAACAAGAACATAATACTTCAAACCACTCATAGTGCTGAATTCAAGAGCTTGTAAAATTAAAAGAAATTCACTGCCTAGTTCCTCTTTTTTTTTTTTACAGTAAATGAAATACTTCCGTGTATCATACATTTCCACTCGTTCATCTGAAACTAGAACAGTACATGCCTTCAAACCATAATACTGAACGTAAAACTGATAATGTTACATTACATTAGCAAAAGCAGCTAACATTTTAGAAAGGTCGCAAGTTTGAGACCCTGCACATGGTTTGGATCACCTGCTCGGCGGCGGCCCGACAAACTTCCCCCTTCGTGGCTCGAGCGCTGGTGCTTGGGAGGATCTGGACAGCCCCGCACAGAGGCAGAGGGAGGCCTGGGATCAGGACTTTGAAGGCGAAGTAGAAGAAGCCGTCGGGGCCAGTGTGATTGTAGCAGACTTCGTACTGCGGTGTACCGAGTCTGTTCGCCTCGCACATCCTCTGCAGCTGAGACACAGGGTCGCGGTTCACGGGGAGTTGAGGCATCATCTCATCTCTCACCGAGGCGGGCGGACCCCCCACGGCCCGGAAGAAGGGCAGGCGAGTGGGGTGTGCTGGCACATCATGATGAGAGAGCTGAGGACACAGCTGTGGAGGGCTGAGGGAGGGTTTACTGAGGGGTTTCAGACCAGGTGAGGTGAAGCAGTCGTCTTGTCCAGTCTCCTTGATACGCTTGGACTTGGAGAAGGACGTCCAACTGACGGTAATGGAAATGCCGTACTGCTTCTTAAAAGCTGGAATGACATAAGAAATACACAGCCTAAAGATAAATGTTTATTATTTCATGGTAGGGCTCGGCGATAAAACAATAATATCATTTTCATCAATAAAATAACAAATGTTGCAGGACGAACCACATTTGAACCACAAGATTACTAGGGCAGATGTGTTTACTCACTTATTGGTCTCGGCCATGTGACCACTATAAAGCACAAGTTAAACTAGTTTAAACCAGATAAAACAGCGCTGACATTCTCAACAGCAAAACGTGCTATGAACGATCCAGTTAGAAGGCTTTTTAATCTACAAATCACCATCATTTACTATGGATTTACAGTAGTAACACTAACTGCACCATGGTTTTGTGACAGAAATGTGGGATATCGAATTATATTATGTTGTCATGTATTAAATGCATTGGAGTAATGGAATATCATTTTGTTATTAAGCTACAGCATTTGTGCATTTGTATTTAGGCTAAAAGTGTTTAGGCTACTGTTTGTCATGCAAATATCATAGAAACCATATAGTTGCATTTGAACATTTTACCATAGTATCGGGGTGCTATATGCGTGGCTTTGTGTATGATAATATGGATGAGCAATGGTTACATTTTTATAAAACTAGAGTCCCAACTCAAAGAGATAGAATATATAAATGTAATATTATTAATATTACCGCTGAAGATATGTGCCATCAAAGACAACACAAACCTGTTTCATGATTTGAAACAATCACTCATTGCACGAAACTAAGAAATACATTTTTCTATTAAGATATTTATTTTGTTTAGGAAAAACGACAGATTTTTTTTTTTTTTTTTTTTAAGAATTCAAAAATATTTTGAATGTTCTACCTCAGATTTGTGAAATGTTCATCTGTTTGGCAAGTGTTTGTCATGTTCTTACAATTAAGAGTAGCTTAAAACCACAGTCTGGTTTCTACAACTTTCACCTGGGAGTGAAAATCTGCATTTTAACTTGAATGAATTAAAGATTTGATTAAAGATAATTATCTACATCGACTGATATAAAACATTTTACCATAACAATTTTTTCGGTCATATCACCCAGCCCTATGGTGATGTCCATTAGTAAAGGGGACCTATTATGCCCTTTTTCAAAGTCTTGATTTTGTTTTTGGGGTGTACTAGAATAGGTTTTCATGCTTGAATGTCCAACAAACACTAGTTTTCACAAATTTGATATCGTTGCAACACCTCTCTTCCCAGTCTGTCAGTAATGCTCTGTTTAGTTCCTGTCTCTATGAAGCCCCTCCTTCTGAAAAGCGCAATGTGCTCTGATTGGTCGGCTGGACCAACGTGTTATGATTAGTCAATTGCTTTGAGCATTTTTGGAAATGTCACGCCCCTAAACATAGCTACGTGTTTCAACACACTTCTAACGCAACTGAGCCAGGCCTCGTCCCCTTTTTTGAGTATGCCTTGGGCGGGAATTATTTAAATGAGGAATATTGTGTCATGTACGTTCCCGGAAGGAAACTCAAGACTACAAATCGAGGCGTTTCAGGGAAACACTGAGCACTGATACTTTCTTTTTTAAAAAGCCATTAATTTCATAACCAAAATATTTCCATATCCTAGACAGCATACCTTCTACAAGCATTTTTTTGGCCATGGACGCCGCATAGTGGGAGGAGTAGTTCACTAGAGCCACGGTCTCTCTCCCTTTAGGCCCGGCCAACTTCAGCAGGACGTCCTCCACACCCTCAGACATCATTTGGAGCACTTTCAGCATCTCCGCCTGATTCACGTTTGTCGGAAGATCCCCCAGACGCAGCTGCCGCTTCTCCGTGCTCCTGCGAACCGTCAGACACACCCCCTCCTGCAGAGAGAACTGATGGAGGGTCATGACGGCGGCTGATGCGGTGAAGGGGTCGCCGTACTTTGCGTAGGCAAAGCCCCGGTTCTGCCCGCTGAAGTTCATCATGAGACGAAACTCATAAAGAGCACCGACGCTCTGGAAGAGAGGAATCAGACGGTCCTCGTAGACGTCATGTGGGATCTGGCTGATGAAAACCTCACACCCCGGGCCGGGAGCAGGACCTCGCCAGCCTAGAGGAGGAAAGAAAGGAAAGGTCAAAAAGAGCAATATTTTATCTTTTCTGCAAAAACAAAAGGAATGAAATTAGATTTCAGAAGGACTTAAATGATTAAAGTTGAGAGCAGTATGAAATTGTATTATTATTAATAGTGATTAAGTATTAATATGTATATGAAATTCCACATTTATAAAGTATAAATAAATATACAATAAGATAAAAGAATACAATATACAGTCATTACAAATATGATATTGATTTTATAGTTAATTAACGGTTGAAACTCAATGACTCACTCATTAACAGTGACTTGCTAATTTTTTGAGCTAATTTTAACAGCTAATTTAACAGCTAATTTTTTGAGACAGGAATTTGGGGTTTTCATGAGCTGTATGCCAAAATCATCAGTATTAAAACAATAAAACACCTGAAATATTTCAGTTTGGGTGCAATGAATCTAAAATATATTAAAATTTACTTTTTATCATTACATTATGGAAAATAATGAACTTTATCACAATATGCAAATTTTTTGAGAAGGACCTGTATTCACACCAACACGGCCATTTTGACAATTTTCTGAGTGTCCTCGTACACATAAGTCAGTTATGTCTTAAGTAAATGTAAACGGTTGAGAAATAAAACACATTTGTAACAGTATGTTGGTTCCATGCAGCTTCCAAGTGATGTTAATGTTAATCAAACAGCAAAGGACAAAAAAAACACTCACTGCTCTTGACTGAATAACTTTGGGATCAATCTAAATTTAATTTATACAGTAAAGACTATAGGATGTTATTTTACATTTGATTATTACATTTCTCAACCTGAAAAAAACTAGGCTACTGTTTGACTGTTATTGCTCATAATTTGATTATTTGATCTTATTTTATTACTGACAATTACGAGTTAGGCTAGTAGTTTTTATGGGTCAAAACTAACTAGCTAACTATCTTTTAATGTTAACCCCACCCTGGGAAATAAATATATTATAATGGTTTTTACATGTTAAAGACATCTAAAGGGATCGACACATTAGAATTTAAACTCCAAACCTTTCATCAACCATCTAAATCTAATCTAAAACCTTCCAATCAGCATTGATTGAGCAGCAAGAGGACTTGCAGCATAATTGATCTCCAGGTGTCCATGTTTCAATGAGGTATAGAGGCAAAGCACAAAAGAGGCACGGTTCAAACTTTCATCAGATGGCTACAATGTATCATTCCTACATGCACCCAAATGAAGATTTATTCTTCAAACCTCTGAAAAGAAAGGCCTGCTTCTGCTCACTGTTCTAAAGGAAAACGATAGGCTTCTTTAAGTGATGCCATGTGCTACAGCTCTGCCTTCATCCACATGATGCTTCAATCCCATGCAATGAGACATAAAAGAGCTTGAAATGCCACGGGTTGTGTTTTAATTGCAATCGGTTGATCCTAGTTCAACTGAAGAGCACTTACCCGGAGGAGGACCACCATATTTCCTCTGCCCGTTGACCTGTGTTAAAGTGATTGAGCTTTTCTGCACCCATTCTTTCAGTGACTTCAGTCTCTGCGGGTTCAAAACCTGCCAGCAATCAAATTAAAGAGGTGATGTAATGCTTTACATGCTATATCGATGAGCTGACGTGCTCTTTAACGTCAAACAGCGATGATGACGCCACACGAATAAACGCAAAGTTTAAAGTTTTGGCAAAAGTATGTTTGTTTATAAATATACACAGTAAATAAACTCGCTTACCTGCTGTTGCTGCGGTCCCTCCATGTCGCTGACTGTCCACATATGATGATGACACACCTGTAAATTGGCTGAAAAGTCAAGCAAAGGTCATTCAAATAAACCTCATGACTCCTCTAGAGACACTATTGGACACACTTGAGGAAAGTGGGCGGATTCTCAAATGTCAATCCTTAAACAGAGATGATACTGAGACACTTACAAAAACAAGACTTTATATACAGATTGATGAATGTATAACTATTCATGTATGCATTTGTTTCAAGATGAACACCTTATGTAACTTTTTAAAACGGGTTTACCGTAATTGGGCAACAATAATCCCAGACGTTCCACTCTTCACCAGCAGGTGGCAGCCGCGCACGTGATCATTTAAGTGAAAGTCATTCAACATCCTTGGATACAGTGTTACTTTTTAAAAACATTTGTATTAATCTTTTGAGAGTAATATATGTGCAAATACAACGATTTATATAAATATTAATTATTCAGTGTAAAAAAACAGCAGGACATATCGAGCTCATCCTGTGTTTTTATTCAATTGGAAAAAATAAAAAAAATGTTTTATTAGGTGTCCTGCTGGGCTGAGTTTGTCACAGGTCATGACCCCTGCACCATAAAACTGTCTACTGAGAAAAACAGGTGAGTTCATATATTGTATGCCCCAAATTATTGAAATTAGCTTTGTAGACAAATATTGTATAGATAGATACTTTAGATATCATTCAAATACGTTGATTTGCTGCTCTAGAAACATTTCTTATTATACTGTTACTTTTTGTCCATATGACAACAATATAGCATACTACCATTTGAAACGTATCCTTGCATATATATTTTTATATATATTGCAGGCAACAGTGTGCACTGCAGAGTTCCATTCCAAACGCATCTTTTTCCACACTTCATTTTAAGCTGTCAAGTGTGAATAAATAATCTCAAGATATTTTTTTAAAACATGCATTTTTTAAATTATGTGCTAAAAAAAAACCTGTCTTTAGACTCATCCTAAAAATGCATATGACCATGACACCTTGTTTTTGAATATGCATGTCTAAATAGGATAAACTGTCTGGGTTTAAAAAAAAAAAAATTAATGATGGCAAATGACAAAGAGTTTCAGCTCTGGCCAAGTTACAATAAAATGTAGGTCTGGAGCATAAATGACATGAAAATGATCAAAGACGGTATTTTATGAACCGGCTTTTGAATTAAGGGCACCTTGGCGAATGCGTGATGTGCAGGTACACAGTTTGTCAGTGTAAAGTGATGCTGCGGCAGATGAAAGGCAGAAGCTTGGCTTAGTTCTCAGTGTGGCCTGCAGCTCTGACTTTTTAGCGGGAGAAAATCCCTCCATTGCCTTACAGCCTTTTAATTCTCAGAAAAGAAAAACCGACAGAACAGACAACTGGCATTTCCTTTTCTCACTCCCTTCTGCACCTTACATCCTTTGCATCTTTCAATTTTCCTGGCGGTGAGATGTGCGATACGTCTTTCTACCGTACTGCAATTAAAGTTTGTTTGTGTGGAAATCAACACATCAACACTTCCTAATGTAGCGAAGGTCATATCCACCTCACATTGTCACACGTACTGCAGTCACCAGGATAATAATATTAAACAGTTCATTTGATTTACAGTGTGCATATCATTTTCACAAATTGGACTTGTGGAAAATGTGACCTGCTAGTTAGGTCACCTGTGGATTGATGATTTTATCCAGTGTCAGGTTTGAAGGTGATAAAAACGAATCATATACCTGGGGAGTTTCATGACAAGCATAATTAATTTGTATTAGGATCTTACTGTGTTTCTTGTTTATACAGAGGGTTGTGTCTGCCTTTTGGCTAATTAATTTATAACCTTTTACATCTAAACATTGAAATCAGGCCTATCTGACTGATGATATCCGGTTGCTATGCAATGTGTGCTTCATAGCGACAGCAGTTCCATTGCCGTGGGGTCGTCACGCACATCTGTGAGCCTGTCCTGAAATACACACACACCCACACTCACACTCTCACACCCCACTCGCCCCGCCTCATGAAGAGGCTGATCCTGCCCCTCTGCCTCCTCGAGGCTCACCGAGGGACACACAATCTGTCCAATGTCAAAACTCATATCCTCAGTCCTGTCACTCACCCTGAAAAAACTCGCACTAACTTTCAGAGCGTTGTAATGAACTTTAATCTTTTGGCATTTAGGAGGAGTGCTACAGTACATATACTTTTATGCCCTAAATGTTTGAAACTAGCTTTGTAGACAAATATATAGCCATGGTGGATGGATGGATAGATAAAATAATCATTCAGAAATCATAATATGCTGATTTGCTGCTCAAGAAACATTTATTATTATCAATGTCGAAAACAGTTGTGCTGCTTCTTATTTTTGTGGAAACTGTGATACTTTTATTAGGATTATTGGAATAGAAAGTTTAAAACTAGCATTTATCTGCACATAACACTGTAAAAGTCTTTACTGTCACTTTTGATCCATTTAATGCAATTTTTTTTACATTTTTACTAAAACAATGAAATTCTATTATTAAAATATATATTCATAAATAGTGGAAAATAATAAGTAGGTGTGACTTCTTTTAAATGGCAGAGTTGGACACACACACACACGCACATGTTAATTTGAATCGACACTAGAGGGTTAACAGTTATCAGTTTATAATCTCAAAATGTGTGAACATTGTATGGCCAATCAGCCTGGACGATATATTTAGCAAAATGTTACAAAAATGTTCATATCTCAGCAGATTAATCTTGATTCTTAATTTGTTCTTTTGACTAGCTATGTATTCATTCATTTATTCAGTAGGTAATAAAGAAACTTCCGTCTTAAGTGCAGGAAGAACTATCATTTCTTAAAAGCCTATCAGAACACAATAAATAGTAAACAGTAACTGTTTTAGAGCGAGGAACAGCTTGCTCATAGCTGAGAGGTTCCCTGGTGTTTGAACCGGGGGAAATCGTGACTGACGTTTCTGTGAGTTCCTCCCTCTGGCTGCGCTAAAACCTGATTCTCAGAAACTACTGCATATTAAAGATACTTCATACTTAAAGGTAATCATCACTATTATTATTGCTCATACCTAAGGTTAGGAGTTTCAGCAGTTTGTGGTTACTGTGTAACTCATTCAGCTGCACTCTTAAAAATAGTTTAACATCCATGGCACCTTTCCACTGCAAATAATAATGATTAAGTTATTGATAGTGCATTTTTAGATTATTAAAATGTTCTCACACTAAGAGAATACTGCGAAAACCCCCTTTTAGAACTTTTGTTTTTAGTGGAAAAAGGTTCTTCAAATTATATAAATATTATTTTTTTTAAGAACATTTCGCCAAAAGGTTCTCTGGGTAACCCTAAAATGGCTCTTCTATGGCATACCTTTATTTTTAAGAGTGTACAGACATGGATGAAACCTCAAATCTATAGATTTACAGACGGAAAAATATTACATAGAAAGAGGAACCAAAGCCTCTGATTAAGTCTGAAATGACATTTCTAATTTATGAACTCCCCAACTTTAGCTTTGTGATGCGTGTTTGTTTTTTTCATGTGTTTCAGTTGGACTCGTACCTGCTGAGCACATGAAACGTGTTTTGTGATTTTTTTTTGTGCCTCATGCTCTTATTTGCTGGATGGTTGCATGTGCAGTGGTGAGTGAGTATGTTTGTGTGTGTGTAAGTGAAACATATGAACACTAGCAATCAAGGTGAACAGACGCTGATAATTCAGGTTGCTGATAAAACATGTCGATGGTCCTTTGTGGGACTTTCATTACTGTAGCGGAGTCGTGCGTCTGTGTTTTCTGAAGCGTGCAGGTCAATATTAGTACTAGAGTCTATCTCAAAGGGACATGTTTGTTCTTCCTCCACCCCGACCTCCTCCTTTTCTCTACCATCTCTCTCTCTCTCTCTCTCTCTCTCTCTCTCTCTCGCTCTGTTGTGATGGGTCTGATGCTGACAACGAAGACAAAGCCTATCTACAGGAAGCTGAGGTGAACGTCAGCAAGGAAAAGGCCCTGATAGTGGACTTAATAACACTTTACAATAAGGTTCCATTTAAAACATTAGGTAACTGCATGAATTAACAAGAACTAACCATGAAAAACACTTCTAAAGCATTTGTTATGTTACTTTATACATTTACAGGGGTTTCCAAACTTTTTGTGTCAGTCGAAGCCCTTAGACGTAACATATTTACTTGAAGTACCCTCTGAGATTTTAAGTTAATATTTCAATAATTTAACGACACATTCGCACTGACTTTGTAGTTGGACTTTAAAGTGGACTCAAACCTCTTTTTACTTTTGATAGTGTCTCAGTCCACATTCACACTGGCGTTTTCGAAACACAATCAAATTTAATATTATTATATAATATTTCATTACATTATCATTACAAAAACAAAGACAAATATATTACTGCAATTCATTTTACACTACATGTTACAATATGTATGTGTTAAATTCTTCACTTTTAAATGTTCAAAGCCTCAAGCTGTCAACATTCGAAATATTACAACATTTGAACATTTGGGAGATGATTAAAAAGGCTCCGGCCCGTGTGCAGGACATCTACGCATCTCAGCAGGATTATACTGTATGGCGAGGAAAATCTCTAAGGATTTCAGCCACTGCTGTGGTCAGATAAAACGCCAGCAGGGGTCAGGGCGAGCTACATTCCCCTAAACCATCCAGATCCTCCATCAGGGGCCCGCAACCACAAATATCAATAACTGCATGCATAACTAACAAACATTTACACACCTCGGCAAACATTCATATTTGATCTGCTTCATAAATCACTGTTTTTGCCTATTTGCCCCCTTGATCACAAACAGAAAATACTAATTAGATGTTCTGTTCCAGATGCATACTGTAAGAGTGGCACAGCAGCCTGATTTTTAAAGTCAATTTCTTTTTTAAACCTTGTATCAGGCAATTCATGTGTTTAAGCGCTAAGAAATTGCATTACGTCATCTCAAGCTGAATTAATACAAATTAATATGGCTTTTTCTGAATAAGTGATGGGATGAAATATTTCTAACTAAAATTTGGGGGTTATGGGGTTTTCTCATTAGCATTAAGATTCAATAATTATCTATAAATAGTAAAAAATAAATTAACAAACTATTTTTCTGTCTATTTTATGTGACGGGGTGGATATGTTACGCTTAAACCTGCCAGGCATGAAAAAAAAACAAAAAAAAAACTTTTGAACATGAAGAACTCCAGTTGTGTCACTTCCTATTCATTGTGTCATTTAAAGACAGCTCACTATTATTTTGAAGTAAATAAGTTTTGTAATTGGGGGAGAATAAATATGTGCGGATATAGATTGTACTGTTTTACTTTTATTGTTTTCATTGTCCATTCAAATATGTATTTTGCGCTCGAATAAAAAAATGCATTATTCGTGTCAATGAGAAAATTCATACATATTTGATCATGGAAATGTTCTGTTGTTAATTTTGTGGGTTATCCACCCCCCATTTTTATATATTTAAATTAGCTCTGTTAGACGATTCATCGCGATTAATCGCATCCAAAATCAAAGTTTGTGTTTACATAATAAATGTGTTTGCACTGTGTAAAAATGTTTTGTATAGGCTATATAAATACACACACGTGCATGTATATATTTAAGAAAATGTTATTTATATTTAAATAAATTAACAAATAAATTAAAATATTTTATATATAAATCTATATACAGTATATACATGCAAATATTTATTAAATATATACAAGCATGTGTGTGTATTTATATATATATAAAATAATTATACACAGTACACACACATATTATGTAAACACAAACTTTTATTTTGGATGCGATTAATCTTTAACAGACCTAATTTAAATAGAATAAAAATATTGTGAAAATCATCACACTCATGGATGGATGGATGGATGGGTAGATAGATAGATAGATAGATAGATAGATAGATAGATAGATAGATAGATAGATAGATAGATAGATAGATAGATAGATAGATAGATAGATTTAGCACACTTCATCAAATGTTGTATTGTGTTCATGACTCATAGTCTATGAAAAATAAAACTTTGAATTTGTAGTTGTCTCTTGCCAAATGTTTATTTGTTACACTCTTCGTTTGATCTATTTTAGGCCTATTTACCGTCGGTCATAAAAAGGTCTATCAAACCAGTGTGCAAGAGAGAGACAAAAAAAATGTAAGCATGTTAAACTTCATCACACATTGCTGAATTCTTCCCGCTGACAAATTCGTTGAGTAGGCCTAGTCGTTTAGCAATTAATAATAGACTATGAATTAATTACATGAACTAAAGCAATAGTGCTTAAACTACTTAAGAAGCATGACTATGATTTTGTGTGTGTTTGTGTAGCACAGAGGCATCAAGCTGTTCTATCTCTGAGAGGGAGACATTCAAACGGGCCGTAAACTAAACACATCTGCCAACTTCCTCTTTTGGCCTCAGGTTATCAAAGCCCTGCAAAGCCAGTGATGTATAAAAAATCAGTTAGGAGATTTTCTCCACCTTCTCTTCATAACCTTGGAGATGAGAAAATATTTTATTCAGTGGATTTAGTCGTTTTAATGTGCCGTGTATATCCCCGCTGCTCGAGCTAGGCTGCGCGCGCTTATATGTGTAGTGTTAGTTTGCATGTCAAAAATAGATTGCGAGAGATGAGAATAATGTTTATAATTGCAAAGGCCTTTGTGTTTATCTGTGTGTGCGTGTGTGTGTTTAACATGGAGAACTGGTGTAGTGTGAATTGCAGTAATTGCCTTGTTTGTTTTGTTTTGGCTGGTTCTGTGAGCTGGTAAGCCACTGCTTCACTGCCTCTGATTGTTTGTCATTTGCCATTTCAAGTGGAACTAACAAGCGTACAAACCAAGTGGGATCTAGAAAGTGTGTGTGTGACGTGTGTAATACTCTGAAGAAAATATATTGTCTCTTTTTTTCTCTTCTCTCATCAAGCAAAATATTTCTTCCACCTACGGACATTTTAATTTGTTACAACGTCCACATCTCTGTCATGTATTGTACACAGAGCTGGATGATAATGCCGAGCATAAGTGTGCGTGCGTGCGTGCGTGCGTGCGCGCGCGTGCTGGCCTTCGCTTTAGTGTGACACCTAAGTCACTGGAAGTACATTATCGCTAATGTCCACTTCTGTGAAGTGACCTCATAAATGACCGCTCGGCTACACTGGCAGTGAGATAAGAGTCTGATAGTGGAGTGCCACTGAAAAGGTCACAGCCATCGTAAAGCAATGATGAGCTGAGCGAGGGATGAGTGGAGAGGAGAAACAGAACGAGAAGAGGAAAGGCGAATGGAAAATCTTTGTGTTGATCGAGGAAAGAAAACCAGAGTGGAACTGTGAGAGGTAAAACAAAAATGTACAATGTAACCGCATAGCAATGCCCTGGCAACCACCCAAAACATTCCAGTTTTGGGGAGTAGCTAACTTAAAGTAGGGACCCAAGTCCAGTCATTATGTAGCTTTTACAGTAGAGAACTTCATCGAAAGTTTTTCGATTTAGCGAGACCAAACGCTTTATTGCTGTCTGATTAGACAAATAAACAGACACGCTCACCTAAATGGTCCTCTTAGCGTTGGAAGGTCAGATATTTCATGTGAATCGATTTATCCTTGATCCGGTCTCTCAAATGTAGCGGAAAGTCCGATTCGTTCGTTCTAAATGCTCCTCTTTCATATCTAGATTCATTCTAATGAATCGGTTTGTCCTATCTCATATGTTACGTTGTAAAGTTTGATTCATTCCAGTGAATCGGTTCATCCTAAATGGTCCGGTTCGTCCTAATTGGGCCTCTCTCATTTGGAAAGTCTGAATCATTGTAATGAACGGACCTGTAGGCCTAAATGAAATAACTAATTCGATTCCCTGCAGTTTAGGCCTATATTTTGAACTCAGTTATAAAATTAAAATAAAAAGAGTGTTTTTGTAGTAGACTATTTAGTATACATTTAGGCCTACTTATACTTTGATGCTGTAGCCTTATTTGGGATTGTTCATTCAAAACTCCAGGTAGCTATAGCCTACATTAGGCTATAGGCTATCAAGTAGCTTCACCAACACTGTAACACTGTGTGGTGAGTTTATGCACATCATACAAGCACCACTCACATCTTACATTTGAAAAGAGGACAGAAAGAGTGGCCAGATTGCCTGAAAATGGGAGAGGACAAAAGAATAAGTGAAGTGTGGCTCTCCGGCCCCTAAAAAGTCCAACCAGATGGAAGCACTCAAAGTGACGACTCTAGTGCCGTGACATCATCAGGGCAATGGCTCTGTATGGCATTTACTCTGATTAGTTAAATGGTCATGATTGTCTGCCCAGCAAGTCTCAGACACACACCAACACACACACACACACACACACACACACACACACACACACACACACACACACACACACACACACACACACACACACACACACACACACACACACACAGAGATGACCATGCAGGCTGTTGCACTGCGGTAATCAGCCGAATGTGTATCTAACATAAGCCTCCTGATTATAGCTCCGGTTGTTGGAGTCAAACCACTTGGACAAATCAAATTCTCATTAAAGTTTCATTCGCAATTCCTGAAATTGGAACAAATGTACAGCCTTGGCATCTCTGTGTTGTTCTGCCAACTAAACTTCACAATCAAAAGTTCTAACAGTGTTGTGTTCATAGTATCCAGTTCATCGCCCTTTTGGGATTTTTCAATATGGAGTTTTGTAAACAAACTGAAACAGAACACCCTGTGAACTGTCCAGATGAAGTCTCGCCTGTTCCCATTTCTCTTGCTTCACCGTTAAACATTGTTTTGTGAGTGATCTTTAAAACTAAATCCCAATTGACTGAGTTTATTCAAGTCGCACATATTTTTAACATAATTAAATTAATCCAAATACATTAGGTTATCACAAACATTTTTATAAAATATCCTCTTACACTCCTACTGTTCCCCCCTGAAACAGAACAAAAAAGGGGTTTCCACAGTCGTAAGAGAAGCTTTAGAATTTTCGCAAATATGCTAATATAATAAACTTTCTTAATCTCAAAGGAACCATACAGCCGAAAATGGTTCTTGATCCTTTGATGAACTATTTAAGAACCATTCAGTAATTGTATCTTAAAAGGAACGTTTTAAAAGCTTTATTTTTAAGAGTCCACAGTTTGAATGACTTTGTATACCTCACTTTTTTAATCGCCACAACATTTCACTATTGCTGAAAGAATCACTTGAAAACTTAAATGCTTGCAGCGCAGGCTGAATTTCTGTAGCCTATAGGAGCACCGACCCAGCTCTCCAGAAGGCTGGTCAGGGATTTTGCATGGATGCGCCTGAGAATGCCCGAGCCAATCACTGCGAGGCAGATGCATGTAAAATTCGCCGCTGAGTTTGAGGACTGGATTGAACACATTGTGCTGTGGGACAGCAGGAATCAAGCATCTGGGGTCGCGCTCACATATAATAAACTGATGCGCACTAATGCGCACACTGGCTCATCTGACGCGCGCATTTGGTAACGCGTCTATCATGGTGGTACTCGCTTAAATCGAGGATTATTTTAGAAAGACTCCGGTCGTGATTATAACGGACATCTACTGCTAGTGCATTTGACAGTTTGTAATTTTTGCCTCGTTTGTTGTATGAAAAAATTGGTCTGCTCTTCGGACACCTCTTACGCATTAGAAAGCGTATGATATCGCACAAGTTTGTAGTTGGAATTGATTTTCGGACACGTCGTTTTGGAGATTTCTATCAGTCGGACGGTGGTCCTTTTGTATGGATGTAGTGGGTCGGACTGAGTCGGACCGATCCGGGGGTTCCAGACGCGCTTCCCCGAGATTCCCCAGCAGCATCACCGTCCAGCAGCAGGCGACATGATCCTTCTGGGAATACTTCTAAATCTGTTCGTCATTAGGGGTAAGACTCTTAGAAACAGCCTCCATGACTTATTTTGACACATGAGGGTCACACTTATATGACCACGTTTATGCAGTATATTTACATAAAATATTTACATTACATATTTACATAAGTACAGAGTTATTGAACAAAGTGCATGTCATTATTTTGTACAGCTGCCTGCAAATACACTTTTTTTTATAATAACTGTGATAAATTATATTTACATATAACGTAAAGTGATATATAGATGATATAAGGTTGTTTTATGAATGTCTCTGTTTTAAGAAAGCAGACTAAATGGATTACTATAATAAAACAAACAATATATTGAATATATATTGACTAAGGAAAAAGATAGATGGATGGATAGCTGTGTACTTTATTGATCCTGTGTGGGGAAATTGGGGCTCATTGACAGCCAGACAGACTGTACAGAGCATACTACAATTCTTATATATAAAAAAAATCACACAGCACACCATATATTACAGAACAATAGACCAAATTAGAAGAATATGCATTATAGATATCATAGACAAAAGTGCATTTTACCCAACAAAATCTACCAGTTGGACACACTATGCTGTGGATCATTGCATGTATATTGGACAGAGACACATTGTGCATGCATTATATGTTCATGCAACATAGCTTTGCATCAAGAACATTTGTAAAAGCCAGAACAGCACTGATTAAATTACAATTGCATGGAACTTATTGCACAGGTGTGTTTTAGGGTGACCGCTGTGCCATGTGCTTGTGCTGAAACAAAAGAAAGGGCTTGATTTTCTAGAGTGCTGTACGCTGAGCAGAACAGATGTGTCTGTCACTCCCTACATATCTGTGTACTTGCTTATTGTGTTTAACAAACACTGTACACTCTTAAGAAAGAATATCCCAAATATAAACAGATCTATGTGGCTTGTAACAATAGCAGAAACCTTTATGTTGTAAAAACTCTTAAAAGAGTTTAACTTTTAATATAATATAATGTTAAATGTATACAAATATGAAATAGCGTTCAAGAAACACTCTTATTATAATGTAGCATATACTGTGTTAGGCATTTCGGTAATACTTTAACAATTTATCATAGAATATCATGCTTTTTTTTTTCTTTGTTTTGGACAATCACATTTCATTCACAAATAGTGTTTAATAGCCAAACAGAGCAGTGAGATTCTTTCAGACAATTAGATGTACTTTAGCAGCCTTGTGTCTATTTTCTTCACACCTTTCAATCACACCAGCATAATAGTTTTAATATCTTAAACATTTAAGGAGCCTGATAATCTGTACAGACCAGAACTAAAAATAAAATTCTGTCAACAAATCTGACACATCTGTCACAGTCAATATTATCCTAATTATGTGATGGCAAGAACACACACATACACACAAACAGAGACAGATTAGGCTGGTAAAGGGCAGCTCCATGGAGTTCCCCTAGCACAGCAACCAACATTTGAAGGATCGGACTTTCTTCCCCCACCTGGTACGTCACGGCGCAATATTGCAATTGTCTAGCGCAAGTGCTTTGTAGCCCAAGTGGCATTCATCATCATGAGTGGTGTTTGTCGCACCCTGGTGCCATGAGAACACGCTGTAATGCGCGCGCTGATCGACAGGTTTATTTATTAGCTGTGTTAATGATTGCAGATTTGATGTGCTCGCTCGTGCTGTGTGTATCCCTGGGGGTCGGGTCGTATATCAGCCACACGAAACGCAAAGGGACCCCCTGATGGAGATCAAGTGGCAAAAAGACTTCATTTCCACAGTGTATTTGCATAAAGACTTGGCTGCTTGAATATGTTTTTAAGAGGCGACCTGAGGTGGAAAAATGTGTGCAATAATACAAAATCTCAGATGGACCCATAGTTCTCAGAAGCAGAAGTCGTCATTATTGGGTGCATTTCTAAAATGGTGAATTGAAAATACAGCATTTTATGTGTTCTTTTGCTCCAATAGCAAAAAAAATCTCCAGGGCTTGATTATGGTGTCAGAACACTCTTTATTGGCATCTAAAGTTACATGAAGAACCTTTGACATCAATGGAACCTTTACATTCCACAGAAGATTCTTTAAAGTGCAAAAAGATTCTTTAATTTTTTTAAATGGTTCTTTTAAGAACCGCTCAGTAAAAGGTTCTTTGGGGAACCAAAAATGGTTCTTCTAGGGCATCAATGTGAAAGGGCATCTAGGGCATCTTCTGGAACTTTTGAGTAAAATGTCGAATTGGATATCACTCCTTCATCCGTTGTATTATAATTTAATGCCAAGGTAATAAAACACAGTCTTATAAATGTACCTTTTTTGAAAATGAAAATATAAAAATCTTTACAATGTTAATAACTGCGGAAACACATCATCACATTGAAAAGGGTGCACTGAAGGCCTTTCGGCAGAAACGCGCATGTGCCAATGCGTGCCAGCCGTGTGCCCAGGTGTGTTTGGGAAAAGGTACGCGTGCGCAACTCTGTACTTTGGCAGCTTCGACTCATTTGCCAGCGACAGCTGCTGACAGGTCTGGGAAAAACATGCCTGGCATAATGCTTTCGCCTCATACTTGCTTTTACCCAAATGAGGTTTCTTTTTTGTTGTGGAAAGCACAAGCTGCACAAGTTAAGAAATGTTTTGGGATGCTTAATACACACAAGTGAACAGGGCTTTGTCAGCGCATATACAAATTGCAAGGAGAAAAATATGCCATAATGCACTCAGATGCATCCCAGCCAAGGACATACCCAGGGACAGTCTAATTACACTGCCATTTTTAGCAAATCAAAGAGGAATCGAAGAACACTGGTTAAATAAACCACACGGGGCCGGTTAACAAAAAGGTAATCTTCCCTCCGGGCATGTTTTCTTCACATATGAGGGGACTTTTAGGGTCTTTTCAGGGTCGTGTGTGTGTTTTGTTGATAACCAGGATTTGGAAAGGCAAACACAGTGACGGCAGATGGCGTTGGACTCTCTGGCCCCGACTGTAAGATTCAAGCCAAGCAACAGAATCAGAGAGAGCGTGCGTGCGTGTGTGTGTGTGTGTGTGTGTGTGTGTGTGTGTGTGTGTGTGTGTGTGTGAGATCCACTCGCACTCGTCTTTTATGATGATGTTGTAGCCAATTTTCATTAAAGGAGCTGAGCGCTGTGATTTAGCATCGAGGACCGTCTCAGCATCACGTCCCTGCATCGAACTCCTTCCTCCCGGGACTCTCGGATTGTCTTCCGTTTCTCCTCAGTGTCAATCAGAAGGGCCCATCCGACCCGGTTCTTTAAATACCACCGTCATGCTTTGATGTGACGTGTCACCAATAGTGAATAGATACGGAGCTCTGACCCACATTTGACAAAACCCTCAATGCAGCAAATAAGAGCGTGCTGAAAGTCTATATAGCAAATACGAGCGTATTTACTGTCAGAAAAATACTTAAATATAGCATTAATGGCTTATTTTTATTCCTTTGAATGTCATTCTTGAGATGTGAGTGCACTCATTCACTGTTTTATATGGGTACAAGGGTTTTGTTTGTGTATGTTTTTGTTGAGTAATTTGTCTAAATTGTTGGTTTTGGCCCTGAGATGTGTCATGCTGTAATTTAACTGATGGATTCTTCAGTTTTGTGTGGATCGACAGAACAGACATTTCTTGATATGTATCTTGATATAGTGGTGCTGGTTTACCACAGAGGTTCAGACCACTGTACGCATTGATTAGTTAATCACGTTAGACTTGCGTGTATCGACAGCTGGAGCCGGCTTGCTGTCGCCGACCATAAATACGGTCACACAAGGATAGATTTACAGTACACGCTCACACTGTCTTTCTCCATTTCACTCACCTCTTTATTTCCTTCACTCCCCTGTACAGCTGAGCTTCACTGCAGAAACTGCGTCTGTCATTCCCTCTCAGTGTGTGCAGGAGACTTAAAGCCTCAAGGTGTGTGTGTGCGTCACTGTCACTTGTTAAATGTGATTTTAGTGCGCGTGCACACACACACATATCTCGTAATACCCGGCCAGCATGTGTTTGATTGCCATCAGCCTCCATACTGAGACGGTTTCCTATTGTGTGAGGCGTCTGCTGTCTGTCATTCTGTTTACTTTCTTTCTGTTTCTTTCTTGCTCATCACTCACTTTTCAACTCTGTACACTCTTCGTTCTCTGAATCGCTCATTGTTCTCTAAAAAGGAAAAGACACAAAAATGTGATATTTTAGATATTTTATGTATTGATTTTATAATACTAATAAACATTTATTATGCTATAATTTGGATTTTTAATTCCTTCAATATAATTTAGAATTATACAATAACATTTTAAATCAAATTAATTATACGATTGTTTGCATTAATTTAATTAATTCATTATTAATTTAGCCGAGAACAGCCCCCAAATGGAGATAATTTAAAGACAGAACGTACAAATAGAATACACAGAAGATCAATATATTGTTTGCTATATTTTCATATCATTGATCATGATGTCTCTCACTGGTCTACAGTCAACAACAATACATTTAGCAGACTTAGGGGCATTTCACCAAGGATGCTCTTTAGATTTTAATTGTTTGCATTTGCTGTTGCATTGTCTCTCTCTGTTTTTCAGCATCTAATGTCATGAGCATGTCTTGAAAACTTTGCATTGTATTCTATTCCATTGTAGTTCCATCTGCAGTAGCAGCTGGTGCTGTGCTGACTGCGGACACATTAATTATTTTGATGGTACAGAAATTCTCTAATGTGATATTTTTTTTGCATTTTATTATATTAAAATATATATTTTTTTTTTTTACTTTTTTTTTATCAACCTTACGGTTATCTATAAGCTAGTGTGCTCCAAAACAATGACAAAAGAAAAATTTATATTTCCACCAATATGGATCAATGATTTTGATGACATCACATTACGTCCCGCCCCCTGCATTACAAAATAGAGGCTGAAGCTGTGGCTAAAATCGGTCACTTGTTCACACAATTACTCTTTTCTACGTGGTGAATGGCACATATTGCACTATAGGGGGTATGAAATGATTCAGACAGTGTATTATGCTTCAGTTGGGGCGAATGAAGTCTGGTCTCATGTCACGCGAACTGCCGCCCGCAGTGCGCACTGTCTGCTCAGGTCCAGAGACACGATAGCACAGAGCAGATAATATGCGCAAGTCGGCGCAGACCATAAAACGTATCGGACCCATTTGAATTCTACACAGAATATTATATTTCAAACTACACATCCTCAGCATGATTTCGTTCACTGTTTTGCTTTAGTAACAGTTTAATATTAAATCTAAAGGGGGAATCTATTAGACTGTGGCTGTCATAAGCTGTCAAATGCGGCTTTACCAAGCTCAACAGCTCTGGCTGAGCTGTGATAAAGACAAAATGCTATTGGCTATTTAAAAAAAAGGGGGAGGAGCTGCTCGATATGTTCCACCCTGTCTTCCTGTTTCAGATTACGTCAACATTGAATAACGCTGTACGTTTCAAGGCACTTCAGTGGGCCTTTTTTTAGTCACTGAGAATTTGTACATTGTCATTTTCATGATGTTAAAATACTTTCTCGAATCCAATCTTAATAGGCAGTGTAAAGACATTCAGAGGTTGACTGAAAACTGTAACAACACAGCAGCATTGACTCAACCAATGGTGTGAGTTTAGGGCGTGGCTATCCAAGGGGAGATGGAAAACCTGTTTGAAAACATTTCTGCTTTGTGCCACTAGAGGTGCAGCAATGACAAACTTCATCTTTAATGCCTGCTATGGACTGTGCGATTTCAGCAATTCTATAAGATCATTACAAATAACATGGATCTAATATCTTGGGTACGACATGTATGTAGACTGTACGATGATGACACCCATTGAATTGTAGGCTACGACGCAAGTTAGTATAGAAGAATAAAACATCATCAGCATGCCCTAGTGGTAAACAAATAGAGCAAGAGGAATTGCACTTTGGCAAGTGTGGTTTTTATGTGTCTTGAAAACAAGAGGAGGAAGCGAAAGAGGAGAATGCGGACAGAGTAATAGCTAGGGAAAAGAGGTCAACTTGGCATGTCAATTTTGCAAATGGAGCTTGAGGTGAGTAGTTTGAAGTTTTAGTGCCATTTCGTGTTGATTAATACACTATTTTATGCTGCATTTTAATTGGCTAGTCAGTAGACGTAGGGCGTAGCAGCAAACGAGATGATCATGCTAAATCTATGATACTGTCAGAAAATTATCAAAAGCTATCTATGGTCGCAAGACAGTGATAATGGCCGTCTTTGAAACGCTCTCACTGTACAACGTAGGACCAACGTTTAGGAGCCACGACCACAGAAATCGACACAATTGGTCCTCTTTCGTCTGGGACAGCCCAAAATCGTACAATGTGTACCGGCCATAAGAAGAACAAAAAAGAAACAGTGGCAGAACAAGCACCTGTTTTTACATTCAAATGTGCATATAACATCTCAGTATTGAACTGTTTACCATATATGTGAAAGATCAAAGTGTTTACTTTTCTGTGTAACTTGGGCTGCCGCAGTAGATGGTCTTTCATGCATGGATCATCGCTTCATGAGCTGGGGAAGGAGGTGCTATTTTGTGGTAGTGCAGTCCTAAACCATGACCAACGTTTAAGTCTGCCGGCCACAGCCGTGGGTTCTCAATCACCACACGCTTTCAAATGAGGCCTAGTGCAATTATTGTCCCTGCCGCTGCGAAGGAAAACAGACACAAAGGGGGATGGGGGTCAGGGGGGAGAAATACAAGGAAAAGAAACATATGTCTCATGCTTCTACAGGAGTGCAAGGCTTTTTCTGTTGCTACTTAATGAAAAACAGCAAACGTAGCCATGAAATTACACAGCCCTGTCACAGTTCCCCCTCAGGTCACCCCGAGACCCCGGCTGATGGCGAGGGTCTCTAGAGTTGACGTCTGTCGGGATTGAGCTTGAGAACGGACACAAAGCACAAAGTGTCTGTTGTCAAGGACTCCGGTTGAAACTCTTGATGTATGGAGTTGGTGAATGAAGATTTTCTGCTCGTTTAAGTTATCTGTTCTCCTGCAATTGCGAGCCGGCAAATTCCCTTTCAGAGAAGAGGTCTCTTTTAAATTATTTTACACATTTTTAATTCAGCCTTTGGGTGCAAGTTAAGGGACTTTGATCTCCATTTGTACATGGTCACTGACTGTCAGTATGTTTTCTGTGCGTCTAGAATGCAGATTATATAACTGTGATGTATTATAGAGAAAATCCAGAAACTGTAATGTCATATCCAGACACACACAGAATCAGAATTCCACAGAATTGGAACGCCACTCATTCACAAAGTCCTGCATATTCCCTGCACCTTTGCATATCCGTTTATTAAATATTTTGGCCAATATGACTGTTTTTATTAACCAATGGGACTGTAGTGGTTCCATTTCAATCAGCCAACAGCCAACATTCAAAGTTCGACTTGGCAAACTTTACTTTTCAAGTTAAAAGTTACAGTTAAACCTCTTTGAATTTCTAATTAATCTAATCTAATTAATTCTACTTCCTCACATTCAAATTCAGATTGCAATTCCACATCCTGTTTGCTCAAATTTAATTCAGAAACTGATTCTCTATTCAGTTCGGAATGTTGCATCTCAGCTGTTTGTTAGACTTTTTATGATGTTTAAATACATTCCACTGTGGATTTTCTGAAACTTCATGTACAAAATGTGAAAAAGCCTGAATGAAAACAAAAAATGTGGCATTACAACTGGGCCTGCTCACAACTGTCGCAAAATGTTGTCTGCAAAATCAATGATCTCATTGGTAAAGCATATTGTTAATAAATAATTGGTTAATTGATTTCAAAAACTGACTTTACCCTCTATCCTACAGGGTCTGTTCCCTCTGTGGTGCCGGTGTTCCCCGGGACTGCGGACTGCATCGAGGCTGTACAGGAATGTGTGTTAGACCCGGAGTGTAAGCGACCGTTCCGGCACCTGGAGTACTGTGTGGACGAGGAGGCGGTGGCTCCCCTGGGTCTGGAGGCACGGCAGGCCTGCGTTGATGCCCAGAACAACCTCATGAACTATCAGCCCCTGCAAGAATGCAAGTGTCAGCGAGGGGCTCGCATGGAACAACAGTGCCTGAGCGTTTACTGGACCGTCCGTTTTCCACAGGGTAAAGGTGTCAGAGAGAGTGTTTACCTTTCGCATGGTGACTGTTGTCAACCACTTGGATTTGCCGTTTATTTTTCTCATTAAAAATCCTGGTTAATTTGGAAATGTTTTCTTCCAGGGACCCCAGGGGGCTGCAAAGGTGGTTCTGGGGTCTGTGGAAAGAAAAACAAACAGTTTATACCAATATTTCCTGTGAAAACAGCTATAAAAACAAATTTGAATGATCAATAATTATTTTGTGTTCATATTTTCTAGAAGTATAAATATATTTTTAAATTTATAATTCTTTTTAACTTTTTCTATTTATCAAAGAAAAAAATGCACCACGGTTTCGACAAAAATATTAAGCAGCATAACTGTTTCCAACACTGATAATAATAATAATAAATGTTTCTTGTGCATCCAACCAGCATATTAGAATGATTTCTGAAGGATCATGTGACACTGAAGACTGGAGAAATGATGCTGAAAATTCAGCTTTGATCACAGGAATAAATTACATATTAAAATGTAGTCAAAAAGAAAACAGTCAAAAAATGTATTAATATTTTAGTTGTATTTTGTAATTATATTTCACAATATTACTATTTTGCTGTATTTTTAATCAAATAAATTCAGCCTTGGTGAGCATAAGAGACTTTCAAAAACATTTAAAATCTTACAAACCCCACAATTTTGAACGGTAGTGTAAATATAGATAAGCATATACTGATTATTGCATTTCACTCATATGAAGTTACATGCATTGCTAATGCAGTTTCATGCTTTTTTTTAAGACTCCCAAGAATATTCTCTGACTGAACTGCTAATGTCCAGCAATTCCCAAACCAGTGAATGTCATGATGAAAGGAGCAGGTTTAAAGAAAGCAAATAAGAAAGTATAAGAGGGAGTAGGTAGCTCCAGAAAAAAATCATGCATAAAGAATTCAGTTAATCAATTTCAAAATGACTGCCTTTGTTCTGCCGGTCATAAACAGTGAACTCATAGATCTCACCGAATGCTGTTTGTTATGTTCCTTCAGGACATGCCAAAATGCTTTAATGAGAGTGTTGAGTGAGCTACCAGAGAATTTAGATTTAGGCAGTAATACCATTTAATGACTGCACAGTAATGTATATGAAATGGCAAGGAGGCATAAAACCCAGTCAGACACTTAACAAACGACTGGCTCACTGACAGTGGTATCGTGATTAATTTCGCTGTTCCCTCATCTGTTCATTACGCTCGGCGGGACAGACGCATATATGCAGGAATCGGAATTTGCTTCGTTCCGTCAAGGGTGTCTGGTTCAGTCTCATGTGTTTGCTCATGAGCAAAAGAGATTACGGCATGCTGGTGAATGACGTCCGGGGGATCGTCAAGGCACGGCTGCAAAATTAATTGATTCTGAGTCCATATTCCCACCCAATATGGCTTATTAATATTAAATCTTCTGAAACAGGAAGATGGGTTCCCACAGCGACTCATCAAGAGTTGTTGTAAATGCTGACTAAACCCAGGTTTCTCCAGCAGCGGACTCGTCATGCGTCTGAGTGTAGCGCAGGGGCCGCAGGGGCCAGAAGGGCCCGGGCTGATCGGCAGTCTCAGAAATAAGTGCTTTTAAAACACATCTACTGGAAATGTCAAGTGTTCTCCTGCAAATGAAAACGGTCTGCGGCAGAATACGCAAGGCATGTAATTGTGAGTGTAGCACACTTGATGTAGTGCCTCCATAGATTGAAATGTGGAGTGTGTCAGCGCGAACATGACAGGAGAGATTCTGCCAGTTTGCATTTGTTTGAAGAGTCTGTGTTTGTGTTTGTGTGTGTGTGTGTGTGTGTGTGTGTGTGTGTGTGTGTGTGTGTGTGTGTGTGTGTGTGTGTGTGTGTGTGTGTGTGTGTGTGTGTGTGTGTGTGTGTGTGTGTGTGTGTAGGTGTTGATAACCAACATTTTTGAAAATGTCCCCAAAAGAATATCACAACATGACAAAACCCTACTTCTGGGGATGTCAACACAAACATAAAAGGCTTGTGAAATGTCAAAATATGTTTTTTTGGGGTTAGGCTAAGCGTTAAGTAATTATAACAAGACTTAATGGAAGAAAATATTAGTGGTGCTTGCTGACAAAATTATTTGCTAATTCATTGCAAAGGCATTTTAAGTTGTTGATATTCAGGAAGTTACTAAGGTGTTCTGGGTGGTTACTAGGGCGTTGCTAGGCGGTTGTCTTAAGTCTCTAATAGATTTTAGGTTTATTTATATACTGTAGTGCATTTCATACACAACGGTAATTCTTTACGGTAAGTGCTTTACATAGACACATAAAACTAAGTTTAAAACCATTTAAAAATAAATACATTTAAAGTCTCAGCAATAGTAAAAATACTCAGCAATGGCTTTGACTTATTAATTTGCACATGGTTTGACTTAAAAGCATATTAAAAACTCCACATAGACATATAAACAACATTAAAAGTTGATTTTCACCACAGGGGGACTTTAAATAAATAAAAAATATATTTAAAATAAATAAATAAATAACATTTTAATTAAAAAGGAAACTAAATAAAAAGGAAAGAAATAATGAAAAATGAAAGTAAATAATACAATATAATTAAAATAAAAAAAGCAAAAATGTAATAAAAGTTTAATTAAATAAAAATAGTAAAAAAAAACAACAGTAACATAATATAAAGGAAATAAAATAATGCATTCATAAAATAATGAAGTGCAATCAATGTAAGTGAATGATTTATGTATATCACAAATAGGACAAGATGCCAAACATGCTAAAATGTAATACTTCTATTCTTTTATTCCTTATATATTATTTTATAAACAATAGATATGAACAGAAAGTCCCCACAAGATCAAATATACAGTACAGGCCTGTGTGTGTGTGTTTCATACTCACTCATCTTGGCATGCGGCGTCCCCAGGGTTGTGTGATAGAAATAGACTCTATCGCTATTTTATCTTGTGTCTCGATCCAGACCCCTAAATCTGTGGACTGTCAGTTCAACAAATGCATACATCACAAACACTGGCCTCTTTTATTGAATCAAGGAAATATTATATAATCTCTGTAATTTGATTATAAGCGGTGCTGTTAATTATGTGTAATGATAAGGTGCGCTTAATTAGCCTCAAACAATCTGATGTCTTATGGTTGTGTGTGTGTATGTATTGCAGGTTATGATGACATTGACACGTCCCCATATGAAGACATTGAACTGGAACTTGTGAGAAATACTGAAACATCAAAACTAGCTTCAATAGTTTCAGGTACTGCAGACAACATCAGTGATACGACCATATAAAATGTTTTCCTCCACAGCTGAATGCACTGTGATGATGGATGGAGTGTATGTTTGCATGTTTGTGTTTAATAGGGTTTTCCTTATTGTCTTGCTGTTGAACTTGTGTGTGCAATATAAAAGGCTTTATACAGACCCCGAAAAGCATTTGGACACTTAATTGAAAGTCTCTTTCCCTCTTTCTCAGTGTCGTCCCTTCCTCTGACGGATCAGAACCAGTGTCTGAAAGCAGCGCAGGACTGTGGGTTGTACGAGAAGTGTGGTTCCCTGCGCTCTGAGTATGCGTTAGCTTGCACTAAGATCATACCTGGCACCAACCACTGTAACCGGCACAAATGCCACCGGGCCCTGCGGAGGTTCCTGGAGCGTGTTCCCGAGGAGTACAGCTTTGGTGTCTTATTTTGCCCCTGTTCGGATACTCTATGCGGGGAGAGGAGGAGAAAAACCATTGTGCCCTCCTGTTCCTATGAGGAGCGAGACGGACAGCCCAACTGCCTCCATCTGGAGAGCTACTGCCTCAAAGACAACCTGTGCAGGTGAGATACGTGTCTGTTAGCAGTTAACAGTATAAATGTCAGATTTGGATCTTTTCAATGAATCCGCTTAATTGGATGAATTATTCATTCACTCACACTAATTTAGATCAAGTCAACAACCCATTGAACCAAACCAAATCTTTTTCTGATAAGTCAGAAATCTTTAATAGCAGAAATGTTACAAATAAAACACATGAAATGTCTACTGCCTCTTCTGAGAAAATGCCCCGCACTTCCGTCTAAATGTTTAAAGGTCAGTAGGATTTTTTCGAAAGAAATTGATTCTTATTTATCAACGATGCTTTAAATGGATCATGTGACAGTAAGGACATTTAAAAACATTGCTAGTTGAAATAAATGCTGTTCTTTTGAACTTTCTATTCATCAAATAATCCTGAAAGAAAATGTACAGTATAACAGTTTTCAGCAAAATATTAGGCAGCACAAATGTTTTTAACATTGATTATAGAAAATCTATTACAATATATAAAAAAAAGCTATTTTAAATTGTCAAACACACAGAGTTGATTTTAATAAACAGCATTTTATTGAAAAATGCAAAAATGTTTTTAGCCAAGATATGTACATTAATTTGTGTTTTTTTATTTGAAAATGCAAATTATATTTAGCTTCTAATCTAAGGATACTTTTACACGACATCAATGTTCTAAAAAATGGAAACTTTTTCCATTGCATTTTTTCGCATACAGACGACAACAGTGTCAACATGATCAGTAGTTGTCGATGTCACTTTGTAAAGAAACACTACATGCCTATAGACTGAACACATTATATGCATAGCCATGATGTCACCGTTTTTACAAATTCACGTTTTTGTAGTTGTGAGACGATAACTGTAACTATTTCATTTTACACTAAAGACGGAAACCTTTTATGCATTTTGGCTGTTCATTTACACAACAACGGTGTTTTAGGGGCCTGCAAACGCAAACTACAAAAACTTGAATTTGTGAAAACCGTGACATCATGTGCATCCGTATTAAGTGTTTCTTTACAAAGTGACATCGCCAACTACTGGCCTGGCAGCAGAATACAGCGTTTTTAGTAGTTTTCGTAATTTTGACAACGTTGTCTTCTGTACCTGATAAATGCAAAAGAAAAGCCTTTTCCGTTTTTAGTACATCGTTGTCATGTAAATGTACCCAGAGTCATGGCTGTAACAAACTGTGGTGGGACACGTAAGATAACAACAAACACCCTTATTTAAAAAAAAAATTTTTATAAATGGCTACACAGGGCTTTCTTTGAATGCTTTAGAGCATGTAACATGCCACGACAGAATGATGTAAAGATCTGCTGAATCAGTTCTTTGAAACAAACTGTTTGAAAGAACCAATTTGTGTAACCGATTCTGACATACCACACTGTCATCAGATGTTCTAACCCTCATTCAAACTAGACAAACCTCAGCTTTGATAACAGCACAGCATGATAATTTACACCTTTCTTCTTGAAGTAAAAGACCCCCCTTTTATCTTCTTCTAGAAACAGATGTCTCTGGCAGTTATGCTTATCTAAGCATCATTAATAGCACAGAACATGCTGAGCTGGATGGAAGAAAGGACAACAGGTCACATACTATACGTTTAGACACGTCTACTGTGCATTTAAAGGAGGATAAAAATGAGAAATGTTTGGAAAAAGCAGACACCAACCTTCAATATGGACACATTTTAGTTAGCATGGGTCGTTTTCCCAATGGAGGCAGTCCTTTAAAAAATATTACGAAATAGCATTAGATTAAATTAAATTATTGAATCCCAATTTATTTCTAAATTACAATATAAAAATGTATTCAAAATATTAATAAATACTATAATAGTATATAAATAACAATAAACTAACACTGTTCCACAGTGACACCAACATTTCAGAGGGAGGCAGCGTAAAAATATTTTTTAAAAGTAAAACAATGGCTCAAGACTGAGCAGAAGCCACTGTGAACCAGTCGCATTAGCAGTTTAATGACCAAGTGTGCATTTGGTAAATAATTAACCTAATATAGCTATCACCCACATAACTTGTTTTTCAGTAAACAAGTTACAACTATAGGGTGAACATTATATTACCTAATTAATATTCACAAACACTGATAATGTGCCCCCCTCACTTTTCAAATCATTCCTACACCCCTGACAAAAACTGAACTCACTATAAAGAACAAAATCACATGGTATTAAAAAAATTCTCTCTGATTTGAGCATCTGATCATGCATTCTGTGTAGATATTTCCTCCGTCAGAATTTGAAATACATTTTAGTTGAATAATTCTGTGTCTGTATTCAAATTTGTCTGGTCCATCAGGTCAAGACTGGCTGATTTCCAGCAGAACTGTCAGCCGTCTTCAGTCTCTCCCTCCGGCTGTCTCCGGGAAAGTGGAGCCGTGTGCCTCAAGGCCTACGCTGGGCTCATCGGTGAGAACACACCTTGGACGACCTTGAAAAAATGGACGCTTAATGAGTACAAAACGCACAAATCGATACGTCACTGCACAGTCTGTACTTAAATAATATTACATTTTTAATGACGAGCACTTCTGCGTCCTGATGGAGTGAGTTCACTTACTGAAACAAGAATTGGTAACGGGAACGATTGGTCAGTGGAGTTTGGGTTCAACTTCATGTCGTGGGTTTACTTTAACCCAGTTATGCACTTATGTTGAATTAGCAGGACAACCTGAAGCTACATATTTAAAGTGGAGGGGGGTGGATAGACTACACTTCTTGGAGATTCTCCCAGATGGGCTTCGGGCTAATTGGCATGGGATCTTTTCCTCTGTCTGGCTCTCATCCCCCTCTTTCTCTCTCCCTCCCTCCACAGGTACCATCATGACACCAAACTACGTGAGTAACAGCAGTACAGAGGTGTCGCAGTGGTGTAATTGCGAAGGCAGCGGGAACCAGTGGCAGGACTGTCTGCGTATCCTGCACATGTTCACCAGCAACACCTGCCTGCGTGAGTATCCCAGAATACCATTTACAGATCATCTTAATGTCAGAGGAAAAAGAGTGTAAATATGGCACTGCTCTGACATATTTGCGGTATAACATTCACAATTTTTTTTCTGTGATGACATATTTCCTATTGAAACAGGCAGTTCTTTTCTTAAATAGCCAATTGCCTTTAGTTTAGGTTGTGGCTTGGCACAAATCACAAATGAGATTTCATTACCATCATCTTCTCCTGCAAAAAAACTCTCAGTAATGTCACAAATCTTAAAAAAAAAAAAATACAAATAAATTAATACTTTTATTCAGCAAGGATGCATTAAATTGGTCGAAAGTGACAGGAAAGACATTTATAATTTTACAAACTTTTTTTCAGGTTTGTAAAAGATTTATTTTTCAAAAAAATGCTGTGCTTTTGAACAGGAATAAATTACATTTAAAAATATGGAAAACTGTTATTTTAAATTGTAATAATTAAATTGTAAACTCACAGTATTACGGTATTTATACAAGTATTTACTGTATTTTAGCTCAAATAGTTGCAGACTTGGTGAGCATAAGATACTTCTTAAAAAAAAATTAAAAAACGACCCCAAACTTTTGGACGGTAGTGTATACTTACTCTAAAGTTTCAGAAGTGATGTCAACAATGTATTAAACTGTGCTCAAAAGACTACAATCAAGATTTTAATACGAACGCAGATATCAGCATAGTTCAGATATTTTTGTCTCATTAGAATTTGATATCCACAATAATTAATTTATGCCCAGAGATAGTCATTGCTATTTTTGGTCCATTTTTGAACGTGGATATGGACTAAATGTATATTCTGTCAACTTTTGGTAGTACACTAGGATACAGATTACTTCAAACAGATATAAAGTAAAAGTCACAAAATTTTAATGGTTTTAAAATATTGTATATTTTAGATCAGTATCTGTATTCATATACAGCATTGTACATTCATATATAGCAAGTAAAACTGTCAACAAAAAAAAAACAGTCTTTAACTCACCCGATCTCTTTACCTGACAGGTAATGCCATTGATAACATGGGAAGCTCCACCCCTCGTCCAGTAGAGGGAACGCCCCTTCCTCCACCTCGCCCGTCCCCTCAGGTCCAGCGTGATGAGCTGAACATCAACCTGCTGCCTGAACCCAATGCAGTGAGTAGTGAACACATTTCCTAACACAGAGCCACCATAAAACTATCAATCTCCTCCAGTTACAATGCCAACTCAAAACAATTTACATATAGAAGAACCATTTATAAAGCTCCGCCCATGTGTACGAGTTCTTTGTAAGCACAATAAACCTGATGCTTAATTCTTGTTGTGGTCATAGCCTCGATATAACAACCGAATGACCCACGAGTTTGGCCTTGTGTTTGATTTTGTCCCTTTGATTTACAAAACTACTTACAGCACAAGCCGAACAAACCCGCAGTCCTGCCGCTTTGAGCATACTGATGGATCAGAGAACTGAAGTGAAACGTTTATGCGCGGCTGATCGTGTCACTGCAGAAAACACACGGTCACACACCGTCGCCCCAGCAGCCGCTACAGTAAGCACAAAAACGCTTGTTCAGAATTCCCACCTTCTGCATTTAGTGTGGCTTCCCACGTGCGTAATGGATACTCCCAAAATGTTCCTTGTTAATTTACTGTATTGATTCAACTGTGGTGCATATATTTCAGAACAATAGTAATGAATGCGTGTTTTTGTTGTTCTGTCTCTTTAGCGCCTTTGAAAGGAACCTATTTCTTTAACCAAATCAATAGGTCACGATGCTTTGACCAAAAGGTCTGACCTCTGACCCACTACGCACATGACCTTGTTAAGATGTCCTATTTGGTCTTTATTATATTTTAAAATGGTAATTTCACGGATATGTTCACTTGATGTCATGGTTTTCAGGCATGGACAAAGATGGTAAACAAATGGCACATGTATCTAAAGAGATCACTGTGGGGTCGAATCAAACTGCCTGAGCTGCCACCTTAAATTCAATCAGAAATAATCACACAACCCACAGGCTCTCAAGAACACAATCATGGACAGGAATTAAATCTATATCGATTTGCTCTTCCCTTTAGTCAGATTACAATTGTGCTTTGGAATGAGGGTGTCAGCTTTATTTTTCTTTCATTATGGCCAACCGCCAAACTTTAAATGACTCAATGAGACTTAGTAAGCAGCGTCACTGGATCAGATCTTTAATTTCTCTTGTGGTTACCTTGGTTTTATGCTGTATCTGAAACTGACTATACACTTTTCAGCGATTTCTCTGAACATTTATCAGTAAGCAGTGAAAAGTTATTAACATTAGTGTAACTCAATGGATCTCAACAACCCCCCCCCCCCCCCCTCCCCCTCTTGAGATCAGGGAAGTAAGGTTTATCTGCACAGCTCTTACTAGCTGGCCTCCGTTACACTCAGCCCCCTAAACCTCACTCCCCCATCTGGGTCACGGCACCAATGTAACGCTCCGGTCCTACTCACCCCACTCCGAGTGGGACTCGAACCGCTATGCAATATTATGTGAACATGAACGTAAACAAACATGAACAATGCTCAGATAGGCCAGTGCTGCATCGTCACAAAAGTTTTAGCCTTGCCAATTTAAATATTCAAGGGCAAGAATATGCGAAAGGGAAATCAATTCATAACTTGCGCATAGAATCCCTTTCGCATCTTCTTGCACTTGAACAGAAATGTTCAAACAAAATTGTCAAACTGCCCGTCTTGGCAAGTATCCTCATAGACACAGTCAGTTATGTCTTAAGTGAACGTAAACAGTTGAGAAAGAAAACATGTGTAACAGTATATTGCATCCATTCATCAGGTCTTAAAGTGACAACAGCCTAATAAACCTGCTGTTTGTGTTTTTTAATGCATACTGTGAGATTTATAATAGTAGTTTACGATTGTTTCTTGTCAGACTGTACGAATATGATCCCCTATGTAATCCATATAACACTGTAAGATCTCAGCTGTCAATAATGTCAGACTGTACGACAGACAAGACGTATGCACGCAAGAACTCGTCCAGAGTTTTACATCGTCAATCAATGACTTGTTCGGTGACTGTGAGCTGCATTATACGCGGGATTGAAATGGAGACTAAAAATAAATCTCTAACGGTTATTTTGGTCACAGCTTGTCTTGAAGACAATATGACGGCCGTCGTAGGAGAATTCACACTGTAGGACTGAGTCAAATCTTTTGACACTGCCAGAATTTCGTCTGAGGTGAAATTTGATAGCAACGGTTTTTTAATCGGCTGTTGGTGAACATGTCAAACTAACGATCAAAGACTTCAGATTTTTGCCTAGGATCAAAGGAATCTTTTAGGTTTTGCAAAATGTGTCAGATGGCCAAATTGAGGCCAAAATCGTTCAGTGTGAGTCCGGTTTAAATCAAACAAAAGACAAAGAAAAATCACTCACTGCTCTTGACTGAATAACTTTTGTAACTTTAATAAGGATTAATCTCGGTTTCAACGCTGGTAGATTTTCTTAAGTCCCCGGCCATTGGCAGTTGTGGCAAAAAGTTAGTTTTAGGCCCTGTAAATAAATATATAAATCTCGAGTGCAATTAAAATCAATAAATCAACTAAAAGTGGCTGGTGAAATCAACTAAAACAATTAAATTAGGTTAATGTTATATTTTTGTATAAAAAAATTATTTTGTTTGCTACTTCTGAAAAAAAAAATGCTTTTACAGTTATAGCATCTACCAGGAGAGGCGAACTGTTAACGCTAACTAGCCAAACCTTGACCCCATTGACAAGCTATTAGAATTTGCATAATTTCTGTGCCAAAGTCATTTGCTGATAGACAAATAAGCTGCTAGATCTTCAGGGAGTAACACCATCCGAATAAATAATCTTGTACACTACTGATTTTTTTGTAATGAATATTTCGTGCAAAAATCATTTTGTTGGCTACGTTTTAATGGTTGTCAATAAAGAAGCTTGCTTTTTGACAGCATAATGGTGTACTAAAGCGAATCGGCTAAATCCTGACCCCCTGGCTGTGTTATTAGCATTAGCATTAGCATAATATCCAGCAAACGTAATTTCTTGATAGCCACACAGCTTTTAGCGCTTGAGGGAATGACACACTCGTGATAGCAACACTTACTTGACTATATAGGCCTATTGTAAAATGGATTGTGTATTTGCTGCCCACATAAGAGAAGCAAATAATCCCTTGGCATCCATAGGCATACAGACTTTATCAAGAAATGCTCCTCTGATCTGTGTGTCTTTGTGTTCCCATGTCTTCGCTTTGGACTGCGTTCACATCCTCTGTTCTCAGAACACACAGACCACAGCATTCAGCTTAGAGATAATCTGGGCCCACAGACAAAAAAGGATTCAATTCAGTTTCTGCTGTCATTTATTTATTTCCTAGACTCACTCTCTCACTTGTGTTCTCCAGCAAATCTCTCCTCTCCAAATGTCCCTGTCTTTCCTGATCTGTCTCTCTTGATGTGCTTCTCACTTTCTCGGCCTGTCTCTCTCTCTCTCTCTCTGAACGGATTAACTAAAGGTGTTTGCAAGCATGGTGCAGCAGTCAAACTTCATTAATATTAATGCATTCGTACCCATCTGTCTGTCTGTCTCTCTCTCTCGCTAACTCTTTTTCTCTTTCTCCTTTTATCGTTCGTTCCTAATCCCTCTCCCTTATTTCTCATATGATTTAGTTCACATATCATCATAACTTTGCCTCAGATATTTCTCATAAAGCTAAATATTATAAACTATAACTACACACAGAGACACGTATACATACACACACACACACACACATATATATATATACACACACACACACACATATTATATATATATACATATATATATATATATATATATATACACAAAAAGCAATATACAATATTTTTATATTTTATATATATATATATATATATATATATATATATTGTTGTTGTTGTTATTGTTAGTGTTGTTGTTGCAGTGATCACTTGGCAAGTTGTTTACTTTGTATTAAAGGAAAAAAGTAACTGCCATTAGTTGGACCGCAAATAGACCCGTCTTCAAACTCATGCCATACACTGCAACAGTCGGGTTCGGGAACTAAAAATCCCATTCATTTTCTCCATAAGGGAATTGATTTTGAACAAAAAAAAAATGTAAGCCTTTAAAGACAGACCTACTACAAGGTTGTTAATCAATGGCATGTGCTTTTGTTGAAGATATAGACCATCATTATATATAAAAGACATTACCCATGATTCTGAAGAGAAATATCCACCAATCAGAGAACAGCTACAAGCAAATTTCTCCAAAAGAACACTTTAGTACCTGCCCACTTCCATGAAGCACCGTGAATGACCTGGGGTCAGTTTCCCTATGCTCTCAAACTTCTTAAAATATATGTATTTATGTATCTTTGCCTTTTTGTTACATTTTCAAATACTTTTTTCCTTCAAATCAAAGTTTGTAATTTTGTGATTTACCTCACAGCTGGTTTGGTTAATGGCTTATAAAAACATCCATATGAGAAAAATCCCTATGGGAAAAGATAATACTTCCAGAACCAAGGCCACTGAAAAAGTGGAAAGGCACTTTTGCACTCTTATCGGTTGAAAGTGTTGCAACAACTTTACCTTTGTGCTGTGTTGAAGGTCTTTTACCTAATTTGGTGTTCCCGGTCAAAAATGACCAGCCTTTTGAATTGCTTGTAAACTGTTTGATCATAGGCCTCATTGATCTGAGTTTATGCACCTCAGTGTTTTTAGTGAAAAAGTTTACTCGTGCTTATTTACCTCAAAAAATAGTGCATAAGTTAAGATTAACGGCCCTGATATACTCATGGCGAAGTTCTTTTTCGTTCTTCGCTTAGGGGTAAAATAAAGTTTGAAATACGTGAGCATCCGACGACGTCCACACTGCTGAGAGAAGCGTTTAGATGAATAAGTTAATATGTGCTGCGTGCTTTCCGCTCTATAACAAAATAAACATGCAACAAAAATGAGAAATCAGCAAGCATATGTTTTTATAAAGCATAAGAAAAGCATCCGATCATTGGAACATGGATATGTTTGCATGAACTCTGCAATCCGGTACTCTAGTAAATGTATGTCACGTGTATTTATATACAGTAGCACTTTATACAATAGATTGCTTTAAAGCAGCTCTCCAGTGTGGTAATATTTTGACTTTGTAAAAGATGAATCGGAAAAGATTTTCACGTGAAAGAAGGCGGAGCCTCCATTACGTGATCGCCACTTAGCCTACAAAGGTGTTTACCAGCCGGAGCGAACTTTTATGGAAAGTGGCAAGCTGTTTCGAACTCCAAACGAAGTTCGTTTTGGCTTGATTTTGTTCGAAATGGCGTCTGTTCGTTTTTTGATTTCGCTTGAATTATATCGGAGCCTTAATGAGGCCTATGATCAAAAGTTCCAAAATGAAATACAAAACCTGTCCTAAATGAAAGAAAACAAGTTGATAAAAAGATTAACTCCAATATTTGGCAACAACATAGCATAATGAGAGATTTATAAGCACATTTTTGCAGGCCGGTCTTTTTTGACCGGGAACACCACCCCTGTAACAAGGTGAAGAAAAACAAAAAAAAGCACAAATTATCAAAGTTTTTTGAGTGACATTTCTCTGTTTCCAAAAGGTGGTAGAAAGCGAAGAAGAAGATGAGGAGGAGGAAGAGGAGGAAGAGGAAGAAGACCAAACCGGAGGAGGGTTCAACGTCATCCCTCCGTTCTCGGACAAGGCGACAGTCACTAACCTGGGCTCTGAGGCCGGGAGAGTCCACAGCTGGGCCACCACCCTCTCCGTCCCTCACTTCCTTCTCATGGTTCAGCTGCTGATTGCCCTTTTCTGGGGGTAAAACCCTCACTCACACACACTCACTCTCTCTTACACAACACACGCCAACACACTTCCTCATGAAGTAGCCTACTCGCTTACATCCAGACTCTACAACCCATCATCGAGGGACGACAAGAACGACAGATCGGAGGGCAAAACGAGCGGACAACTGTTCTATCCCTCTTTCCTTCTTTCATTCATTCTTTTTCTCCTTCTCGAGAAGAGGGTCTGCTATATCTGCTTGTTCATTAGGGAATCGCTTTCTGAACGGGATTCCCCGCCTGAATCATTTGAATCACAGAAGATTCACAACTCCTCGGACTGACATTAGCCGACGGTAACCTGAATGATATGGTCGTACCATGTATCTATTGTATAATGTCAGTGTGCTTCAGAAAAGTGAGTTAAACCAGGAAAACATTGCCGTCAGTCAGCATTTCCTGCGTTTGGAAAACCCGCCGTGTTTATTGTCGCTGATCATGTCGTTGTATGAAAAGAGACAAAATGTACGTGTTTGTAAGAACGTGATTCGCTTGACATCACTGCACGCCGACATGAGAGAAAAATACTTGTCGAGCACGATTTCCCGACTCTTCCGTTTCTTTCTCCTCCATGTCTGGAGAGTCAGGCCGCACACGCAGACCACTCACACACACACACGCCTCTGCCCTGCTGAGGAGCCGATAGCAGATGCAAGTGCTTTTCATTTATTGCTCTATCTGCGATGTGCTTTCATTTTTTGACTCAGCACAGACTGTGCACTCTAACCAGGGGCATAAATATAAAACACGTCCACGAACAGAAAAAAACATGAGTAATAAAGTTGAAAATAAAGAAATAAACACGCTAAAAAAATAAATATGTGGCCGCACAGCAGGTGTCGGAGTCCGGTCTGGGTTTAGAACCCGAGGGAAGTCATTTTCCAACCGCCTGTCGCCTGGTACCTCTCCCTGTGCCTGTGGTTTTACTTTCACAGAGATAATGGCTAACAACACAAACTGTTTATCTTGTTGTGTGTTCACGGGGACGAATTACTCGTGATGGGAACCAAATAGAAAAAACGAGATCAAGGGAAAGAACAGACGGAGACGGGGAGAGACTCAAACCCTCCAGCCAAGAAAAAGAAAAAAAACATACAGTCTAGAATCACATGCTTTTTCTGTTTCTTATAAATCTTTTGCTGACACCAGTGCTTTTTTCTCAATCTCGTTTCTTTTTCTCTCTCTTCATTCGCTCTCGTGCGTGTCCATGGAAGCGAGAGAGACTAAGCGTGGCCACACTGGTACTGAAGTCAATCAAGAACTTATTCTTAAACATTGATGGAGTAGGCCTATGATCAGTAGGTTATGTAGTAAAAATACAAGATTCGGTCCCTCGCAGAATCCTATTCCACTTAGACCGCAAGATTGTAATGCCTGTTCAAAAATATAACTTTCACAATATTGTCATCTAGATAATCAAAATACACTCTTAGAAGAAAAGGGTCTGTCAGGTGCTTCATGTAGAATCATGAGATCATTTTATGGATTTAGTTTGAATTAATTAATTTTTTCATTTTAATTCAATTTTATGATTTAAACAGTTTGTGAACATACACTAGACATTGTATTAAATACCCATTAAACATGAGAGTATTATGCAATCATTTATCCTTATATAGAACCTTCTTGACATAAGACCTCTATAGGGTTCTATAAAGAACCCCACTGACCCTTTATTTCTAGTGAAGGCTTTCTTTTATTTACATTACAATTTACAACATTTACAATAAGTAAATACTTATTTTATATGATGTCATTCCTTCAACATTCCACTTGATAAGACTCTTGTCCTGTAACAATTAAACACAACTATTAAAATAATATGAATAATAATACATATAATTGAACATCAGATTACTCAAAAGTTTGTTTTTCAAGCACCTTTTCAAACGATTTTTTTTTTAATTTGAAAGAAGTTACTTATACTCACTAAGGCTGCATTTATTTGATAAAAAAAATACATCAAAAACAGTAATATCGTGAAATATTATTACAATAGAAAGTAACTTTTTTCTATGTTAATATATTTTAAAATGTAATTTATTCCTGTGATGCAAAGCTGAATTTTCAGCATCATTACTCCAGTCTTCAGTGTCACATGATCCTTCAGAAATCATTCTAATATGCTGATTTGCTGCTCAAGAAACAGTTATTATTATTATTATCAATGTTGAAAACAACTGTGATGCTTAATATTTTAGAGACTGTGATACACTGTTTTCAGGATACTTTAATGAATCGAAAGTAAAAAAAAAAAAAAAAACAGCATTTATTTGAAATCATTTTTTGGGTAACATAAAGGTCTTTACTGTCACTTTCAATCATGCGCCATTCCTTTTATATATATACATTACTGACTCCAACATTTTCAACGGTGTGAAAGGAAGTACTGTACGCATATTCAGACCCAGTGTCCATATACTTCCTTCCAGATGTCTTTTTTCTAAAGCGTGAGGGCTACACGTTCCCCTCCCTGCTCATCATCATCCTCTTCCTCCTCTCCGAAATAAATTAAAGCTTAGCTAAAGTGCTCATATCTCATCTGGCATTCTCATGAAGCACCTTAGATTACCCCGACATGACTTAACAATCAGATTGTGAACTGATCTATTATGCGGAGGAACACCGAGGAGTGCTCTCTGATTGAACAGACGTCGTGCTCCTCAAGGTCAGCGAGCCACACAGCGCGCCGGCTCAATCAGCAGGGTTAATTAAGAGAAGAAACCAGAGCGCTTCTGGATTGATGCGCCTGTCCAAATAGCGGGCGGCCTTTATGATGGCTGTTGTTATTTTTTAATTGTTATCGGGGGCCAGTGTCGTCCGCCCAGCCATAACAGAGGGAGGCAGAGAATGAGTGACACCGGAGGAGGAGAGAAAAGGCATGGGTGGCAGTGATTCACATTACAATATTTCAGAAAAAAATAAATAATCCATGCGTTAAATAAATGCACATTGCAGAAATGTTTCAGGACAGAAGATAAGTGTTAGCACTGTTCCAAAACCTAGTGAGCATCCTACTTAGACAGCATTTTAAGGTTTAGCAAAGGCTGTTCTGAAATGTTGTAAGATACAGTACCTTGTGTTGGCCAAATGTTAATGTACGCCATCCCAGAACGGATGTCATGATGAACGAAGTTGGTTTTAAAAAATACTATCTAATTTATCTAATCTATCTAATCTAATTAAAACAAAACTTAATGAGTTTTTATTTAGCCTTTGTTTTGCTCGTTTACCATTAAAACATTTAAAAATTCTTAAAACTAGACATTAACTTGAGCAGCACTGTATAAGATATTAAAACAAATGTAGTTTTAACTATTAAGTATTAAAAAGTTTTAAATCATTTATGCTTAAAAAAATAACTTCTTGTGCAGTAATACAAATGCACTTGTATTCTCTGAAAACAAGTCCTAATATCTAATGCTATGTTGTTTATCAAGTAATCTTGTTTTGAGGGTTTTTAGATATCTTAACTGGAACACATGGACAAAAAAAGCTATTTTACCCAATTATTGTGCATACGCTGTAAAAAATGACTCCTTAATGAGTTTTTAATTAGTCGTTTTTTGACTTGTTTATCAGTAAAACATATTTAAAAGTCCTTAGAAGAAAATACATTTACTTGAGCAACACTGCATAAGATTTTAAAACTTTGTCAATTGTATCCGAGTATATTTTATCTTAAAAAACAAGTGAAAAGTGCATTAACTCGTTTACAGTTTGAAAAAAACCCTCATATTCTCAGTAAACAAGTCCTAATATTTTATGCTGTGTTGCTTAATCTTCTTTCAAGGATTTTTAGATATTTTAGCTGGAAAACAAGTGCAGTGCACCATTTTTTAGTGTATTGGCGTATCATGTCATTAGCTTAGCAACAAGCTAACATCAAACTCCATTGAAATCATTAAGTCGAGTTGCAGGTACATGAAGGTTTGATGCTGGTCAAGCTGGTTAACATATCATCACCTTCCTAAAATATTTGCCCAAGTCATTTTTATTTTCAAATTATTATTTTAGGAAGGTGACGACATGCAACTTATCTGATAAAGCTAGTTGCTGGTGAGAACACCCATGTCTGAAACCAGCATTCAAAACATGCCAAGTTCTGGAACACAGCTAGAGAGATGCAGCCCACACTAAATCAACCATAACAATTTTCGCTGTTTGCTTGCGTGTGCCGCATTACAACCACGACTTGGCCCGTACAGATTTGCTTAATATGAGTCTAACATTTCCTCTGCTCCCATCTGCATCTGTGTACACAAGAGAAACCTGCCACAGCGAATCCTATGCGCCCAGTGCTAGATTGCAGGGAGCAAGGGACAGGAAGAGAGATAAACACACAATAAGGGATAAAGGGATGGAGAAAGTGGAGGAGAGAGAGAGAGTGGGTTAGAGAAAAGAAAACACCCCAGCGAGAGAGCTGCGAGCGTGATGGAGAGAAAGAGAGGAGCGTGAAGATTGCATGAGAGAGAGAGAGAGAGAGAGAGAGAGAGAGAGAGCAGTTTACCCTGTAGGCTCATAGCTTTATTATTATAGTATGCGGACACTGATTTATTTGGCGGCTGCAGGCACCCGTACTGAAACTCATTTCAGTTGTACTGATGTCGCTCTCTCTCCTCTGGCTCTGCATTGTGAGCCCACTGGACTGCGTGCCACTGTTTGTCACCCCACAATGCACCATCAATTGCATGAAAATAATCACCACTGCTAATGTTTTTCTAATGAAGATGCCCAAAATAGTGTCTGTATTTAATCTGCTTTAATGGAGTGCACTTTTTTTTTCCTAGCGCTGTATTTTCACTTTTAATAATGACTTGACGGATTGTCTTTGTCTTGTTTTGCAGTTAATTTTAATGAAACTATCAACACTGGGCACTCTAGTCTACTTAAGCATTTGCAGGCCTGCAGATTTCTGGAGAATTGCAACGGTAGTCATATCTAGACATTTCCCTTTGTGTGTTAAAACTCAAATGTGTCATTTCCACACCGCTAGGGTCAATTGGAAAAAGAATTATTGCTTTCAAACAGGTTGCCCTAACACTGCTATTCGTCGGCGAAAAAGATAGCCCCGCCCCAAACTTACACCATTGGTTGAGAGTATTCAAACAGAGAAATTATTCGAATTAAGTTTGTGCCCACCAACAATTTGCTTACTTTTAGTCGTCTCTGCATATTCAGCTGGAATAGGAAAGTATTATAACATTGGAATACAATTAATTCAGGTTAATTTGTGCATTAGTGTCATTCTCTCAACTCCAAATTTAAAGGTGCAGTCATGGTTTAATCAAAGCTAATGAACAATATGACTTAGATTGATGATTACTATTTATTATTTGATTAGTATTTATTGAACATTGGTCACTTTTATCTCAAAGAAGACGTCAGTATTTTATGAAAACACTCTTGATTATGTTGCTTTGATTTATTGCACTGCAAACCATCTCTGATAAGATACAAGGTCAATCTGTAATGTTTTGGGCGAAACATCTTTTCCCTAAACAAATTTTCAGGTCAGAGTTCACCAAATATGAGCATCGACAGATGAATCAACAAACTTGTGTTTCCACTTTTCCTCTGGATTGAACGGAAGTGATTGGAAGGGTAGCTGGTCTGCACCTGTACATATTTTACCATGTTTAACTCTAGTGCAGAAATGTGAGCAGATTCCATCTTGGCCTGATTATTTGCCTCAGTGTTGGCGCTGAATGATGACTGTGTCCGTCATAGCCCTGAGTGATGTAGCCAATCAGAGCTCCCTCATTGCTGCACATGCTCAGTCATGCAAAACGCTTCATGTGAGATTTCATAAACATTAAGGAACTGAAGTGGGAAAATACTTAAATAGCACACAGGATTACATTTTAAATAGTCATTATACTTGAAATACTTGCTGGTTGAAGTGGACATGTGGAGTGTGCGGTGGTTCGAGCATGTCTCTCTGTGCCATGTTGGACTTGCCTTTAATACACCCTGACACACCTGAACTCTTCCTCAGCCACTGCCCTCTGGGTCACTTTTCAGACCTGTTTGACTGTGCCGGTTCTTTCCCTCTGCTCATCTTCTGTTTATGTGCCCTGTTTCCTATCAGGTGTAAAAATGAGAATTCACTGTTTCTGTGATCCATGATAATGTACCATCTGAAATAAAAGAAAACAAATCAGCTGTGCTTGTCTAGATGTCGTCATCTGTGCCTGTGATAATAGCACGTGTCAGTGTGAATGGTGCTCAAACTGAAATCTCAAGGCCCACAGGGAAGGAAATGAGTAGTGGAATAAAGTCGTTATTTTTGTTTGTTTTTTTGTGCACAAAAAGTATTCTTGTCGCTTGATAAACTTAAGATTGAGCCACTGTAGTCACTCCGACTATTTTACCGATGTCTTTCATAACTTTTGGGCCGGCCAGTTTCGATCCCTTAAGAAGCCTATGGAGGAGTGATCCAGCTCTCAGATTTAATCAAAAATATCTTAATTTGTGTTCCGAGGATGAACGAAGGTCTTACGGGGTTGGAACAACATGAGGGTGAGTAAATACTGACAGAATTTACATTTTTGGGTGAACTAACCCTTTAAGTCTCCTGCTTCTATTTTTATTTAGCTTCTCTCAATCTCACGTCTTCTCGTGAACTGCAATCAAAAGAGATTCAATTTGAGCTTGAATATTTCTCTTTCAACTCTTCTCTTATAACTCTTTCAAGACTAAATTATGAAAAAAAAATGTGCTGTTTCTATATTCAATTTATAGCTCTATACTCCTAAAAAATATTGTTGGTTTAACTTTAAGTAACCTTGCTGCCTTAAAAATGTGAGTTCATTGAAACTAAACATTTCAGGTAATACAATGAAGGAGACTGGCTTAATTAACAGAAACTCAAAATATGAGTTATTTGAACAAAATGAATTATATAAGTTATACAAAAGAAAAAAATGTTGTGATAAATCATGAAAATATTAAGTTTGGGTTTGGAAAGACTTTTTAATGGTTTTGAAATAAGTCTCTTTTTCCAAAGCTGTATTGCATTATTCCAGTCTTCAGTGTCACGTGATTCTTCAGAAATCATTCTAATATTCTGATTTGCTGCTCAAGAACATTTCTTATTATTATAAATGTTGAAAAAAGCTGTGCTGCTTAATATTTTGCGGTGAATTTTTTTTCACATTTCTTTGATTAATAGAAAGTTAATTAAAATGGTATTTATTTTATTTTATATATTTATTAAAGAAAAATCATACTCACTCCAAACCTTTGAACAGTAGTGTATGTCAACAATCGGGTCATTAATGGTGCTTACAAAAGCAATCAGACATACACCTTTTACGATATTATGTTAAAGGATCGACACAACTCATATCTAGAGACCATTACATCAAACATTTTGAGTCTTTGACATACTGATGTATTGAGGTATTGCAAGAAAACACCATTCACATTATGCTTCCTAAAGAATTTTAGGAGAAACATAAGAATAAGTCGTCAAAGTTATGAAAATGTTGTTCCAAAAGCAAAATTACTGACTTTCTTCAGTGGAACACAAAAGGAGATGTCTTAATGTCTTTTTATTTTTGTCCATACAATGAACGACATTGGACCCCACTGACTTTCAATGTATAAACAAAAACAGTTCTTCATAATGTCTTCTTTTGTGTTCCGCAAAAGAGATGAAGCCATGCGGGTTTGGAACAACATGAGGGAGAGTGGATAATGATTTACATTTTTGGGTTAACTATCCCTTTTAATTGTCATCTGGGTGTGCATTTAACGTTTCATGTTTTGCATACATCATCTCTGATACATAAGCACACGCTCTCTGTAGAGAAGTGAATGCGGTACGATTGTTTGTGCAGTCGGTGACCTCCCCTGGGCCGTGTCATTGTTCTAATTGCATCTGGGTTAATCAGAGCATCTTCACCTCTGATAAAGGCAGCTGAGGTGCTGGAGGAGTCTCTCCGGCATATGGAAGGCGGTGAGAAAGCATTTATTTATTAATCAGATTTCTCTGTGTCCCACGGAGTTTAATCACACAGTCTGCGATCTTTGGCTTACTCCTCCCAAAATGCATCTCTTCTTGCAAAAACATACAAAGTCTTGCCACAGCCACTGCCTTGCGATGAGCACTTCGGATCATGATTCTAAAAAGAGACGTCAATTTTTACACACAGGGGAATTTTTGGGCTTTGTGTTTGTGAGGATTTGTCTCTGCCTGACGGCTCGAGAAATCCAGCACCCCTCCTCTGCTTCTCTCTCTTTCGCTCTATAATTGTGTGGCGTCTCTTTCACTGGCCAGAAGGCAGACTTGATGGTTTTATCATTTAATAAGGCAATCGACTAAATCAGTCAGACCAGCTCTCTCTGTGTCTCTCTTTAAAGGGATAGTTCATCCACAAATAAAAAACACTGTCATTAACTACTCACCCTCATGTCTGACTTTTTTTTAAATTTGTGGAACATTTACAGTGGGAATTATTGCAACAATGTCAAAGATAAATGTATCACAAAAGCAGTCCATGCACTATATTTCAGGTCTTCTGAAGTCATCAGTTTTATATATATATATATATATTTATTTTAATAAATTGTATTAATAATTTCAAATTAGCTTTCATTTTTATATTTTCAGATTTCGTTTTAATTAACAATACTAACCCTGGAAGTCATACGATAGCTTTGTGTGAGAAACAGTCATTACCCACTGAAAGTCAGTAGAGTTTTGTGAATAATTCATTCTTTTAAGTCAGATTTTAATGATTTGACTAAGAAAAAAAACACTGATCCGGTTGTTAATTGCCATTAATAGCTCACTGGAGGTGAGATTATCAGTGAATAATGACTTTAATTTGAGTTTGTTCCTCACACAAGGTTATCATATGGTTTCCAGAAGACTTGTTGGACTAAGTCATGAGGGTGAGTAAATGACAGAGTCTTCATCTTTGGCTGAACTATTCCTGTAAACATTAGAAGGATTCAGTCCTGAGATTCCCGCTGTAACCAGCCAGGTTCCCTGGGGAAGCTTTATTCTACTCCGCTCTATCTACAGTCAATTAGAAATGGAGAATTGGAGGAAGGAGGTTGAGATGGAGAACACAAGGAGACAATGTAAAGCTTTTAATCTGTTAATGGAGGGATGGTCTGATTCATTTAATAGCTTAAGCACAGACATTGTTTGGGTTTGTATTAAACATTTATGTGGCTAATGCTGCGGAAGACAATAGTGCAAACTTGACATTAGTGTATCAATTTTGACTTCAGACTGCAGGCTGATTCACTTTTAGACCCACGATAAGGGGCCCGGGAGGGCCAAGGGTACCTGTAATGCTAGCCTGCATACATTAAACCAGAAATACAATGAATTATCTTTGCCCTGAACAAAAATGGACTAATCGCTGTTCACCTTGACTGTAAAACGGCCCAATTACTGCTCACATTAGGGTCGGGCCAAATTCAGCATTAAAGAATTGGTTCCCTTTAAGTTTATGAGTTGGATTTTGAATTGAATTGACAACACACCACAGGAAGTTAAACTGGAATGAGACAAAGAGGAACTTACTGAACTGCAATTCAAATACATTTAACAATTTAACATTTAACATGTTCTTCCATCCTAGTCCACGAAAGTTAAATTATTAAATATAAGGAAACAAACTACTGTTCAATAGTTTGAGGTCAATAAGATTTTGAATAAGAATTGCATTATTTGATCAAAAAGACAGTGACATCTTTATATTGTGATTTAATGCATTCTTGCTGAAATTGTTTTTTCACAGACTCAATCCTTTTGAACGGTAGTGTATAAAGTAATCACAAACTAAAACCATTAACCTTCAAAATTAAAGGATTTTTAACCCCCCCCCCCCAAAAAAAGTGATTAGAAATTAATAGTAATTTGAATTTTACTTCCTTAAAGTCAAATTCACATTGCAGTGTGCAACATCTTATGTGCTACCTCAATTAAAAATCAATTCAATTTGAATGACGAAATTAAAATCAATTCAATTAAATTCTGAATGACACACGACTATGACTTACATTCACAGTAAGGTGACCAGTCACTACATACGTTCTCGATAAACCGACCAATCGCTGCTCACAGTGCGCTCACCAATCACAGCACACATTCCTTAGTCAAGCATGTGACTTCATGTGCAAAAAAAAATTGGTTTTTCAATTAGAATCGACACTCGCTCTTGTCCGAGACAAACTTTCTGTAAAAAGTAAATTTCCCCACAAATTCCACTCAATAACCCACACAATGCAATATCTCATTATTTTCTTGAATATGTGATTTTGTTCTATTTTTCCCCAGAGGATGTCATCTTCATTTTTTTCACACACGGATATTTTTAGAAAATGCTGAAACCGGAACAGTGGGGCCGATACAGAAATGACTTGCTGACAAATTGGCACAGGCTTATATGAAAAATTGACTCTGATTAGTTTCACGTCTATCAGAATTCTTGAGGGTCAAAAGGTCAAGTAGACTATCATGAAACTTGTGCAGGAGTCATCCATTTACCTTCTTCAGGTGAGGGTCTCAGATCTTATTGCTTATAGTGGACATTTTTCATTGCATTTTTTCACTGCCCCATGAAATTAGCGTTCACATATCACTTTTTTTGCGAGGTATCACATTACCCAAAGCCCAGCGAAATGTATTTTTGTGAGCAAGGCTTTACCTTCGGCATCACGGCTTTGGGCTTGAGTGGTGGCCATCTCCTGGGCAGAGGATTATGGGGTGGGAGGATGCTTGGGATTGTTGAGTCATGCTTTTTGAGAGCAGGGATAGAGGCGGCCTGCGTCTCCATGGCTCATAGATTTGAGTACACTGATAGGTTGTCACAGGAAACACAGAACACTGCACTGCAGTAAGAGAGAGAGAGCGAGATAGAGTTGTGTTATCAATACTGTCTACTGAAGCGTGTCATAATGTGCTCTTTTATGGTACTTTCTGTATTAAAACCCTTAATTGAGTCACACACAATGAGAGTGATCCAGAATTTTCCTCCTGACAAGGGTCAAAGTGAGCCATTTCACAGAACACAATGAGAACAAAGAAATACTGTGTCATAGACCGATCGACCTGTAGTCACAGACTGAATCCATTTGTCTTTTGTCATTTCAGTTCTGTATGACCTGGTTCATTCGGTACAGCTAGGTTTCTGTAGCTCTGTGTGGATTGGAAGCAGACAGTGTAAAAGTTATTCATACTGCTGCCGATTTTTATCGCTGGAGAGTCTGCGTTATATTCATATTCCACTACAGTATCTATAAAGGAATTAGTAGTATATTCTGATTACATTTACATTGCAAGGCAACAAGGGAAAAATAAATTGTAAGACTGGAAAAACTGGCTGAAGAGATAGACCTGACCACTGGTCTATGAGACAAAGGACCTTGCTGGAAATTAACATTTGACTTCCCCCTCTTCCCCTGAGAAAGTCTCACCTTATCTACATTTCATTCTCTCTCTCAGGGGCACCTAAAACTCACATACGAATAGATATGGTTTAATGTGAATGATTATCATTGAGTATTATGTTTAGGATGATTTAAAATGTCTCATTTCCAAATAAGTAAAATAAAAGGAAATAAGGAAGTTTGGAGAAACTGGCACACAAAGGAAGATAGGCAAATGGTCTTCATACCACCCCCCCCGTCCCCCCCCCCCCCCCCCCAAAAAAAAGGTGTAACCTCTGAATGCAAATTACCATAACTAGCATGTTTCCATGTGAAAGAGGTTCTGGCTATTGAATGGAAGGCAGCAAGGGACCGGGGCCTTTTCTGTACCTCAGATGAGCCCGTGAGGCTGAGAGCGGCCGAGACTCTCAGCCTCATGTACTTCTTAAAATGTTGGGTTTGCATCTCTTCTCTTTATTACAGAACATTTGATGTTTTGTATTGATTATCTTTAAACTGATTATGAAATTGGCATGATACATAATAAATTGTTACATTTGATTATTCTAACTGACTTCGACATTATTTTCATTAGATTTAAAAGGAATAGTCAAACATTCGCATTTAATCAAACATTTAATGATGCACGGATATCATTAAAACCTTTTCATTTATGGAGTCAGATGAAATAATGAGAAAATACATTGCATTTAACCCAAAATACTTTGCCATGAGAAAAGACAGAACACGCGAGAAACCTGCCCCATATCATTGGAAAGCCTCATTGGACCAATAGACGGGCTCACAAAATTGATGAACCCGGGACATGATGTCGCAACAGATGGACTTCCCGAGCAACGACCTTTCCAGCAAAGTATTGGGATTTTACAATCAACACAAGATTTGAACATCTTCTCTTTCTTCCACCGCTATGGTAAGTCAACTTTTTCTGCCCTTTTTAGAAGTGTTGAGAAAATGTTGTTTGCATTGTTACGGGTCGGAAAGCCCTTTGTTGCAGTCAACTTTGTTACAACTCTCCTGGCAACCGCCAAACCCAGACTTGTCCATCAGATTTCCAGACAGATAAGTATGATTCTTCACTCCAGAGAACATGTCTCTACTGCTCTAAAGTCCAGTGGTGGCATGCTTTACACCACTGCATCCGCTTTGCATTGCACTTGGTGATGTAAGGCTTGGATGCAGCTGCTCGGCCATGGAAACCCATTCCATGAAGCTCTCTATGCACTGTTCTTGAGCTAATCTGAAGGCCACACGAAGTTTGGAGGTCTGTAGCTATTGACTCTGTGAGCCTCAGTATGCGCTGACCTCGCTCTGTGGTTTTACGTGGCCGACCACTTTGTGGCTGAGTTGCTGTTGTTCCCAATTGCTTCCACTTTGTTATAATACCACTAACAGTTGACCGTGGAATATTTATTAGTGAGGAAATTTCATGAATGGACTTATCACTCTACCACGCTTGAATTCACTGAGCTCCTAAGAGCGACTTTCACAAATGTGTGTGGAACCAGTCTGCATGCCTGGGTGCTTGATTTTATACAACTGTGGCCATGGAAGTGATTGGAACACCTGAATTAAATGATTTGGAGGGGTGTCCCAATACTTTTGGCAATATAGTGTGTCCTCCATAAGTATTGGGAAAGCAAAGACAAAAGCCTTACCCCATTCAAACATATAATTGCATTAAAATATCATAGCTGAGATGATCGCCGAGTGGTGTGACTTTAGAGAGACTGAGGTTCAGCCCAGTGCAGCCCGTGAGAGGTTTGTTCTGTGAAGATCCCCGCTGGTGTCCAGAGTGCCAGGCATCATTCCAGAACATCTTTATTTCATTACAGCAGTTGCTCAGCAGTCGGTCTGTGTCTCTCGGAGGCTCCGTCTGTTTCTGCTGCTCTTCCTACATCTGATTAAGAGATAACACAACATCAATAGTCTGGAAGTGGTTTGACTGTTCTGCAATGGCACTGCCAAAGCAATGGAATTTCTTCATGCATAATACTGTCAATTAAATAATGACAAATAAATCAATCAAACAGCAAATCTGCAACAAGAATATTCACCAGTACTATAAACCAGTAGTTTTTAAGGCTGAACCTCTAAATAAAACAGAACAGGCCAGTACAGTAACAACGTTTTCTCGGAGAGGCACGATACATATGCAAAAGTTTGCGTTGTTAAAGGAATAAAATTCTGTCATCATTTACACAAAATTAGAAATTCTGAATAATGAATTGGTCTTTTCTTTCCATAAACTTACAATAAATGGAGACTTCAAGCTTCAAAAAGGATGTAAAATCACCATAAAAGTATCATAAATTATGACTTATGCACTATATTCCAAGTCTACTGACAGCTTTGTGTGATGAACAGACTGCAATTTAATTTATGACCGAATCACTGGTTGAAGAACCAAATGAATTTGATTTGTGTTTGTGAACTGAATCAACTGATTTATTAAAAAGATCCAACTTCAAAGAATAATTCATTCAGAAAATGGGGCAACTCATTAATTCTTAACTCACTAAGCAGAGCCAGGGTCAAGATTTTTCAGTCTGATCATCACAAAACTTGTTCTCATGACTTCAGAACACTTGGAATATAATGCGCAAGTCATATGGACCACTTTTACAGTGCATTTATGATGCTTTTTTTGGCACCAGTCCTCATTCACTCTCATTAAAGTCGACATGAAATGGAAGTTGCGATAGTCATTTGTTCCCTATTGTGCCGTATATACAAGTGAAACGGCTTCTGGAAGAAGAAAATAAATGTAGGGCGGGACTTGATTTTGTCTATCAGGAATTAATTGTATCACTGGATGGTATTGGTTTGCTATTGGTAAATCTCATGTGAGTGACAGGTTGCCCCGCCCTCGTGCCAGTAAACACGCCATCAGAGAAGAGATGTCGCAGCGAGAGGGAGGGGAAGTTATTTTAATAAAGATTACAAGGGCACAAAAAATTATGATGTCCACGGATAAATCATTTATAATAAATACTCCAAGAACAAAATAAGAATATTCAAATTGATTTCATGGTGACTTTAAACAATGAAAACAATGGCCAAGATATTCTTCGTTTCAAATAATGTCAGAATGATAATTTTGGGGAGGACAATTTCTTTTCCAATTGCTGTGTAGAAGAAAAAATTGACATTAACGAAATCTCATTTGCAATTGTTCTTTCGACGGTTGGACAACTTTGACTGCTAATGCAGATATGAGACAATGATTTGTTCAGGGGGGATTTAAAGACATTATTTCAAACAGTGTGACAATGTCCTACAGTCTGATCTCTCTCTTTTCTCCTCAGCTTCTTGCAGTCTTTCAGGGTGTGTGTGTGTGTGAATATGTGTTTTCAAACGGGTAGTTTGCTCTCTAATGGGGCCTGTGTTTTTAATGAGCACTAAGCTCTTGCCGTTTGCACACTCTCATATTCGGTCCCCTTCATTACTTCTTTATCACCCCTCTCTCCCTGCCTCCATCTCCATCCCTCCATCACCTGAACAGCACTTCTCCACTCCACTTTTTTTCTTTTCTGTAGTTTAATTACTCTTGTTCTCTCTCGGTGCATTAGTATGGGTGTAGGGTGGTAACTGAAGTCTTTCTATACTTCACTGCACTTGTGCTGCACTAATAACAGGCGCTGCAGTAATTTATAGTCTGTTGTCTGTTTTAAAGGCATCAGCATGTTTAATACACCTGCTCCACAGTCACGCTCGTCTGACCACTCTCCTCCTTCAGAGCGTCTCATCTCTCTCTCCCTCTCTCTTGCACTGATGCTCGCTCATCCCATCACCTCAGGTGCTAAATTCCCCCCTCCCCCCATTTTCTCACCCTTTTTTATTTTTCCCCTCGTTGTTTCATTCTCTTCCCTTCCCACCCTCCATCTGCGGAACCTTGTGCATATCTGAGCTTTTTATCTCGCCGTCGCTCCATCCATCACTCTGTTTGTGTGCTGCTTCCATCCATTTTTCTCACTCTTTCCTTGTCATTAATTCAAGATGACATCAGATCTATCGCTCCCACTTCCTCTCGCTCTTCTCCTCTTTATTTTTTTCCATCAGTGAAGGACACCTCTCTCTCTGAGTATGTTCCAATCTCACAAAATAGTGCCCTGTGAAGAACACTTCTCAGGGCGTTCTTATGGAGTACAGTGGAGATTTCTGAAAGGGCATTTTGTCAAGTCAGACACTCGACAGAAAGATCAAAATGTAATGAGGCGGTTTCCGTCTGCTAAATTCTGTGAAAATTGTTCATTTATGCACATACACTATCAACTTCATAATATAGGTCTATATTTTATATATACACATATATACACTGAATATACACAAAGTTCATCATGAAACTCTAGATGGTGCAAGGCCCAGAAAGGTAGTAAGCATCGTTAAAATAGCCTAAGTGACTACAGTGGTTCAACCTTAATGTTATGAGGTGACAAGAATACTTTTTGTGTGCAAAAAAACAAAAATAAGGACTTTATTCAACAATTTCTTCTCTTCCATATGAGTCTCTGACGCTGTATGCGGAGCCGACCTTCTGACCTAGAGTCCGAAAGCGCTGTTTACAATGTGAACAGTGTCAAGAGACTGACACAGAAGAGAAGAAATAAAGTCGTTATTTTTTGGGGTTTGCGCACAAAAATTATTCTCGTTGCTTCATAAAATTAAAGTTGAACCACTGGAGTCATATGGACTATTTTAATTATGTATTTACTACCTTTCTGGGTCTTGAAAGTGGAAATAGGGTTGCAGTCTATGGGGGTCAAAAAGCTCTCGGATTTAATCAAAAATATCTTCATTTGTGAAGATGAACGAAGGTCTTGCGGGTTTGGAACGACATGAGGGAGAGTAATTAATGACAGAATTTTCATTTTTGGGGGAACTAAACCTTTATCATACCACTAAAAATAATAAAAAGCATGTATAGTTATATATAACTTTCAATATTTGTCATAGTAGATTTGCAAAGATAGACCGACGGAGAGACGGATGAATGGATTAGTCATTTATATTTACTAAGGCAAGTATGTCATTCCAGAAATAATCGGATGTAGTAGCAGGTCATTCCAAATTTCACCTAGTGAACTTCTACATATACGTATCCCCTGCTCAGTTTGTTCCCTTCAGACAGCGGTTTCTCTCTATCACGCATCTACACCTGGCCCTGCAACTATTGCTGTGTCTGGCTTGTTCTGGGGATGCAGTAATGGAGTCCTTGAACTCGTTAGCTGTGAACAGTCTAATCCCACATGCTTTCAACCCCCAACAGGTGCTGAGTGCAACCCGACACTCGTTTGTGCAGGATGGAGGGAAAGAATGCTGCAGAGAAAAGAGAACAATCTGGAGGGCTGACAGGAAGAAAGAGGGAGGCCAGTTCTCATGGGGAAAGAGCAGAGAAAGAAACTTCAAAACCTACTCTGTACATTGAGAGGTTCTCACACACACAAAAACTTCTGTCACAACTTTGTCGCCTTTTTTCTCTCCCTTTTCTTTCATTTTTTTTTCTTGTAGGCATTTGTTTAGATCATTACATGTGAGCTTTCCTTCACGGCTGCGTCATTTTATTGCAGCTGGCAGTCGCACGCGAGCTGCAAGTCTAAGTAATTTAGATTAGATTGTCTACAACTGTGTAAATTTGTCTTTGGCTTCTCACAAAAATGAACAAATATAGAGGTCACAAAAAACAGGGTTGCCAGGTCCATGCAGCAAAAAAACAAAAACAATGACCAATTAAAGGGGCTATATGTGGAATTCAGAAACCATTGTTATTAAAGGCACCGGTGGCCGTTAAGTGAACTGCAGCTAGCAACTTATTGCATGTGCTCGTACTAGTGCACACACTCCATGGGGACACGAGCGAGCCTCGGCCAAATCACAGAGCGATATTTAGATGAATGTGTAAATATGTGCTGCGCACTTTCCTCTCAATAATCAAATAAACAACAAAAATGACAGCGGTGCGAAAACAGCAGATAAGAAAGCATCTGATCATAGCGATGTGGATATGTTTGCACCAGCTCTGCAATTCACCGGTCATCTCGAAAGATGAGTACATTAAAATTACAGTGTTTGATTATAAAGTATATTTGAGACTATAGACTATTTAGATCTAACTATGTGAGACTATAGTTTGAATTAATTTTCTTTGCATGACACATTGGCAATACAGCACAGAATGGCTCTTTCAGCATTTTCCTGAACATTGTATAAGCATTCATTTTATGTGTCATAAAAAAGAAGAGAGGCTCTCGGGAGCACGCATGAACGTCACATCGTTTTGATTTCCCCGGGAAATCAGTCTACATGCTTTCACTGACAACCTAGGAGGTCGGGGAAGGTCTAATTTTTTAAGTTTCATTACAAGCTGTTCACACACTGGCAAAAAAAAAGCAATTAATACATGAAAATTCTTAAATATAGACCCTTTAAAACCAGCCCAAAACCAAACAAATGACCAATGAAACCAGTCCAATGACTAAACAAAACCAACTCAATGACCAATAAAACTAGACCAATGCCAGAACTCAGAATATGCTCTATTATGCTTTCTCAGATGTCCTTTCATTTGTAGGCCTACTGTATAATGTAAGTAACAGCATTAAATATTTAGAACATTTTTATAAAGAACAAAGTCTGACAAAGTCAGTATCACTGAAAGATAAATTCTATTATTTACAAAGTAATAAAACGCAGTATGTTTCTACTGTGGCAGGAGATGCTGGAGGGGGTTGATGATATGTATGCGCACAGAATCGTTCTCCTTTTACTTCATATGTAGTCATATTACCCATAGTTACCTTATTTATGCTGACATGCTATTTCATCTGTACATTCACTGTATTTTAATCATAACTACAGCAGCCTGTCAGTTTCCCTTAAATATAGTATCCATCAGACCAGTTTTGACTTGCAGAAGCAGTTTGTAGGTCAAAATCCTTATGTTCAAATCTAATTTGTAAAATGTGTCAAACATGATTAGAAATCCTGCAGAAAAAAAAATCACACAGAATGTTCTAAAATCAAATAAATGTGACCAAATAAAATGCCATAATATCAACTAAGAAAAAAAAGACACATTTTCATTAATTAAATAAGAACTACTGAAAGTAAATTGTTAAAATAAGAAATACACCATCACTTTTCATGTAGTCTAATTGAACAGAGGAGAAAAGTGAACATTCTGGTACCACAGATCCTATAAAGTAGGTCTGTAAAATGTGTAAAATTCTTTGCTATAATATAATAAAACCAGCAATATTTGTGGCTGTTCTGAGAAGAGCATATCACAAGCTGTTTGCCAATTATTTTTCCAGTTTGAAATTTCTGTAATCTTTTCAAAGAGAGAATGCTGTCGGAAGGCCTGTGCTCGAGAACCTGAGGATGACTCACATAATTCCCGGAAGGAGAGATGAGCTTTGCAGAGAACATGCTTTTCACTCTGACACAACAGGAGTCAATCTCCAGGCCTCTGTGAAACCTTAAGTGAAAAGATGGAAGCAGAGAGAGAAACGGAGGAACACGGCTCTCCTTAGATACCTCTCCAGAGAAACAATCAGGACGGAGACATACACTCTTCTGAAGTACTTAAAGAGGTAAATGGAGTGTCAATCATGATCTTCTGAATAAAACACATTATCCCTCTCTCATGTTCTGAAATTCTCCATCAGTTTCTCTTTCTGTCTCTCTCTTGTCAACACTTTTGCTCATATAAGCCTGATCATGGAGGAGATGAGACTTAATCTAAAATTTGTGGGCACACGCACATCACACACGGCTTACAGCAACCTTTCTTCCTTTCAGAAAGTAGAGCCTGGATGAATCTCACAAAGACTGTCAAGATGATGTCCTGGACATATTTCAATCTAAAATCAAACGCAAAAATAATTTGTATATACTTTTTAGGGCAAAAACCAGTTGAATAAGGTCACTTTTTGGCATTCATCTTAATGCCAAAAGTGTCCAAGCTTTTATATATATATATATATATATATATATATATATATATATATATATATACACTAACCTTAAGGATTATTAGGAACACCAGGTCAATTTCTCATTAATGCAATTATCTAATCAACCAATCACATGGCGGTCGCTTCAATGCATTTAGGGGTGTGGTCCTGGTCAAGACCTGGTCAATCTTCTGAACTCCAAACTGAATGTCAGAATGGGAAAGTAAGGTGGTTTAAGCAATTTTGAGTGTGGCGTGGTTGTTGGTGCCAGACTGGCCGGTCTGAGTATTTCACAATCTGCTCAGTTACTGGGATTTTCACGCACAACCATTTCTAGGGTTTACAAAGAATGGTATGAAAAGGGAAAAACATTCAGTATGCAGCAGTCCTGTGGGCGAAAATGCCTTGTTGATGCTAGAGGTCAGAGGAGAATGGGCCGACTGATTCAAGCTGATAGAAGAGCAACTTGCAAATACTTGCAACTTGCAAACTGAAATAACCACTCGTTACAACCAAGGTATGCAGCAAAGCATTTGTGAAGCCACAACACGCACAACCTTGAGGCGGATGGGCTACAACAGCAGAAGACCCCACCGGGTACCACTCATCTCCACTACAGATAGGAAAAAGAGGCTACAATTTGCAAGAGCTCACCAAAATTGGACAGTTGAAGACTGGAAAAATGTTGCCTGGTCTGATGAGTCTTGATTTCTGTTGAGACATTCAGATGGTAGAGTCAGAATTTGGCGTAAACAGAATGAGAACATGGATCCATCATGCCTTGTTCCCACTGTGCAGGCTGGTGGTGGTGGTGTAATGGTGTGGGGGATGTTTTCTTGGCACACTTAAGGCCCCTTAGTGCCAATTGGGCATCGTTTAAATGCCACGGCCTACCTGAGCATTGTTTCTGACCATGTCCATCCCTTTATGGCCACCATGTACCCATCCTCTGATGGCTACTTCCAGCAGGATAATGCACCATGTCACAAAGCTCGAATCATTTCAAATTGGTTTCTTGAACATGACAATGAGTTCACTGTACTAAAATGGCCCCCAAAGTCACCAGATCTCAACCCAATAGAGCATCTTTGGGATGTGGTGGAACGGGAGCTTCGTGCCCTGGATGTGGATCCCACAAATCTCCATCAACTGCAAGATGCTATCCTATCAATATGGGCCAACATTTCTAAAGAATGCTTTCAGCACCTTGTTGAATCAATGCCACGTAAAATTAAGGCAGTTCTGAAGGCGAAAGGGGGTCAAACACAGTATTAGTATGGTGTTCCTAATAATCCTTTAGGTGAGTGTATGTGTATATATCTACATATACTGTATGTATATGTGTATATATATACACACACACACACAAAATAATTAATATGTTTTGTTTCTAAAAGAAGTCTCTGTTCAACAAGGCTGAATTTATTCGCTCAAAAATACAGTAATATTGTGAAATATTATTACACTTTAAAATAACTGTTTTCTATTTGAATACATTTTAAAATGTAATTTATTCCTGATTATCCAAAGCTGATTTTTTAAAAATATTTTCTCCAATTTTAAGTGTAACAAACCATAATCCAAAACATTCACTTGTTAAACCTTTAATTTATGTTGATTTTGATTATAAAAATATTTAATTTAAAAAAAAATGTCTAAACAGTATCATTTTAATCATAGTAAAACCATCACCAATGAGAAGAATAGGAATTAATTCAAAAGTAAAATTTCTGGACACATGACGTTATGAAAATGTGCTGCTGCAGTCAACAGTTTTTCCTCTCTGTCGCCATCTCTGTTCGAAATCTGCAACTGCAATTATTCGGGGAATTTTCAACTTAACGCGAGTTGTGCCTCGGCACGGCACAGCGCGGATGAATCCAATGTTTCGAGGAGAATGTGCGGCTGTCAGTCGCCGCGCCAGTGTGGATATTTGCATTCAGAATCACAGATTATACTTTTTGGAAGTATGACCAAGATATGAATTTTTACCAGAAAATATCTTATGAACAAGTAAGTAACATCCACTTTTGTTCTGACCAAATAAGGGAAAAAAAACATAAAAAAGTAAATCGCTTTCATATCACGTAAAACCGTGCAAATTATACTTTGTTCTCAAATTGTTAATGTTAACAACATCAGCATTGCGTGACTACATTTAATGCCCTTCCCATATTATCCTTGTATTCGCATGGGTCCGGTTGCAGCCTCTTTTTTTCAGTACAAAGTCTTTTGCATTTTAAAACACGTGAATCTGCAGTTGTCACTGGTGATTGTTGTTTGAACCTTTCTGGATCCGCCATCAAATTGATAAGTTAATTATATTAATAAGTGCTGTGAGAAAAGGCTATAAATCTTCACCTCCAACATCCTCACACTCATAGCCTACTAACCGAGACTCCTTTATGTGTACAGATGTGACGTAATGACGCAAAAACATGCTCAAATTTCCCGCGGAAATCCACCAGTACTACTGGATTTAATACATTATTATAAGCTTACCGTTTTGAATCGAGCTAAGGCAAGCAGATAGTTTTGAACACTGGCTGGATATGTACTTGCTCAAATTTAATTTTTAAATTTTTAACCCAAAAAAGCTACGGACTGCAGCTTTAACTGTCCTGAATTAATGCCACATTGTTAAAATGGGCCTTAAAAAAAAAGTTTTAAAAGTGAAAATACATTTTGCATTATGTTGAAATATGACCTGTGCATCACCTGCTTATACTCATGAACTTTAGACAAAACCCTCTCTCGCGCACACCAGCACAAACCTCACAGGCGTTCCCACAGCACACACACACCGCACCCATGACACACTGCCACATCACAAGGTTGCGCTCCCACACACACACGTTCACACACAGGCCGAGTGCGTGGCTGTTTACCAGTAAGTCGTTCTGGGGGTTAGAGGTCGATACTAAGAGCAGATCTCTTGGTGTGTTTTTACTAAGGTGAATAATTTATGCAGCTCTCTCTCTCTCCCAAGATCGTGATTCTACTTCATCACTCTCTCATCTACACTTCAAACTTCTGCTCTGATCTGCCACCGATTCCTGCTCTTCCTATTAGTTCTTCTATAAACCACATCCATTCGATCTCTCCTGCTTTAATTTAATTCTCCTTACTAACAGGAACAAAAATGCCTTAACATCTCAACTGTTTCTCTTAACTGGCAATGAGATTAAATGGAGAGCACATTGAGACTGTTTCTCCTGAGGAAAAAAAGCCCTAGTAATCTCTCATGGGTCACTCCTAGCGTTTTGGAAGATGCATCAGATTGTTCTTAGATTTGCCAAGATACAAAGTCTGTGATCAGAAGTCAAAGTCAAACATTTCTCATCAAATTCTCTTAAAACCAAATTATCTGAGCTTCACTATCCACATTCACGTTCATAGCTCGGTATTCTTACTGCATGATGACAATTATGTTTAATTATTCATATTAAAATAATGTTTACATTTTATAAAAATGTATTTCATCACCAATATTAAAATCTTTATGTGACATGTGAGAACCAATAGAGTTTTGGCATTCATGTCAACTCTGCCATGACACATCTTCAATAAATCTATACGAAAGTGAGATTTAAGAG